>CM057809.1:8987911-9295411 GCA_030067965.1 Latrodectus elegans
TAAAACATTATTTAAGCAGTAATAAATATTAAGCAACATATGACCACTTACTAGAAGGTGAATGCTTCCTTTATAATAAATATATATGATTTTATGCACGTATGTTTATTCCAAAAGGAATACCTTCTTATTAGTAGGAGCCTTCATACATGCTATTAAAATAAGAGCTTAGTAGGTGTTTGCACTAAAGCAACAGTAGTTCTTTTACGAATTCTCAGGTTAGATACCAACTACTTTTAAATAATGGGATGTGGCTGTTTCATTTCTTACATTCACATCTATCTGAAATGTTGCTTGTATATTTCCCATGCTTCTTTGTTGTTTTGTTTGCATTAAATTCGTGCGAATGATGAAAATTCCTTTCGAAATGATCCGATATTCATCTCAATAATTTGTGAAAGCATCCATGCTAACTGTTTGGAATTTCTTCCAAGTTGTTAAATTTCTCTCGATCAACTAGTGATAAATGGATCACTCGGTTGTGAATATTATAAAAGCTATTTTCATTCTTTTGACGCTGATGTGTTCTAATTCTTAGCATCTCTGATAACTGTAGAAATTACTAGTCATCCATTGATATCATAAATAATTAATTTTTTCAAATGCCGTGCTACCTTTTCTAGAATTTAGTTAGACTCAGCTCTACAAGGGGTGAAGATGATAGCAGTTTTTGCCCAAAAGAAACACAGAGAGAGAAATGAACATTCATGCCCGAACCAGGATTCCAACCCCGGATCTGTTATTTTGAAGATAGGAAAGCTAACCACTCCCCCATCGGTTGGCTACAAATCATTATTTAAATAGCATATTTCCAAGTTTGCAAATATAATTTTATAAAACTAATAAACCTTACCTTATAGAATATTAAGGAAAGTGTTTGAATAGTTTTTAAATTGGTTTCAAGATCTACCGAAAATTCTACCCTATATAGATTTGTTATTAGAAAAATATAAAAACAGTAAACTATTTCAAACTTTTATGAACCTACTTAGATCCTTTATAAGGAAAATTGCAGCGTTTAACACAAAACGTGTTGAAGAATTTTTTTAAAAGAAATAAATTGTAAAAATAACGGTAATTCAAAATTCTGATTTTGTGAATAACATCTAAAATGTGTTATCATTGGATTAAACTATTTTTCAAATTTTAGCAAATTACTCCATATTTAAATTTAGCTTAGGACAAAAAAAATTTTTTAATTAAATATCTGAATTATTTTGCATTACCCACTGTAAAATGGGAAAAATTTTTCTTCTGTTTGGAATTTGATCGATGTGAGATATAGAACTTACGTCATAATTATTATTTGTTTACCACAACTGAATACCATTGACGATAATGTCTTCAATGGGTGTTACGTCCCACTTTTAGAAATAAAGTGTTGTACATAAAATAGATAAAAAAAAACTGAATAAAATGTGTGGCGAATCAAAAAAAAACCTCTTCATTTTGAAAATATTGATTTTTTTTTTTTTTTAATAATTTGACACTTTTAGGGGGAAAAAACAATTTTAACTTTCATCTTTCTCGAACCAATTTATTACATTTAAAGTGTTAAAAATCTAAAACGTACCATTTAATTATAAAATAAAACCAAAAATAATTCATAATTCAAATGAAACCGACTTTTCCCCTCTTTACGTTAAATAATCGGTTGATATTTTCCAATGTATTTTCCTTTCAAATTGCGCGTTATCTTGCTTTTTTAAACAAATTTCTAGAAACACAAAAATTATTTTCATGATCACTGTTTCAGAGCAAAGTTAATAAGGGTTTCAGTGGCCAATTATTTATATAGCTGATTCAAAATTTCGCTTAAAATGTAATCAGGAAATACCACATTTCGGTACTTGTGAATATTGAAAACATTTCAAAAGTTTATTTTAAATACTTTTAATATAAAGTAATATCTATAATATGTTCTATTGTCTTCACAGATTTTGATGTAGGTACGAAAAAAAAATGATAAAATAAGTGAATGAAAACAAAAACTAAAATTTTCCTTCTCATAACTTAAAACTAATTCTTTGAATTTAGAACATATTTAGGAGAGTTTCAAAGATAAAATAAATTAATAGTTTTCAAAAATCAACATCAGCAAAATTTTAAATATTTTTCGATTTTCAGTTACATCAATTCCAATTTCAAAAAAAAAATTAATAAATAGACCTCATACGCTGAGAAAAACAACTTTTTAAACAGTGAATATTAATTGATAGAAAAATACCTTTTGTTCCGTTAATTATAAAAGGCAATCTACTTGAGGCACAGAAATTCATTTCAATGACGAAAATGTTGTTCTTGAAAAGTATACTGGAATAAATGAAGTAAGGGCAAGAACATGCTTCTTCAAAACATTAAAATTCTTTCTCCAGTCTTCACTCGAGTTAACAAACACAGCTGCTGGTTTGTTCTATCCTTAAAAACCTTTGAAAGAAAATTTCGTTTCCGTGATAGATCTTACAGAATATCAAAGACTTTATCATTTGAAATTTAATTATGCAATGTTTCATCATTTGAAATTCATTTATATAAGGCTTCATCACATTTGAAATTCAATTATACAATATTTTTTCGTTTCTCTACTTGATATTGAGAAACTTAGTCCTGATACGCAATGAATAGAAAATTTTAAATTAGAATAGCTGAATAAAATAAAAGTAATTAGAATAGTGAAAGAACTCCCAACGAAAATAATGATAATAAACCTCTATAAGACAAAATGTTGAAAATTTAACCAAAAATTACTCCAATGGAAATACATTGTTATTACTATTTTAAAGAAAGTCATTACTTTGATTAGGCGGAGGAAATTGGTGCGAACTGTATTTCTTATTAATTATTTGTTTTCAATTATTAATTGCTTATTCTAAAATTAATATATGTGGATCAAATGAAATATTATGTAAATTTATAAATTCTATACGAATAATCAATTCAATTATTTTACTTAGGAAATTTGTATTCTTTCTTTTTGTAGTTAAAATTTCATTATTCAAAGTGTTACCATGATTTAAATACAACATATTAAATGCTAATGATTTTATAATCTAAATACTTTATTCTCTTGTTTCAGGCTCATTGTTTATATAAAATTATTAATATTATAATCCATATAGGTAAAATCAAAGTAAGCCACAAAGAAGGAACGAATGATATTCCTAATGGTTAATATTCATTCATCAAAAATCGGAGAAAACGAAATTAAGTATTATTTGTAAATCGGACACTTGCATAATAAATATTTAAGAAATAAGTTCTATTCACAAGAAAAAATTCCATACAATTACTTGACTCCAACAGCGGTTTCAAATTTCTATTCAATATTTCAACTAATATTTATTAATCTGTCAGTCGTATTATAATATTCAATTTACAATTTGCATTTCGTATAATCTTTAATAACCGCGTTTTCCTTTCTCTCTGTAATGATGAAGAAAGATAAATGAACTAGCCGCATTATTGAGTCTGGCAAAAATTCCCTTGCTACACACATTTAGAAACTTTCTCTACCATTTCCTTAATATAATTAGAAGTAGCCACATGGCTTTGAACGGACATTGTCCATTGTTTTCTGTCACTTAAGGTATGCGCTTATGACCGAGTGGAAACATTAAAGATCCTCTCTGTCAGCATATTTTTTTTCAGCTGAATGGATGGCTTTTCCCAATGTCATTGAAATGTTTTTTCTACCCTTACCTTTAAAGAACTTTTATTAAATTCTGGTTTTCATCTCCTCATTTCGATTAAATGTAAAATAAAGCTATAACAATATGTACTTATTTTTTACTATCAAATGTTGAGTCCAGATATTAGAAAAGTATAACCAGGTTATTTACTATTGTTTTTAATGCGATACAAATTGCAAGTCTCTGGAATTTACGTTTTTATTATTAAAAAGTCTCTCCCATTCAATTTTGCTATAAATACAAACTCATTAACTCATGACTTATATTTAAAACATAGAAAAATTATCCATGAGTTGATATTTAAAAACGTTATATTTTAAGAAACCACTAAAGATACATCAGTAGCTTTTCTAGCTTGTTTAATCTTTCAAATAAAGAACTGAATAGTTCAAGCATAGAGACCTTTGAAAGTTAACATCTAACAAAAAATTTAAGTGCTCAAAATTTTATGCACATATTAAGAGTAATAAATCACATACTTACCTATATCTGGCGAGTTATCTCAAACATTCATTTGGGAAAATATTTGTTAAATAATGTTGAATCTTTTTACCACCAAATATTTTTAAATCAAAAATATAAGAAAAATGTGAAATCTGGTACTTACTACAATCTTATGTTACTATAACTATAGTTAAAATAAGTTTTCATGTCAAATTGAGAAAAATTTGGTTTTTAAATGATTAAATTTAGCAAGTTATTTCGATACAAAACATTCATAAATATTTTAGAGAATAAACAATTGAGTGGCAAAATTGTTTTAACTAGAAAGCCAGTTGCGTTATATTAAAAATCATTTTTAAAAAATTCATGTAACTCATTTCTCATTTATATAGTATGCCCTGAGCAATTGTTGTTTCGATCATATCTGGCCTTCGTTTATTGACCATATTTCAACCATCCAGCAGAAAATGCAGCAGAAAGCAGAAAATGTATTTAGCAGAAAATGTATTAACGATTATATGTGAAATTAAATAGCAAATGGGAATAAACAATATAAAAACATTTCTTTGTTAAATTCCTTTATATAGCCTCGTTATCATAGATATTTTTAAAGAATAAAACAAAAAAAAGAGAAAAAAAGAAAGAAACACTGTTACAAACACATCATGAGTGGGAAGCTATATAAATTTTGAGGTTGTTTTAAGAAAATTATTGAAAACACCAATCAAGTTACTTAACATAAAAAAATCTATGAAAGTACATCCATTTCATTTACACAGCATCTCTAAAATAATTGCAAGAAACTTTCATGTTCGAATATCGACAAAATATGGATGTATTATAAGCAAAAATTATATTTATTATTACATGAGAAATTAAATGTTAAATAAGATAAGTAGCATAACATTTTTCAGATTCTTTAATTCTTCCAAAATTATGAATATTGTACATTCTGACAAAAGTAAAACGGAAATGAAGCATTTCTGCAAAAATCAGGATTGAACTGCTAAGCCATTTCTGATGTCAAAAAAGTTCTTTCGAGAATGAGGCTTACACATGTTGCATGACTTAATGGAAAAAAAACTATATGGAAAATATTAAAATATTTGTATATTACAACAGCAAATTTGGTACAATACTGATTTCAATAATCTTCCAGATGAACATAATAGAAAATCGTAAGGACGGCATGGAACATTAATAAATCGTAATCGTATTAATAATATCGTCATAGAAAATCAGTGATATATATATATATATATATATATATATATATATATATATATATATATATATATATATATATATATATATATATATATATATATATATATATATATATATATATATCAAATAATGTACATATTTCATAGTGGTATGACTGAGAAAATAGAGAAGTAGTAAAGATATAAACATAATTAATACATATCGTATTTAATAAATTCATGCAAGCACTTTGCAATTGAAAGTAAAACATTAGTAAGAAAATATCCTTTCAAATTCCATTGGTATATATGCGTTTTTGCGTAATATGACGGCTAACTACCCAAATAAGGTTGACCACTACACTGTTGCTAAATCACAGAAAAGGTTGGATGCAGTTGCGCTCATTTCTCCTTTGATACCAAACAATATTTACTTTTTATAACAGTAACTGCTGAATATTTAGCTTTGTACAGTTATGAAGTCGCAGAGAGAATGAGAGCCCTCATCGCTTTTGTATTTTGGAGGAGATACACGTTATCTGTATGTATCCGAAAATTCATCAAAACCAAACAAGAGAATTTTAATTTGAAACCACAATTTTCTTGTTTCTTGGGAAGTAAATTCTTTTGAAATTTCAACATGTGTGGAATAAAACATTGGTTCAACCAAATTTCTTAGTTTCGACTTCTCAGGAGCATTTTGCGAGCATATCAGATAGTTCTGAGAAATATTTTGGATAAAACGCTAGCGTACTGAATGAAACCTTATACCAACTACAGACCACGTGTTGCTGCAATACGGGAAAGCAATCTTTACTGCGATTTATTATTTTCCACATCTGTATTTATTTCTAGAATGCTTAAATCTATCTTGAAGATTCATTATATAAGAAATATCTTTAATTTTTCGGAATAAGTAGCATAAATATGACAGTTTCAGATGAAAATCTGGTACGAAATAAGTACAAAATTTGTAAATTTCTTTTCAAAGTTGAAACTTTCGAAATAGTACATTACCACGTGAGAGCAATGTAAAATTTCAGGCGAATATAGAAGACATGTGCTTAGCTCCTAAACATTTGCACAAATTTTTGAAAAATATAGTTTTTAGTGGCAAAGCTTTTTAAGCTGCTTATTATATTTATTAACTTTAAAATGAGATTCAATAGACGTACTCAGTTATTTCGACAAAAGTACTTCTCTGAGAATGAAGCCATTCGTCCACGTATAATCCAGAGAGAGCTTCGAAGTCACAATTAACGATTATAGTTTTCATCAGACATTGATTGGCCACAATTAGTACACACTCCGTGAATTGTATTCATTCCAAATCATTTTCTGTCACAAATGTGTCATAAAATATTGAACTTTAGATCCTTAGAATTTACATTTTCAATTACGCTTTTACAAAAGATATTCAACGATGATATAATCATCAATCAAACGTGCATAACTAATGAGATGAGCCTCTTTATTGTTGTCTATGGACAATTCTAACTGTAAACCAAATTTGTTTCCTTTCATTTTTCTAACTAATTAATATTGAGACCCTGACACAATTGCTAAATTCTTCGATATTTGGTGTTGTTCGTCAAAGAAATGCTTGATGATATTTCCGTCATTTCTTTTTATCATTTTATTAGTCATATGTACAACAGATGATAGAATTGATTCTTTATAGCAATAGAGAACCCTCTTTTGAATTTTACCACTTTATATACCATTTTGGAAGACATCAAGAAGGCATATTTTACACTGACACTTTTTAGTGGAAACCTTCTTTTGTGCGTGCAAATCTTTCATTTTTCTGTTAAAATATTCTGGTCGTTTACTGTTCATGTAGGGACAAAGGTTTAACAAAGTAAAGTGCCATTTTTCGAATTTTATTCCTATAGTGGTGATTAGACCTTTTTAAGCCACTAATCACCACTATAGGAATAAAAATTTAAAAATTTCCAAGCACCCATCAGGGAAACTTATTTGCAAAAAGCAAACCTATAACACCCATTTTCCTTTGTTCAAGAATGGATGGTATATAACCTAAGACATTTTACTTCGAAGAAGATAGAAATACTATTCAAGTGTGGCGTGTGTCACAGTAAATAAATAGGAAAATAATTTAACTAATTTAATAATTTTAATCTAATTTAATAATTAATAATTTGAAATAATTTTTATCCATCTAACTTTGCTTATCTAAGGGAGGAATCATACTCAGTATCTTCCGTTTTAGGAAGCGTTGTCATACAATTATATCATAATGAGTTTTAAATTGAAAAAAAACATTTAAAGTTCAATAAGTGTTTTTCAATTTCGTTTTTTAGGAAAATATTTTGAAGTATTCAAACTATACTCTATAGCTCTTTTGCTTCATTTAAAAATGTGTTAGATTTTATTCTTAAATTTTGTATTTACTAAGTTAAAAGCCGAGTCAAGAAGAAAATGTTTTGCTTAAAACAGTTTATTGATCACATTATTTTTTAATTTAATGCTGAAACCAAAGCAAATAAACATGAAATAAAAGGCATTTAATGTGCAGAATATATTATAGCTTTAGATACCACAATAATACCGTTACATACATCAATAAATTCTTCTCAGACATTACAAGTTTGCTCAAACTATGTATACACGACTCTTAACTAATCAAATTCTATATTTTCATTTAGTAAGCAAATTAATCTTCATATCCAGCTAAAATTATATTCAGGAATGATATTTTTAGTAGTGTGTCAATTTTTATGTGATATTTATGAATTTAAAAGATAATCTCATTCTCATGTCTGCTGACTTTACAGAATGGAACCAAAGCAATAACGTTTATCAAAAATATATATTTATATTATTGAGATATTTAGCCACCACACATGGACATCGAACCATATAAATTTTGTCATAAAAAATTAACATAAAATATCATCCAAGAAATATGCCTCATTTGAAAAGATATTAATCAATTTTCTTTCCAACAAAGAGAGAATTCTACGAACTCGTCCCAAATATATCCCATTAATGGAGAAAATGATAAAAATTAAATCATGTCTTTTATGAAAATTTCCTTTTTGAATCGAAACAGATGTCAAAGTATATTTTTATAACGGTATATTCTTAGTATTATTTTGAAAATCAAAAGGCATATTATTAATTAAAATTAGAAAAACTGCTTGATAGAATAGATGATTTCTTACTGCTTACGTAGCTTTAATTTAGGAATAAATAGACGAGAGACATCTTATTTCTGTCCTACAATTGTACTGAAATCTCTCTTTCTTTCTCTCTCTCTTGTAATCGGAAGTGAGGAACTCGAGATTCAGCCTTAGCAGCTGTATCTGAATTTTCATTGCTATCAAAACCTACATGGTCTGCGATCCAATAAAAAAAAACTGCTTCGCATCTCTTTCCAGCAACGGAATCCAATGTTTCGTAAATATTGGACGCAACAGGAGGACAATAAATGTTTGAATTTTTAACACTTCTACAACTCAAATTATCAGTATACACGTAAAATTTCTTTTTTTTTTACGGTATTTGAATTACACACGTAAAATTCGATGTACACAAAACTATCAGTATAGCGGCAAATCTTCTTCAAGTTTATATATGGTATTCAATCTAAAGTGCCTAATCTATTGCCGTGACTTCAACAGTAAAGACGAAGTAGGAAGTATGAAGGATATAATTGATGGTAATCTGCATAAAAATACCACAACTAATATGTCATGTGGTTTTCAATCTATCCATGAATACCCGCGAGTAATAGAAATACTGACAGCGATGTGATTAGGAAAATTGTTGAAAAATAATGGAAGTTGTATCCAGTTTTATCTCTCTGAACTGAGAAAATGATTTAATTAATCTTAACCAAGGATCATACCAAAGCGGTTATGATAATTAGTAATCGGTAAAGGAAATGACGTAAGTCAGACAATAAAAAATGGTTTTCCACTCGGGTGAAAGAAGGTGGAATGCTGTTTGGACAGGCATGACAAATTACTCTTGCTAAACAAAATGGACAAAATTTATCTTGCTGGAGACAGAGTTTGACCATTTTCAGCACACTATTGTAGTAAGTTTGTTATCTGCTAATTGTGATTGTCTCTCCATTAAACTGATGTTTGACGCCTGACAAGGTATTTGCATGTCATCAACAAAGAATGTACCAGACTACAGGTGATGATAAAAGCTGAAGAATGTTATTGATGAGAATGCGATAGTTAGTAACACTTAAAATAGAGTATTGAGGAACACCCTCAGATGAATAAAAGAATTGGATATATAGACTCTAATATGAACATTAAAAACATAGGAACATAAAAAATTCGAAGAAATGTTGGAAGATTACCATGTAAATTAGATTCATGTAATGTACAAAGAATCCCATGACACCATATATAGGTCATATGAATTCTCAGTAAAAGAAAATGGAAACCAAATGATTTCTCTACGCATAAGCATTACAGTTTTGTTTCCAAACATATTATTTTAGTAAAAGTGGATTAAAAAAAGAGTGTTATTTTATTAAGACTTAATAACTTTACGGAAACTATTCTGATTAAAATAAACACATTTGTTTTTCAAATACATATATTACACATGTTCTGACCATACGTTCAAGAATCTTAAACAAGCAACTCGTCAGGGCTATTGGTCGCTAACTTAGAGTATCTGAAACAATTTTCTGAAGTTTCAAGGCTAAAGTTACTCTGACTTTTCTCCAAAAATATGGCAATTCATTTTCTTTCCAGATCCTATTGAACAAATGAGTTAAATTCAATAAATGGCCTGAACTTATAAATTGAAGCATGAGATAGCTGATTCCATTAGGCCACGGACTGGTGTTATTGACCTACTGTAAAGCCTTCTTCAACTAGAACATTTTAAATTCTCAGTTGTAAGGCAAGGCTTCTCTATGGTATAATAAATCAGCGTTTGTTTACACAATTCTTTGTCATTAAAAACGAAAGACTATAAGAGTACCGATTTGAGTTACTAGTTTCACTAAGGACGTTATCCGTGTCCTTATAAAAACAATATACAGCAGCTTCGGTTTTCAAAATAGAATTGGAAAATTTCTTATAAATTTCATTGGCTCTTTTTATTTTTCCATAAAACTACCCTCTGAGTGTTAAAGATAAATAACATGACTCCAGTACTTATGTCATATTTTGAAATTCTTGGTAATAATACTATCAGCTGCTTTTAAGATTGTTTCAGTGAATTTAGTAAGTGTTTCATCAATACTCTCCATCAAAACCCTTTCATTGTCAATGACTGTCAATTGTGTAAATAAAGTCCAGTATGACCGATGTGCCCTTAAGTAGGTATACGTTCACATTCACAGCTACTTGTAGTCAAGAGATGACAGGAAGAAAATTATCACTTTTATACAGATCATTTTCCACTAATAAATTTGCTGCAATAATAAACAACTGGCAAGATCTAGGGAATGAAATGGTCTTGTGGGTATGTCAAAGTATGTCTTCTCGTTGATATTAATCACACATAGACAGTTATCAGAAATTAACTGTTCTACATGATTAACCGCTGGAATTGGCCTAATCTTTTCCACACAAGCAACTAGCCCTTAAGTCACCGATCAACAAAAAAGGAGTGGGCAGATGATCGACAAATGCGTCAAGTTTCTCTAGGCGGATGACATTTTATGGTAGCAAATACAAACTATAGAATATAATCAAGGAAGCAGTATGAAATCTCATGGTACGAAATCACTTGTGTGGAACGAGATCAGGTAAGTTTGCTTCGACAAACCTTTTTTCTTTTTTTTTTTTTTTTTTTAATTCTTAAATTGCTGAATCTGAAAGCATAGCAAAGAGTTCGGAAAATGAGGCCTAACTGGTAAATGCAAATATTCAGTTTTAACCTACGATGGATAGTCTGTTGTCAACAATGTCAGAGTTAAATGATTGGCATTTATAAATTTAACATCACGTTTGACAGTAATACGGTGTTAAACACAGACCTTCTGATCCTTTAGATTTTCGAGGCTTTTATTCCTCGTCATATTAAATAGATTAGCTATCAGAATCACTCCACTTTAACTATTCAAACTAGCATGAGACAATACATGAACTTCTTTGTTAGTGAGCTGGTGCATGTTGCTTATCATCATTGACTGGATGTCAGACGCAATTTCGACAAGCAAGTCTCCTGAGCGAATGGACTTTACTTCCATAAGAATTCCCAATATACTTTTCTGAATAAGGAAAGGGGATACTGTTTTAAAGGCACCCTATTTCCTTTGTATAATAGGAAATTTGGGTTTCAATATTACTAACTAATGCTCTGGGAGGAGAATTTATTTTTCGTAAGTAGAAAAATAGAAATTGGGAACCGATGACACCCTTACCCCTGGGGCACACGAGGGGAGGCTAACCAACTGCACCGACACTAACAATTCATTCTTGAAATGACCTATTTTCTTAACGAGTCGTCAGTACCGATCGCTTATTCCATAAAGCTGATTCCTGAGGATCACACAGAACTCCTCCCGTTTATTTAAAAAAAAAGTTTAGTCCCCAGGAGAAACTTATGGCAATAGAGTGGCGATAGATACTCAAGGGGACCTCTTAACCCCTTACAAGGCAACCAACCACAATGAGGGAGAAGAGGAAAGGAAAGTAGAAGAGAAAAGGAAAAGAAATGAAAGACTAGTACACAGATCACTGACTTACCTCGAAAATGATTACTTAAAGAAAATAAACCCTCTGAGGGGGAATGTGGCAAATGTGTTCCACTGTGTAATTGAGTTACTTTTTATTCATGTCATTAATTTCCTTTCCAAAATATTTCGGATATATTTAAATGTCTAAAAAAAGTGTACTCTAAATCACCTGAAGATCGAAGACTAATTATGGTAGGTATTGAATAAGGTCTGAAATCTTAGTGATAATAATTTAGGTTATCAAAAATCAAAAAAATGATAATATATATGTATATGACATATCAAAAAAACAATAACTTTGATGTTGGTTTTGCATTTATAGAGGAAACTTATGAAAATCAAATACTCTCATCATACTCTTCAATCAAATAAAAATCAAATATTAAACTTTGAATTCGCTGAATACGAAATCAAGAGCTGGAAATCAAATCCAAAACTGAGAGATTTCATGAAACTGTGCAAAAAGCAGCCTTGTAATAATTTAAATATACTTCTTCACTGTTTGATAATGAGCTCGAATGCACTTTAAAAGAAACAAATAGTGACAACTTTAAGGATTTTCATTTTAAACGCCTTTGATTTTTCTCAATTTATTTGATAGTGCTTTTTTACATTTTCGAGAGTATAAAATCTAGAACAAGTTTTCTAAATTTCTAGAACAATTTGTATTTTTTCTAGCTTACTAAAACAATTAGTAGTTTTTAATTCTCTCCTTCCAATAAAAATATTCATTCCCATATATTTATGATGGCATCAAAGTGCTCAACAAAAATTTCACTATTAATATATTAAGTGTCATTTATTATTTTAACAATGATTTTAAAAACAAATTTTCAAACAGAAAGTCTGTAAGTATGAGAAATCGCACAAAAAGAAAATGCAGTTTAAAAAGAGAAAACTGAATCAGTTGTTTTCATTGTATTTAATTTACTTTCACTTGATTAATGCAGTCCAATTCTAAGAGGGGTCTTTTTTTTAAAAAGGCCAGCATATCATAATTTTTCTATTACTAGATTCCAAATATCGAACATTAATGGATTAAAATCATTAAGCGTATTTTAGTACCTCGTACACTTCAAAGTTAATTATAAGTTAATTTTATGATGTAAAAAAAGAAAGTTATTCTTAAATAAATCTATAATTTTATAAAATTACTTTTACGGTATATTTTTTCGCTTATTAAAAATTTATCCCTATTTTGTACATTAACTTAATTTTAAATTATATTTTTTTTTTCCTTTTGACTCAATGTAAATTTAGCGCTTTAAGTGTCTAATGTATGAAAAAACCGAAAGCCATAAAAACGTAATTTAGCAGCTAAAAATATTATAAAAATTTACTTATGATGAAGTAAATACAATTCCAAAATTTGCTTTACATAATGATTGCTTTTATTATTCTTCAATTAAATTATGTATTTCCAAAAAAGAAAAATGCCGTGAAACTGTTGTATAGATCAAAATATTATAGCAGTAAAAAAAAACTTAAAATTCGTGGTTTTGATGCTTAAAAACTCCAAATAATCAAAAATACAAAAGAATTCAATTTCTACTTAAAATAATTTTGAATAATTGTATTATTTACTTGCTAATAGTGAAATAGCAGAGGATAGTAAAAATTTTGGTAAGGTAATTCACACACACAAACTCGTTGCTATTCGGAAAATTTGCATCCAACATATAACTAAAGTAATTTTAAACACTCTTAAAAACCCATTTCTCTTTAAACTATATTTAAAAAATTTAAGCTTTTTTGCTGTGATCATTGAGTACACTGGTAAAAAAAAATAATAAAAAAGTACCTGCTCTGAAGGATGTTTAAGTTAGTTTTAAAATTGTCGGTATTTGAATTTGAAATAACATATGATCTAGAATTACATAAATATCTAAATATATTATTTAAGATCCCTCAAATAAATTTCTATTCAAATTTAGTTGTAACAATTTTAAATGCGGTTAGCATAATAAATGTATAGCAAATGAGTGATTATATAATTGAAAGGGCTTTTAAAATTGTCATATTATGAGTAAAAGTATGAGTTCTGACATTGAAAAGACATCTCGCAGTTCCGTTTAAGTTTGGTCATTATGAATTCCTCTTTAGTCAACGAACTTAAAAAGAGATAGAACACAAAAGAAAATCCGGAAATGTCGTACAAGTAATTACTTCCTGTCCTTTAAGTTCGAAAAGGAACTGAACGGTCTAACTGGAATCGGGCAAAGTGAGCAGGTTTTTCTTTTCTATTCTCCCAGATGATGTATGTGGGATCATATTAAAGAGATAAATTGGTCCTTAGCAATATTTTACCTCGTTTTGTTCATTATTCTTGTTTTGTAAGAAATTATTAAAAATTATGTAAAAGAATGATGCAGTATTAAAAATTAAAATAACTTTCTGACTTATACATTTTTCCGAGAGTTTTTTCCTGTTAATTTTAATAAACAAACCAGAGAATATTTCAAATATATCGCATGTATTTAAGAATATATTTAAAATGTCCTCGGAAGAGAGAATTTAAATATTTTCCATAAAAGAAAATTATTTTGAAATGGTGGGAGAATCTACCACAAAGAAAAATGGTTTTGGTTTGTTTGTCGCTCAACGGTCATTTTTTGCACACAAGGGCTAATTAGACGGCTTAAATTGGATTTTGAACCACTATAAACATCCATGCCCAAGATGGGATTCGAATCCACGAACTGTTGAACCGAAGGCAAGAGCGCTAACTATTCGGCTGCCAGCTCGGGCAAAGGAAGGTGATTAATCTCATCGGCTTCATGTATTGGATATCAGTTTAGATATATGACAGGTGTGACTTTACAGCCTAGAGGAATTTACCTTATTTTTGCTACTTTTGGTATTTTTAATCATGTACACTATAGATTGGATTGGATGGATTGTTTGTCGCTCAACGGTCATTTTTTGCACACGAGGGCTAATTAGACCGGGACCTACGGTTTAAAGTGGATTCCGAACCACTACAAACATCCATGCCTAAGGTGGGATTCGAACCCACAAACTGTTGAACCGAAGGCAAGAGCGCTAACCATTCGGCTGCCAGCTCAGCCATGTACACTATACACATGCCTAGCTTATTTGACAAAGTTCATATCTTTATTTTCAACAAAACGTATTTTAAATTTTTTCTACCAAACTGTCATACAATAATATTCCTCTCCTTTATATTCTTTAAAATATCATATGTCTGTGCAGGACATGAGCATTTCGCTAGAAGAGATCAATCCATGCAAAATTTTATGTTTTTTGGGATCATTATGGAATTTTTTTTTTCAATTTTTTAAGAAAGTTGAAGGAAGATAATTTCATGAAAATTAAGAATAAAACAAAAATTAGCTTGAAATTTATTGTTTCAGAAAATCATTAAATTTCTCTTTAATACTTGCTCAAAATGATTCCAGTATTATAATTCAGCTGAAGTAAGAATACATTTAGCTAAAGAGAGATTATTTAGGGAGAGAGCTCTTCAAACACATTTTAATTATAGATTAACTTTTCAGAATTTTATACTTCTGTGAAAGGTAGTTATTTGTGAAACTCATATATTTTTGGCAAATTCTGGTAAAAGAGTTGCTTTAAAAACCAGTCCTCCAGTATTTGTATCATATTTGAACATTAATATTATTTATATTTGAACAATAATACTGTACAAAAGAAGTATAACAGTCCGTCAAAAACGGTCTGAATTAAAATCCTAAGAAGGTAATCGAGAGTCATTTTTAGATACAATAGGAAAACATGCCGTACCGAGCAACTGACTTGTTCCAAGACTGAACTTCGAAGAACAATTCGAGAAAACAAAATGCTGTTATTACAGCTACAGCAGATTTGTAACTTAGTGATAAATACGGAAAAATATATTTTTTAATATGAATCAATCCTTTAAAATAGATTGAATAGAAAACATTTTCCATATAAATCAATCTATAATATATTCATATGACCTATTGACAATAAACTCAATATTTACTGGAATCTATTGATATAAAAATCAAGATTTGAATAATCAGAATTTTCAATAAATAGTTAAATTCCAGAAATGTTAAGGAATTTTGCTAAAAAGCAAGTGCAGTAAATTTAAAAATGCTCTATTCAATGAATCTAATTAAATAGCAGGTATTTAAAATAAAAAGCACAAAATGAATCCCTTTATTTTCAAGAAATTTCTTATAAACTGAAATTTACTACATTGTTAATGAATTGAGTTTCTGTGATTATATTGTAATCTATATAAGAAATTTAAAGAATTGATCACTAAAGCAATGCCTTGTTAGATCTTGTATAGAAACAGCACGAAATTGAACAGAAGTTACCTCCCATATATTGAGTCTTGAGTAAAATTTTCCCTCAGTCTAAAAACGCGTGTAATTTAATGGTTACTTTCCAGGGCAGCAGCAGTCAAAATTGGTACCAAATAGTATCTATTGGCAATAAATCAAGAATATTTTAGAATAATCCAGTGTGTTGATACAATATACCGTAAACACTCTTGTAAAATAGACTCATACCTTATTCTTGTTGCGAAGTTAAATACCATTATCATAGAGTGTTTACAAATTATCTTTGGAATTTAAATAATGTATTATTTTTTAACATTGTGTAGTGAATTTGTTATTTTTCCCGGATTCAAACCTGAAAAAGAGGGAGAGACTGGCTTTGTTTTTGTAATTAAAAAATTGCTTTTAATTTAGTTATAAAATTTTCAATCCATTTACAATACATACAAATTTATTTTACTTCTATTATTCCAAGCATTACTAACATCATAGTTAAGTATCCTGGCGGAATTCATAATTTACACTAACTAATTAAAGGGATCAAATTATTACTTTAATTAGTTAATACACTAACTAATTAAAGGGATCAAATTATTACTTTAATTAGTTAATACACTAACTAATTAAAGTAATAATTTGCACTAACTAATTATAGTAAGTTACACCACGATAAAGAAAAAGACTTACTGGAGGGTTGGAAGAATAATTTATATCATCGACTTAAGAAAGAAAGTTTAATTTCTAGACTGGCCTATTTTAAGGATTTCAACTTTGGGATTTTGCAGTTTCTAAGAGCCACTAGAACGTCAGTCTTGAATAACGAACGGAGTCTTTCCTAGCGGAGTGGGATTCAGACTCTCAACTCGGCGTTTTCTGTAACTGCTTCGGCCATCTCTAAACCCCATCTATCCTCAACCTTGTCACCTCGCCTCTCTTGGGCCGGTTTTTCACAAGCCCTGTGCTAGGGTAATGTACTTCGTGGAAGGGGGAAATGGGGAATGATACGGGACACAGTCGTACGAAAGAATTAACTATAAAAAGGGACTTCCAGCCAGGAAAAAAAAAGGTAATTTACACTAGATATCTATCCAATAAATGGAATATTCTGAAAAAAAAATACTTTAGGGATCAATATAAGCAACTCAAAATGTGATGCCTTTTTTGCTCATCTGTTTTGAAGACAGTACTTCCATATCGCGAGAGAGGAAACCCGTCCCAACAGACAGGCAGGCAGAAGTGTTGTTCAACTGCGGCTGGGAGCGAAACCGGGACCTTTCTTCTGAAGAGTGGTGTTCCGCTACTAATCCGCAGTAATTCCCGGTGGGTGAATGCTAGAGAGTTTTCTTAGTTACTTTTCCTTGCTACACATTATCTATTAAAAGTAACTTTTCTACTTAACTTTGCAGTTTTAATTGGTAATATAATAATATTGGTAATATGTTCACTATACAATTTGTACAAGCTCGTGATTTCGATGCCTTCAAAAAGTTGTCATACAATAAGAAATAAAGAGTGGAATCATTTACCTAAACAGCACTTTCCAATTTCATGAAGATTGTGCTAATGATTTATATTTACCATACGAATTAAGGGAGAGACGTCCAGACTTGAGGGAAATATCCAGCTTATTAAATGAAAGTTTACAACAGTATAATGTTACGTGTGCATAATAAAATACTAAATGATTACAAATCTGTAAAAAGAACTATTTTTTTTACAGATATTTCAGCCGCTGAATAAAAATTGGAAAAATATTTGGAATATAACTTTAAAGTTGAGGCTTATAGAATGACATTCTTAAATGTAGTTGTACATCACATGGCTGTATTCGACTGATGTTAGTTGTAAAAATTTTCTAACAAGGAAAATAATATAAAAAAGACGAAGAAAAACAAAAGCATGAAAAATAAAATTTTGATATAAACGTATAAAGGAATAGACTGAAGACTTTTTTAGTCTTTCTTTTATTTTCTTTCTTGTTGGAGAGTGTTGTGCTTCCAACGCATGGCTTATACATCAAACAAATATGCAAATTCCCAACAATGTAATGTGACGTAATGTATGTAGCAATGTATAAGAAATTGCGTAATGAGTTGCACTCGCATGGAAACTATCTATTTATAGAGAAGAAGGAAAATTCATCGGCTCTTTCGGATATTCACAACGAGTCGGATTCTGTAATAAATAACAAACAAGAAAACGTGTCTGTTTGTCAACTGAACTTTCCAACTACTCACAATTTTCTTTTCACAAATACACTTGAAAAGAGTTTACCATGTCTTAGTAGTAGTAAGATAGCTCTCTTCAGGAATAATGAGTCTAGAGTTAGACACTACCTCTGTTGACAGCTGTTGAGTATTATTCTGAGCGTTTGTCGAGGCAGTGTGTATAAGATTTTTGCTCTTTGGCAAGACGTAAATACCACGTAAAAGTTTTTCATTTTTGTTATAGTTTATTAAATGGTAAATACCACGTAAAAAATTTATGAAAAACCCTCGCACAATGCAATTTATGGGGGGTCAAAGATGTTTTAAATGGATGAAACTCGTTGTCGCTCAAAGATAAAAATTGTAATTGATCCATTTCAATTTGTTTTAAAGGTAAAAATTCCATGTCTACGGTTGATTGCTTGTGTGTCATATAAAATGCCCTAGAAGACACGTGAGTACATAAATGCTACTTTCTACCACTTTTAACCTTTATATTAAAGGCTAAAAATTTACCCTTTCAAGACAAGTTGTATGAAATGAACAGAACCGATTCGAATTTTCAGGGCTTTGATGTATGGAATCTGCGCAATAATTACCTCCAGTCTCAGATATTTACATGTATTTTTTAAAACCTCCATGAACTAAAGACGGACAGTTCCTCTTAAAACGTTCCAACCGTCAGCAAAACCTTTTTTATATATGAAACATTTACATAAACTTTCCTAGATTATTATATTCCATGATGTAGCATTTTCCCCCGTACATTCATTCATCTTTTTTTTCACCGTGATGGCATTATTTGTCACAAGATTGACATTTTATGTGGTGGTACATGAATATAAAACCTATTTCCACAGGAGCTGTACCGTTTTTTATGACGATCCCTCTCGAATCTGATGATAACGTTAATTATAAACATTTTAGCATGCCAGTCGATTCATCTCTGTTTCAAAATGAAATTTGACTCACATATCATTGCTCATTCGGTATACAAATTCATATTTCTCACGACTCAAAGAGTTTTACTTTCTCGCTAAACAAGCATAAAGAGACACCAAATAAATACTCCTTTTGCACTGCTCATAAAAGAAGCAGCGTAACGATGACTGTTCGACCCTCCAACTTTTGCAGATTATTATTAAGTTCCCATCTACTGGCGATATATTATTTACAATAATACATTTACAATAATGGCGATATATTATTTGCAATAAACTTCCAGCTTACCAAAAAATTAATAAAACTATTATATAAATAAAAATAAAATATATTGTATATTAAATATATAAATAAAATATATTGGAACAGATTTCAAGGGGGAGAAGAAGTAGAATTTCAAAGAGACTGCAACTATATATACTTTGACTGCGTCAGATAACTATGCAAAAATAAATTCCTCAGAATTAGATCTGAAACAACTTTCTTCATGTCTCGATACCAAGTACCACTGAACAGTGGAAGACGAATGTTGCATATCTTCATGGGTCCAGGTTTCCTCTCTTATGAGACGTGTCTATAAAAAAGTTCTCCTGGAACTTAATTTATAAATACCATATTGTGGAAATTAAAAATATTTATAGAGGCTAACATCCTTATTCACCAATTAATTTGAAAAAAAAATTATTACAAATTATAAAAGAAACTATTCAAAAGCGTGCACCGCTATTAAAAATAAAAGAAAAAATTTGTGATTATATATATTCTTTCATTAAAACTGAAAGGAAAAATTAATTGTATCCCCATCTAAAAATGATATCTAGTATGACATATTAACCTCTGCACATTGTCTATTGTATTAAAAAATGGTAGAGAGCGTTTACATTAAATGTATTTGCTCTTCTGCAATTTTTTAACCCCTTTTTTTGTTTTGTTTCGTTTTTATAAAGTTGAATGAAAGGCAAAAACTTGAATGAAGTTTAAAAATCATCTTCATCGACAGTCGTCTGAATTTCATTAAGTAACAACATACGTAGATATGTCACAATCCACAATTCTGCTTACACTATCCACATCACAAAAATTTGCTCTGCATAAAATCTTGTGATGAATATTTTCTATACAATATTCGACATCATTTATAAATAAAACAAGAAAAATCTGAGTTCAATTTTTTGAAGGTAACTTTCGTTTATTGTATCATGATCTGACCTGATAATTATGAAGGACAGGTAATAGGTGCGTTGCGGTGATGATTTCTCGAACTTTTTTCTCCTTGTTAATATCCGCAATGCAAATGGAATTCATTCTGTTATGGGAATCTTCCTGCACTCCAATAATTAAGTGAAATGAGCTTTCAAAATGGTTCATATTGTGAGAAATGTACGAAGTTTATTTCCGTGAATGAAACAAGAACAAAAAAAATACATCAGATAGCTTATCATGCAAATAAAAAAAATGTAGACTCTATAAGGCTCATGATGACAAGTCTATTCAGAGCTAAAGACTTCAGGTTTGATCCCAACATCTGTAAAATCAATGAGCGATGAATGTTTTACATTTTTTTTGCCTTCTCTTTTTTTAGTTGGAGTGACTGCTTGAGAATTTCTCTTTGCTGTCATTATGTAAATTAGCTGTCATTATGGTCTTGGCTTACATAAATAATTTTTTTCCTAACACTGAAAATATTCTCACAACTAGCTTTAAGAAGTGTTAAACTAACATCGAAATACACGGAATTCTAGTTGTAATAAATTTGTTGTAAGAAAAACGACAGAGTAAAAGTACTGCAATTTTTTACTTTCCTATTTTGTAAAAAAAAAACAAAAAAGAGGCAAAAGAAAAAAACTTTTTTTAGCTGACAATGTTTGTATTTTACATCAGATGAAAAAAGTATTTTTTTAGCTGTGCTACTACATCAAGTCCCTATCGTCGTCTTTGAAGAGTAATCATCGAGTTGTTATACGAGTGTGTACATCGAGTCTGATAAAATCTGTCTTGTTTAAATTTCACCCAAAACTACGGGTGTGTTTGCAATTGATGGATGCTGGATACATGTTGCATAGAAGAGTACATTCAATGGTCTTCCCCTCCGAGGTACTGATGAACCAAATGATTGATTTTTGGTATATTCGCTGAAAACAACGTAATGACATTTCCTCGACGAGGGACATTTTTTGAAGACCGAAGAAATGGTGATCTCGAGACGAGAAGTTTGTAGTTTATACATTTGTTGTAAATCTTAGGAAATACACAAATAAATAATTTTATCAGAAGGAAATAAACTTTTTTATTTATGCTCTCAAATATTTCTTCCGAGTGACTGATTTTTTTTTTTTTTCAAGACTATATCAAAGCTTTACACTTACGCTCAGTAGAAAAAGAAAAGTTTCTTCTGCATACCGAGCTGCATTGAAGAGAATGATCTTTAGCACATTTCATCCAATTTTTTCGTTCATCATTTTCGACTAAGTTGATGATTGCCCTGTCGAATTCATACGATGTTTGTTTGTTTGTCGCTCAACGGTCATTTTTTGCACACGAGGGCTAATTAGACCGGGATCTACGGCTTATAGTGGATTCCGAACCACTACAAACATCCATGCCCAAGGTGGGATTCGAACCCACAAACTGTTGAACCGAAGGCAAGAGCGCTAACCATTCGGCAATTCATACGATGCATCGGCTTCTAGCATGTCTTTTACCCGTTTCTAATAATCTTATTTTCTCATCCTACAAGATTATTGGTGCGTACGGGTCAGAGTAATTTATCGTGCTCTCCGCAATTGCGTGGCATTCTTTCGTATATACCATATGCTCTGGACATTATGTATTCTGGCATCCAAAAGTTTCTAATTATCTAAAGGAATTCCTTTAAAGTTAAATGGGTTCTTTTCGGAAACCCATCTTTCGTATGAGACTATCATCTTTTCAACTTGTTTTAAATTGAAGAGATGCGACATAATGGCTGAAAAATCTCGCAGTACGGTGTGGCTCTCACCTCCTTCTGAGGCAACAGGGTCAGTTCATGAAGGTTGATACGGCAGAACTAAATACTGATCTAAGTGTGGACTTTTCAGATACTGCTCAATTCGAAACTCGTGTATCCTCAATCAGGTGTGGTTTGGCCAGCGTATCCTTGTTCCTTCGTATAAAATGTTTTAGTCCTTCTAGTCCTTGAAAGTCTATGACTAAAAAAATGTCTTGGTTACACTGTGAATCGATGTGAAAGATGTTCAAGAAAGACTATTGGTGCGTACAAGATTACAAGTGTGAATGTAAATTGTATCACTTTTTGAAGAATCAGGATTCTTTCCTTCACGGGAAATGTCATTCTTTTTTTCTCAATCATGAAAAATAAATATTCACTCCTTTCTTTTATTGATTATATTGATTATTTTATTCATATATTATATTGATTATTTTTACTGATACTTTTTTTGATTATTTTATTCACAACATTCATAGGAATCGTTCATTCGATGTATGTATATAGTGAAAAAAATAACATCAAATTCAACTTTAGAAAAAAAATTTTTTTTAACTTTTTCTTTATTTTATTACTAATACTGAAAATACGAAATCCGTTTCCTATAAAATTCAGGAACAGTACCGGTGCTTTTAAAATTTTCCGAGCAACTATCAACGAAAAATATTTCTTTTCAAATGAATAATCAGAAATATCAATGGAGAATCAAGTGAACAAACTCAAAGATTGCTAAGTATGGGGGAAAGTATCCGAATTCATTTTATGTTCTCTAAGCTTTAAAAATAGATATTACAAAAGAATTACTAAACTCTTGTTAATTGACACTTAACATGAAATACTAAATTGATGAGAAATACAATTACATAATCCAAAGTATGAAATAATATACACCTCCTAGATGATTTGTTTAAGCTGATGCTAATCCAGGAAACAAATTATTTGTGAATTTGGCACATAAGAAAAGTTCTCCACTACAACACTCCCTTAGTTTTATCGTGAACGGGCGTTTTTTTATTTCTTTTATTCTTATTGATGAAGCTATTTTTCATTTTTATTTTTGCAGTCTTATTCTTTTGAATTTCTTGGAATTAGATTTATTGAAATAGTGACGTAATACGGTTTCTTGATTGGAAAGTAGAAGGTAGCTGTGAATCCTTATAGTGATGACAATAAGATTATTTTATGCTCAAAGATATTCTGTTACGTTCAGAAACAACGATATTTTGTACATTAATTATTGAGTGACTTCTAGTGGAAGGGCATTCAAAATGATATGTAATATAATTTTTTATATATATATATTTTTTTATTTTCTCCACATCGTTTCATACTCTGTTATAATGGTAAACGAATGCTGATTTTCTCGTTGAGTCAATTGTAGTTCCCATTTAAATTTTAGATTTACTTTTTTTTTTCAATTTTGGAATCTCGTGGCAGAATCAAAATATTAAAACTCAAGAAAAATTGCAAGTTGAACTTGAATAAAGTGTGTGTGTGTGTGTGTGTGTGTGTGTGTGTGTGTGTGTGTGTGTGTGTGTGTGTGTGTGTGTGTGTGTGTGTGTGTGTGTGTGCGTGCTTGCGTGCGTGTGTGTGTGCGTGCTTGCGTGCGTGTGTGTGTGCGTGCTTGCGTGCGTGTGTGTGTGTGTGTGTGAGTACTTGCGTGCGTGCGTGTGTGTGTGTGTGTGCTTGCTTGCGTGTGTGTGTGTGCGTGCTTGCGTGCGTGTGTGTGTGCGTGCTTGCGTGCGTGTGTGTGTGCGTGCTTGCGTGCGTGTGTGTGTGTGTGTGTTTATATATATAATAAAAGATTATATATATAATCCTTTTTACACATTACGCAGGTAAAACTTGGTGATCTAATTTAATGTGATTCTCACCGATATGATTGAATATTTGGAAATATTCAGTTTGGGTTTACATATGAGAAAATAGTGTGACTTGTCTCAAACTTCATTCAGTTTTAAAGCATAATTTGATCGTTTATAATCTATATAGTTGGACAATAAATCATTTTCGACAAGAAAATTCAAAAGTAAAATCACCAAGGAAAAGAAATTAGGTAAATATAAAGAAAATGTTTAAAAGAATTTCAGTCTAATATCAAATATTGGTTCACAGATTTAAAACATTTGAATTTTGCATTTGCATATTTTATGAGCCCATTTATTTTTGATACTGAAGATTGTTTTTTAAAATAACTGAAAAATAAAATTTAAAATAACTGAAAAATATAATTACTGAAAAAAGCGAGACTGGGGATTTTAATTATTAGAGCTGAAATAGAATCAATTATTGAAAATGCTGCTTGAATCTTTGTTGATGATTAAATTTTCGGAATTCATTAATCAATATATCCAAACTTTGAATAAGTTCTTTGCTTTAAGAATTATTCGAAATACTTCGGATCTGTAAAAAATACCGTTATTTAAAAGTCTGAATTTTTGTGTTTATATCTGACTATAAAAATATAAATATCTTAATTAAAGTTTTCTTTCAATTATTTTTTATGTTGATGATAGGTATATAGTGCAATTCAATGTTTCTAATACTTTTTCAAAATTTTATTTCATTTTTTAAACTCTTTCGCTTATTCGAAATTAACTTCGCAGACAATTGAAAATTGTTTTGTAAGTACCCATTTAATTTTAACAAGCATATCTAATATACATTTCTGCATTCTTAATTGTTTATAGGTAAATAGTAACAGTTCACCTAACACGCAGGCAGAAAACATGTAATTAAAGGGCATTGTCACTAATTACGTCATTTCTGAATATGAAGAGTTTTGGAATGGAGATTATCGTAGTACCATCTGGTGTTTCAATGAGCAATTATTTTAAAATATTATTTGTTAGAGATTTAAGCGAAGGTCGAAATGGGGACCATTTCTTCCCGGATAAAGTACTTTTGCTCAAGGTAGCTGCGGTATTTATTGCAATGTTATTAATTTTTAGGAGTGCTCTTTTACGAATAAATCTATAGGAGGGGAAAATAATGAATTCCTCTCTACTTCCCCCTACATTCTTCACTCTAAATTGTGGATATAGCTTTCAAAAGAAAAATGCATTTTTTCTATTTACATCTTAAGCAGATTTTTATTTTGATTTCCGATATTAAATAAAGCTTACATGTGAAAATTTCGTTTGAATGTCCAGCCGTTTGAATGAAATGCTTTCACCATTTAGTTGTAGTAATACATTTCACTTTTACTCAAATGTCCCCGAAGTAATATTTCTGGCTTTTAGTCGTCCGAAGCTAAATCAATTGTGTTAGTGAAAATGCTCCTTTCGAATGCTTAAAATAAGCGACTCGGGGCAAGGGGGTCTATCATGCCCCGGGCGCAGCTTGCAGAGGGGTGCCAAATCATTTCAATGATAAACAAAATTTTTCAGAAAATTTCATTCTTAGTTTTATTATAATATCAATTTTATTCGGAGAAATTAATTTTGCAATGGAAAGAGATACAAAAAACAGAGAGGAATCAGATTTGGAAAAGAGAAGAGATTGTTGATGAAAAATGAGGAAGAGCAGGAAGACTTTCCATTAGCGAAATTCTTAGTCTTATACTTCCTTATTAATAATAATTTTGCATGATTTAGTTCCTTTTAAAAATTATGTTCTTTTAACCATGCTTTTGATTTTCATTTCTTAATCAATTAGATTATCGGTTTTCATTCTTTTAATCCTTCCTCTTTTAAGTTTCATAATTTGCTCAAAGTTTGTGATACTATTGTTTGTACAACAAATCTTGTAAATATGTAAATATCTTAATTGTTTTTTTTATCATACAAAATTTTTGGAATATTAGATTGGTCAGTTATATTTTTATGCATAAGTGAGGTTTTTATTTTAGTATATTTATTTACGAAATTATTTGAGTTAATGTTATAGGGTAATTTTTGGACCTATTAACTTCGGGAGATTACAGAAGAGTAAGCTCACATGAAAGACACCTATTTAATTTTGTGAATACGCCAAGATTCACAGTACCTTTTATGAATCCTAATTGTTATACAGGTTGTCTAATTCAAGTTATATACTAAAAAGATGATAACAATAATATTGATAAAACAAATAAGTTTGTTTCATTCAAAATAAAACAATGAATATTATTTCCATTGGACCTTTCTGAATGTTATAATTTTTAAAAATTCAAAACTTAAAAATTTTTTGGCGAAATTTCAGTGTTTTGAAATATTTTAAATTTGCTATTTTTAATTTCTCATAAGAGATTAAATAATTTTATTTAACAAACAGTATTTCGTTAATATTTTTAATTTCCTGTTATGATAAAAAATGTGAAAATTTAATCTTCTTTTTATTATAATAATGTAATAAAAAATTATTCGCAAAAGAAGAAAATTTCATATAACAGAAATATTATTATTGGAAACATGGAAGAATTAAAATGTTCTAATAATGACAGAAAAGTCAGATTTTACTTAAGTTATCACGAAGCGATATAGTAAGATCAGTTTCAGTTGTTTTGAGACCTTGTGAATTATATTATCCATTGTCCCAAAATAAAAATAAAACCTTTGTGTTTTTTCATCGTAAGGTTATTGTAGCCTTTCAGTCTAGTGTCGCGTTACACTCCTGAGAAAATTCCAGCTGAAATGTGGCCGAGCTGGCAGCCGAATTGTTAGTACTCTTGCCTTCTGTTCAACAGTTCGTAGGTTTGAATCCCACCTTGGGCATGGATGTTTGTAGTGGTTTGAAATCCACTTTAAACTGTAGGTCCCGGTCTAATTAGCCCTCGTGTGCAAAAATGAACGTTGAGCGACAAACAAACCAGCGAAGCGAACCGCTAACATGAAACGGGTTTCATGTTAGCGGTTCGCTTCGTACAAAATATTGTGTCCGGCACCAGACTGACTTTCAAAGAAAGAGGAGAAGTTTTTCGCATAATAGCACTACAATCAGCTGCGTATTAAATTGTGTTATTGGAATCGAAATGGAAGGGATCGAGAACTAATTACCTCCGAATTCTCTAGGAAAACACATAAATTTTCTTTTCTTTTTATTGTTCACATGGTAATATTTCGTTTCTTCCCAAACATTGCTTCATCGGAAACAAAAAAGTAAGCTTTTGAAAATCTGAAGTTTTGAAATTTAAAATAGTATTACTGTAAGTTGTATTTTCTGTCTACTATGTATTCTTTCGACTTGAAAATTTATTTCATATTTTTGTTGGGGTATAAATATTTACTAACATCATGCTTACAGAGTTTTGAAAATTAAAGATTAAATTACTTAATTAGTTAAATTATTCATTTAAAAGTAATTTATTTAATATTTAATGTTGACTCGTAATTTTGTTGACTTTATATTAGCACCTTATATGGAAAAATTCTAATGGTAGAAGTTAAAAACCTATTAATGTTTTTTTTAATATTAATATATATATATATGTTTAAATATATATATATATATATATATACAGAATATATTTCTTAATTAGTTCAATTTATATAAAAACAAATCTTTTGAGTTGAAAAATTTCTCTGAGAAATTTATAAATCGTACACATTTCTCATTCTACATTGTAAAATTTTCAAAATAAGATCATCTTTAAATGATATAAATTTAATGAAAGAAAAATTTTTTATGCCATTGTATCAACAGCACTTCCAAAATAATTCTTAATAGAAATAAATTTTGATTTTAATAAAAAATTTGCCCTTAATTTAATATCTTAAAAAAAAAAACAGTTTTTTAAGTACTTTAAAAATACTAAAAAAATTTTCACTAGCATGATAACTGATTGAGAAAATTTCTTTAAATAAAATTTGGTGATATAAGTTAAAATATATTTTTTATCTCAGCACTTATAATTCTTGATAATAATTTGAATCAATGAAAAACATGAAAGAACAATATAGAATGTATCAGTTTTGAAAAAAAAATATTTTTAATAATATATATTGTTTGGCTAAAAGTTTCTGATTTTATTAAATATACTTAATTTTACTTGAATTTATGATTTTAGAAATTAGGAATTTTGAATTTATAAATTTATGATTTCTTATGATTGTTTTGATTTTTGATTTAAGAAATTTGCAAACTATTTTTGTTGTCAGCATTAGCGTCCCATTGCTCATTTGAAATGTGCCTTTATAATGCTATGGCATAATTTAGTTATCTTAACTGAAATCAAATGAAGAGAGAGAGATTTACTAACAAATCTTGCCTAATTTTGAAATTAGAAAATTTGGTTTTATGGTATAAAAGTGAAATATTTATAAATTATCAATATTACATTTTGTGATTTAAATTTTTTACGACAAATATTGATTTAAATTAATGATCTGAATGATATAATTTAAAATGCTATTTTAATTACGATATTTCCCATTAAGTAAAAGTTGTTTCTTTACTGGAAGTTTTTGAAATAGAAAAAATGAAATAAAATTTTCTGTTTAATCTGTTGTACATGAAATGTTTAAAGAGGTATCATTAGGAAAAACCAGGTGAGGTGATCCTAAATTAGGGGTGTAAAGTCTTACTCAATTATTTTTTTGCAATAAATAGAGAAAGTTTGTAAAGTCAGTAATATTATGTAATTTTTGAAAATTTGATAAGTTATAGCATACGTTCAACACCTAATGATCAACAATTTGTAGAATCTTACATAAATAAGATTCTGCACAATTAATAGGGAATATAAATGTTTAGTTGCTTCAATTGGTTAACAATATAGAAAAAAATTTTAGACATTGTTATGAAAATGTTAAATCATATTAAAATAAATTTTTTTAAGCTAAAAATTGATAAATAAATATCCTGACTTCAAAATTATTATCTCCGGATCAAGGCATACAGTACCCATATCTGTTTTCCTAACCGAGGGCCCATGGTATGCGAAGCTATATCCCGATTACGTGATCAGCTCTAATCGAAATCCCCGGTGTTTAGTTTCCAAGCATGATTGGTACTTACTTAATCGATCCACTGAAAGGATAAAAGGTTGAGTTGATATGGCTGAGAATTGAACCTCGGACCTGTGCCTTGGCAGCGCTAAGTCACCGTGATTAACAAATGTAAAAGTTTGTGTGAATTTTATCGTACATATTTCCATGGAACTCTTCAGAGAAATGTGAGACTGAACGATGTTACTCAGCAGTAGAAAAGAAACCTAAAACTCCATTAGAGCTTCCAACCTGCATTTCCCATACGGTGAAGAGAAGAGATTGCCCTTCAAATACTTTTTACTGTATCCAAATTTATTACAAGCTCTGTGAATATTCATTCAGCAAAATAAAACTAATTTTGACTTATTTATGATCCACCATGAGTCAAAACCGCATCTAAGTGATTTAACAATTTTATGTATAGAAAAATAAATATATGAAATGATCAACTTTGATAAAGTAATAGATCAATTCGTTTCAGCAAAAGCAAGAAAAATGTGAATAGTGTAGTGTATTAGATTGCAAATAATTACACATACTTATATCAATATGTAATGAATTATTTCATGTTTAAACAAATACTGTTTTTTAAAATAATTGTATTAGTCTATAAAATCAGTTATATCTTTATACGATTAATTCTATTTCACATAAGTGCGATTATTCCAATGACACTTTTCGAAATCCAATATAAATGTTTTTTTTTTTTTTTTTTTTTTTTTTTTTTTAATTGAATTTGTTTACATTCAAAGCTTAGCCTGAGGTGGTAAATTTTTTATTATTTTAAAGAGTATAGGTACAGTATTCTATTATTATTTTTTATTGCATTCTCTTATTACAGTTATATTTTATTTATTATAATGTGTTATATATAATTTTATATTATTATATGTATATCTCTTATTACTTATAATACATTTTATTCCTATATTTATATTGTGTTACTATTTTTTTCGAAGGTGCGCCAAAAAAGGTATCGTACCCAGGCGCCAATTATACGCACTACGCCACTCAAAAGAGCTGTTCCAAAATCTGTTTCATTCTTTTGTCTTCATTTTCCTTTATTCAAGTCTCACTTATTTGCATCTATCACCATAGTTATGTTATTAATATTCTTCTGAAACAAAATATAAATATTTAGATTTAGTTCTAAATAAAAAAATTTTTTCTTTTAAAAAATGTGGCAATTTAAAATATCACCATATCTTTTGTAATAAATCTTTATATTGGTCATTCAAAATTGAAGAATTATTCTTTTCATTAGTCGCCATGTAATCGTAACTGTCGTACTTACGAAACTAAATCTGTCCGCCTGGATAAAAAAACTTCTTTACAAATAACAGTTTAACTAAGTCCTATGACACACAGTTTCTAAAAAAGATTTTTATCTTAGCTTGTTTCAATCTACCAATCTCATAGGAACATTTCACCTAATTTATCAATAAAAATCTGAATTTTTAATGAGGAATGGTTTAGTCGAAATATTTTGTGCTGCAACAAATAAATTCAATGTTTCAACTAGTCACTTATTGTTGCTATTTAAACGAAAAATTATTTTTAAAAAATAGCCTTTATTTGAAAAAAGCAGTTGCAGATAAGTTAAAAAAACATTTTTTTTAAAGAAAAGTTTATTAGTAGCTCCATACTTATATTAATCCTTCATGATCTTCTTGAGACTTTGTTGGTTACTTGCTACTGCAAATCCTATGGAAATTCCTTACCTTTCTTTCAATGATAGTTTGAGATGTGAAAAGACAAATCTAATTCAGATTTTGCACCTTTTGTAAATTTTTCCTGAGAAATGTATCACATATCGCAAGAAATAAAACTAATGTTGGTTGCAAATCTCACTTAATTGCATCTTCCGAATTTTTAATGAAGTGAGAAGTTTGAAAGAGTTATGTTTCTACACGTACGTCCATAAATTCATAATAATGCTTGAATCAGCTACTAAATTTGCAGAAACAAAACAAATAAGACTTATTCATAAAGCCCATCAATTAAATATCACATCACCCTTACAACAACTGAACGTTTTTGGTATGATGTTTAAGACATCATATATCTTCCATACGAGGAAACATTGTTCATACAATGCCAAGGTATGCTGAAGATCACTTTATCAAGCTGCAAGTTGAACAAAGAACTCCCCTCAACAGACAATACTATCCGAAGGACCGGTACAGATGTAATAGGTGGTTGATGGACTCGATTCGTCAGCCAAGAATGTCCCTCACATGCTTTGTTGGATTCCAGTTTGGTGAGAATGCTGGCTACTCCATACAGGTAATATTCTCCGATGGAAGGCAATCGTTGATGATGTTCAAGCTGTGAGGACGGGCATTGTTATCCATAAGAACAAAGGCATCACCCTCGACACCTCTAAGCAAACGGATATGTTATTCCAGAATGATGTCCCGCTAAATAAGGCCTGTCATGGTTCAATTCTGAACATGCAGATCTGTTCTGGAGTCAGTGTAATGCTTTCCCAGACTAGTACTTTTGCATCACCGTAACACTGAATTTTTTTATGTTGTCTTGCTGGTACTGAGTACCCGGCGTTCTCCATATGATCGTCCAACGGGAATCGGACAGCAAGCTAAACTACGATTCGTCGAAAACATAACAAAATCCCTCTGTGACGGTGTCCATATTGAATTTTTCTACTCCAGGCTAAGCGTTGGCAACGGTTAGTTGCTGGTAGCGGAACGTATCTGACAGCCCTGTGAGTATCTATACTATACTGTCCAAAACGTCTGTACATGGTATGCCTTGAAATGGTTGTACCCATGGCTGACGATAGCTTACGTGACAAGTCCGTTGCTGTGGTATGTCTGTTTCTTCCGGTGGTTATTGTCAAATTTCAGTTGTCATTCGGAAGCGACTTGTACTGTAACATTGAGCAATATTTCTATCATCCTGGAATAGATGCCACTATCTAGAGATGACACTTTGAGTGATTCCGTGTTTCTTGGCTATTGCCATCTGCGTACTCCCGCATTCTAGGCATCCGATAAATCCACCATGTGAAACATCATTTACGTACGTACCCTGTTTCATACCTATGTGATCATGGTAGTGTGAGCAGAACGGACTGATTATGAACATGTTTTCTTCTTACCCCCAGTTCCTCATGTACCCCTCTCTTACGCTCTCGTCATTGTAGCTTACGTTTAGTTCATCAGGTTCTTTCCTGTATTTTGCAGATTATGCTTGACCAATTGTGTGATATTTCTATTAGAGAATTTTTCCTTTCACGTCCCATTTCCACGTGCTTTTGGAATATCATTTACCTATGAATATGTGAATAATTATTAATAACATTGGGAGAAGTCGATAAAATTTTAAGTGACTGAGAAATTGTTTTTATACGCTAGAATAATTCTAAAGGTGCTCAAGTGATAATTTTCAATTCAGATGAGTCTGATGATATCTAAATTCAAATTAAATAATGATATGGTTTTAGGAACAGCTTGGTCCATTGCTAAACTTTTGCCTTAGAAAAATATTCTAAAAATTTAAAAACAAATTTAAATGGTCATCAAAATGCCCACTTTATAATCATTATACTTACGAATGTGATAAAAATCATTCGTGAGAAAAAAGTAAGGCAAGAAAACAGAAATTATTTAGAAATTTAAGAGTATTCTTTGACCACGACGAAAAGTTAAAATTGTGACTTATACGGATCAGCAAGTTGCGAGATAAGGGCATTATTATTCATATAAAATTTTTAATAATTTGATTTGCGTCATGAGTGTCTTGTTTCAACACCATTTATGGTTTTTCCATGTTCTGATCAAAATGTGCTCGAAAAAGTGCGTGTTGCCATTTGAAAATTTCGAAATTTCAACACTGTAACCGTAACTATCATAGATTTATTGTTTTAAATAATCACAAAATCTGAACTTCATACCTTAAAATTACTATCTTCTTACAAATCCCTCTGATCTGAAATCAGATCAAATTCATGAGGTCGTCCGCTTTTAATTTCAACGCAGCCAAACCAAGCTCCTTTAGGAGATTCTCACGAAGTAAACCAACGCAGTCTGAAAGATGTTTGAGACTGGCCTATTCAATATGGTATTTGGTGCAAACTTGGAAGGCCTTGGCACCATTGGAATAGAAGGGTTTTAAAATGTCCAGTGCAATGTCGAGCCAAAGCAGTTTGGTCTCTCCTGTCATCGAAAGCTAATCCATGTACCAGGACCCTTGCTTATACACCTGTAAACTATATCTGAACTTTCATTTCGATTGGTTGAAAAGTTCGGCCACAAGAGACTCACATGTAGGGAAATTTTTTGTTAGACGACCCAGTACTCTGTACAATCAGTTAAGAATATTCCGTAAAATAGAAACTTGGAAATGAGCTCTTTCCTTCTCTTGGATTATTTATTTGTCTGTGAAAATTTGTCTTAAAATTGAGGAAAATGTGCCTGTCTTGAAATTGATGCAATAAGTATTTATAAAACAAACTATTAGGCTCTAATTTTCCCTTACTTTACTTTTCAATCGTCATACCCTATTTTCTTGTATATAATCAGCAACGGCGTATTATCTGCAGCATCTTTTTTCCGAGTAAAAGAGGGGAAAAAGAACACCGCATAATCTACAGCAGCGTATGATCCGAGGCAAATTTTTCCGTGAATAGTAGAATATAAGTACTGCTGATAATGTGGATGCTATATAAATAAAAAAAATATGCAGTGTAATTAAAAATCTAATAGGTTGAACAGAAAAACATTTATTATAAAAAAATCTACTTGAATCCACCTCATCGGAAAGTGCGATAAACTGAAAGGAGAGCTCGATCCGATCCGATCCAACAGTGATAATTCTGAGAAGCTAATAAAACGTTTCAGATTTTATTTTTTAATATTTTTTTCAATGAGGTTAAATTTTTTTTAATAAAATTTATTAATAATTAAAGGAAGCGAATTTTTTTCGAACAGCGCATTGGATACATTTCTTGATTTGCATCACGCATGCTTTGTTTTTTTGCTACTTTAACACGTTTATCACTGTTTTTTTTTTATTTGCATTCTCCATCGATTTTAGTTTAAAGTCTGCTGTGTAACTAAAAGTTTTTGCTTCCACATGAAGAAACGAACTTGAAAACTTTCAGAACAAGTGTTGGTTATTTTAACTATTCGATAAGATAAGAATATAGATCGAATAAGATTTCGTACTGCAGCACACAAAGTGTGCTGCTATACGAAATATTAAATATTGTAGACATCTAAAAAGCTTACTTCTGAGATTTGGTGGCTTAAAACGAGTAATGAAAAATGACTAGTAACTTTTATTATACTGGAGATTTATTACACCTCCATAAACATTTATACACAACAGCATCTCCACAATCCGACAGATGACGATGATTTATAAACACATGAAAATTTGATACAAAGCAAGAATGTGCCTAACAAAGCTATTTGGCATAAGTCATCTATAATAGCATCTATCTAGCGAGAATAAATTGTGATCGTCAATGTTCAACAAATATCTGCAAAAATTCACAATCTTAAATATACAACTTAAGCACCGCCCTCTTCCAATAATTAGTTTATTAGCCAAATCTGAAACCTTGAAAGTACCGAGAAAAACAAAGTTTTGCCGAAAACAGAAGAAAATCTAAACTTTCTCCTCTGTGACTGGAAACGGAGTGAACATAAATTCAAGTTTTATTTTTTACATAGCAGTCATTAAATTATTTCATTGTAACCTCCGAAATTATTTATGCTTTTGAAGATTGTTAAACGCGTGAAGGTTGACCATATAAGAACAATTTTTACATAATTAAATATAAAAAATAATATAAACTTTAAGAAATACTTAATACGGCTAACAGTAACAACTCAGGTAGAGACAAAATTTAGAATGACGATTGCCAATAGCATCTGTAATATTTTTCCAAGGAACCACATTCGTTCTAGAACGTAATTGGACAAAACTGATTATATATTAAATGAATCAGAGTAAATACAAACTGAATCAAATAATCTAGGTTGATATCATTTTCTTTCAAGGTTTGTAAGGGTTGACAACCAAGGATATTGAGACGTTTCAGAACACAGAAAGAGAGAGAGATCTTCCACTATGTTTGAATATAGAGTAAGAACTTTTTAAAAGGAAAAATACTTACTCCAAAATTTGAAACTAAGAAGTAAAAATTAATTTCATACTAAACTGCAACTTTTTTTTTATGATAAGGTTACGAGTCGATATAGGAAGACTCAAAGCAATTCTAAAAGCAGTCTTATGACACCTTCAGCGGAGCGAGGAGAAATTTATTGAGAAAGTAAATTAATCTATTTTGAAATATTTATTGCTTTTGGTATAAGCATTTTAGAATTAATTCATTAAGAAAACTGAATCATAATCTGACTGAATATCCGATGAAATACTAATGATATGCTTTTTTCTCTTTTCTATTACAGTACTTCTTAGAAAAATCTGAAAGGCTATTTGGTAGTTACGAAAAAGGTAGAAATCCCAAGTGTAAATTTTCAAATTTTGTATGCTTCACAATGAAGGTAGTAATTCTTTGACAAAGAATTCTTTCAACATTTTCTCCAGAAATAGAACTTAGGAAATTAGGCCGAATGAAGAAATGTCATGTTTAGGTTTCTGAGACATTATTTCAAACTATGGCAATATTATGGCATTTTTTTAAACTAAGAGGAATCTCTCTCATTTTTGTAAGAGAATACTATTAAATAATGTGATTAGATTTGCGTAGAAAGTTTGACTAAAAAATTTAGATATTTTTATGTACTGAGGAACCATCTGTTCCTAGGTGGAAATTTCGTAGACTTGATTTCATGTTACAGTTCAGCTGAGGTTATTAGCTTTATTGAGTTCAAAGTTTTCCGGTCAAAAATAATTAGAGGGCATTGGGGTATAAGTATATTAAATCTTGTCGAGATCTAACTGTCATACAATCCTTACACAAAAGCAATGTTTTGATGGTATCACATACTTCATGCTCATTCAGAATCATATTATAGGAAGTTGAGAAAGATTGTCTTATTAATTTAAGAATTTTAAACAGAAAAAATGGTCCAAATGCTACACTAATTGAAAAAAATAAGAAAAACCGATACAAAACTAACCTTTACTAAAGGAGTTTGAAATGGAAAAAATAATAGTTAAAGTTGCTAAACAGAAGAAATATGCTGAATATAGCTGTTAAACATGGAAATATGCTGAATATAGCTGTTAAACATGGAAATATGCTGAATATAGCTGTTAAACATAGAAATATGCTGAAATATAAGCAAGTCACCGACCAATTGGTAACTTCCCAATGCAGCTTTACTTCACCAAACTTTTTTCTTTATTCGGAATCCATCTCATTGATTATCAATTTATCTTTCAAAACTATCAATCAATGATATCTGTTGAGGTTGCAAACCAGCTGCCAGCAAATTTGTATACAAAGACGTTCTAAAGTTTATTGCGATGTCATAATGTGACGTTGTTAAATGTTATTTTTTATGTCATGGATTAACTCTAATTCACTCTAATTGCCTCAGCATAAACCCAAAACATTTTTGGTCGTAACCTAACGTAACATCATTATTTGCTTGCAATTTTGCTGAGGCTTGCTGTAATAATGTATATGTAATAATTTAATGTATGCTATAATCCATTTAAATGGCTCATTTTTATAAATTCCTATTTATGCAATTTTTAATCAATTTTCAGATGAATTTATGATTTGATAATACAGATTATATTAAATTTAAATTTCTGTATTTTTTGTAATACCTGATCCATTACATTTATATTATTTAATTTTAAAATTATTATCATGAATGTTATAGTTAAACGATCGAATACATTTTTAGCTTATCATTCATTTTATTCTCATTTATGTAGATCTTTTTCTAGAACTGAATCTTTGAAAAGAATGCAAAGATTTTACTCTCCTTATAAATGCATGTTCTTTGCATCTGCTGCAGCTATTAGTTTATCTGCATATGTTACTCTAAAAAAGTCAATCAATTGTGAAAGTAATGAATATAAAGATGAATTAAGTGAGAGTAAAAAAGCTAAAAGCAGTTTATTATTGAGGCAAGGTAAATATGAAGAAGCTATTCTTAAAAGCCGTGATCTGTTACTTCGGCTAAAGGTATGATTCTCACTTCACTTGCTTAAAAATGTAGTTTGAAAACTACAGTTAGATATAGATATAATTAGATCAAATGAATGACAAAATTCTGAATGTAATTTGAACTGTTTCATGAATGCTTGAAAGATATTTTTAGCAAAGAAAGCATTATTTTTAGTTTTATTAAAATATAATTTTTATTTTATTAAAATTATTCATAATGAAATGAATAATATCTTACCTTGTTTATTAATTTTAGTTCCAAAATGATATATTGGTACAAAACCATTTCACCAAGTTTTTGTATTGCATGGAATTTGCTATTTGTCTGAGTGTGCTATACAGATGATATTTTTAGTTTGTTTTTTCTTTATAAGCACCTTTGTCTAACTTTTCAGAAACTTGGGAAATAATAATATTGAAAGAAAAGAACTAAATTAATGTTCATATTTTCATTAGGGACATGTTTAATAAAGACTAACTTTCAAGTAGCATGAGATATATGTAATGATAAAAACATATGAAGAATTTGTTTTTTATATTTTCTCAATTTAATAGAAAATTCTAGAACTTCTACCCTGTAGATATGAAATTTTATTTTTTAATTTATTAACAATGATTTACTGAAATAAAATGGTGTGCTATCCATATTATTTTAAAATACTATTTAGTTGATTTTTAATTAAAGCACTGTATAGCATGTTTTTACCAGGCTACTATTTCTATTAGAGAAAAGATCTATCTGATAAAATGGTTAAAAAATAGTGACCCAGATACATATTCAATGTTTCATTTTTTGCCTGTGAAAAAAATATGCTACAAGTTTCATATTTAATTAAGTTAATAAGATATTTTAAAATTCTCTTCACGCTTAGTGCAGAAGTATTCAGAAACTTTAAATCAATTTTCTCAAATATATTTTGGATATTTACTTTAAGAACATTGTCAAAAAAATAGAAGGAAATAAAAAAAATGCATATTCTTAAGAAAGTAAAGTAAAATTATCTAAGTTTTAAAATATAAAATAACTGCAAATTGTATGAATCATGATCAGAAAAAATTCAGCTATTTCATAGTGAAAATTATTTTCTGTAAATTTTCAATATATATATTTATCATAATCTCAGAAATATTTAATATCTTTAGCTCAATTTAATTAAGCCATTAGCAGTATTTATGCAACTCCTGGAATTCAAAAAATATTTTTAAATTCTCTTGAAAGTCCTAGAATTTTGACATGATTCCTTGAAAATTATGAATTACTCCTGGAATTCTTAATTAAATTTTGATGACTTCAATTTATTTTTTGTTAGAATGATTATAATTTTTTTTTTTTTTTTGAATTTTTTGTTTTACTATTTTAAAATTTTCAGTGAAATTTTCTGAAAACAAAATAGAATATTATTACCACAAGATGGTGGGATGATCGATATTTGGTTGGTATTGTATACGTAACTGTTGATTAAAATAAGGTTCCAGTTCAGTCACAATATCTTCATTCAATCCTTATTATTAATATTATTATATATACAATCCTTAATTATTATTATGCATACAATATCCTTATTGATATAGATCATCAGATCTAAATCAATAAAGATTGTATTCAGTATTTATGTGTGTGAAGTGAAATAATCACTAATAATATTGTCATGTTATAAAGTCAGGCATGTAATTTTAATTAATCCCTTTTCTATTTGTGTCTGTTTGATTTATATTTTATAAACTTCACTGAATATTTATAGGTAAATATAAAATTTTTGAGTTCAAATATACTTTCCATATCTTCCTTTGTGAAAATTGTGTATAATTTCAGTGAATGAAAATGAATTTTGTTTATCAATGAAATAAAGGCTGAATTAAATTATTTAATATGTCTGGTGGAAAGTGTTTTTTCAGTGACCAGTGGACTTGTAAAAAGCTATACAAAGATTGGCTTTTACTTGGTTCAGAATGAACATTTGTGTGTGTGCCCATTATTTGTCTAATTTGTAAGAAAGACCTCTGTATTTCAAATATGGACAGAGCTGTCAAATCTCATCTGCAAGAGGGAAAAAAATGCATTTATTAGGGTCCTTGAAGTTTTAAACAGTAGATTCAGCTACATTTCTTGTAGAAGTATAAAATTTGTTTTTCAAGCAGTATTTCCAGATAGTGCTATTGCAAAGCAACTCAGTAGTGAAAAAGTGCTTATTTAACAGTTTTTGATATTATATCTAATTTTTCCAACTCATTGAAAAAAAATTTAAAGATTGCCAGTAATTTTGTGATTTTCTTTGATGAAACTTTAAATGATCATCTTCACAGTTAAAACAATTGGATTGCCACTTAAGATTTTAGGATAATGATGGTGTTAAAACATGGTATTACTTGTCAGATAATTTAGGTCTCTTAACTGGAGATAATTTGTTTTAAAAAGTGAATGAGAAATGGTTAGAATTATTAACAAGTCGATTAATCCAGTTGTCAATAGATGGTCTGAATGTGAACTGGCTCATTTTTAAAAAGTGCACAGCATTCAAATTTTATACATTTTGGAAGCTTTAAAATGGTTGTTATACACATTTTAAAATGAAATAAATAAATAAATAGAAATCTAATGAAGATGCTTTAAAACTCTAAGATTATGTATTTTATATAATGTAGCAATGTAAATGTTACATTTAATACTGGTATTAATAATACTGTATTGATATTGATTATTTAAATAAATTTTTTCTGTTATAATTGTAAATCAGTGGAGTATTTGAAGTTTTCATTAAATATAATTCTAACCTAAATAAAGTGTCGTATTAATTTTTACAATTATTTGTTTCTATTATTTACAAATAAAAAAAATGAAAAATGTTGCATGTATGTAATTATTATGCATATTTGGTTAAGAACAGTTGGTAAAATAAAAAATAAAAAAAAATTATTTAACACGAATGTCAATACCTCCTGAAAATAATTTGATTCGACTATCTGGGAAACTCCAGGAATTTTGATTCTTGGAAATCTAATTGAAACTTGGGTTAGTTTCTAGTCCTAATTAAACAAAGGAGGTGTGGATGTTATATTTAATTTTTCTGTATATATAGTTATTAGAAGGGTATGGGTATGTTTTTCTAGTTTCCACCATTCTAGATCACTATTAAGAACACCTACTATATTGATAAAAAAAAAAAAAAAAAAAAAAAAAACCTTACATAAGAATTCAGCTATCCAGAATGTCTTGTCAAATTATCTAAGTTTGCTTGCTTTTGTGTAGTGGTAGGAATAGGAACAAGTTATTCAAAGTGAAAAATTCTTAGGTTTGATCTTAGACTATTTTAAAGAGTAAGAAGTCACTACTGTATTTCTATTTTCTATGTACACATCTGACCTGCCGAGTTCTTTGCCATATTCCAAGTTTCTCTTGCAATGTGTAAAGGACCCTCTTTTTCCATAGGGGTATACTTATTGTACCTGAATGATGTCTCATCAACCTGTTTTTTTCCTTAAATTCCCAGTTATATATTTTCATAATGATTAAATATTTTGTTGTGACTCCTAACTGTACTTTTTCTTGGCTCTTTTTTTTTTTAATATATATTTTGTTCAAACATTCCATTTAATTATTTTTTGTAAAATATTGTCAACATTTTCTATCTGACCCAATCATACTAAATGCTTAGATTTAATAAAGATTCTCACTATAGTTGATGATCAAGTTATTGTTTATGATTTTCCACTGTGAATTATATACTTTTTGCAGTCCAAAAATTTTTGTTATCTTTTTCTTTCAGTGATTAATAAATTGCATATGTCAATATTTGTCAAAGTCCAAATTTCACTATGATGTGTTACTACAGGTCTGATTACAGTTTTATAACTCTTCATTTAAATTCCCTTAATAAAGAGTTTAATCTTAAGTATTGCTATAAATAACAGCATTTCTTTCTTTCTTTTTTAAATCTTTGAATAATTTTTTCAGAGATTATTACAATTGTTAATTATAGAATATGAGCCATTATCTATGAAAAATTTCTGTCAGAATTCTCTTTGGTGTATTTTCAAAAGAATTTTTATAACAATTTTTAACTATTAGATTACTGATTATGCTGTATTAAATATACTCTCTTTCAGGGAAAGTATATATGTAAAAAAATTTACAGTAATTTTGTGAATGTTTAAGATTTAAAGCTTGTAGTGTCAGCATTAAAAATGTTGAAGAAAATAAACAATCAAAAGTTTTCTAGAAGCTTTTACAATAATTTGTAATTTAATAAATAAAAATAATTGGCAATAAATTAATTTTAATAAAATCTATATTAATATAAAAGTAGTAAGAATTTTATTTATCATCCAATTATAAGCTTTTTAAAAGTAATTATTTGAAATATATTAATCAGAAGCACATAAATTTCCAAGAATAATGTTTTCAAACATGCAACAATTAGAGTGTGACAAGAAATATTTTTATTTTAAAACAGAAATTAAGTTTAACAGTTCATCAGATGTTTTACCAATTCATTAAATTATGTTGTAAAGAGTGAAAAATGACATTTGACCAAATTATCCTTTTGTGTTTCAATCAATGGAGGAAAAAGTGGCATTACTTTATTTTAAAACTAAACTTTCTAGTGCTTGCTTAAAGTGGTTCTTTACCTCTCCTTCATGTGCTAAAGTTAGCAGCTTGGATCAAGCATGTTTCGAATTGCAAAAAAATTTTCTCTTGGGATTTGGACTCAGCTTCAAATCTGGTAGCTTTACAAAATATTAGTTTAATTCCTGGTGAGAATATCAAGAATCTTGCTCACAGGGTGATGGCAATTGCTCATAAAACATGTTATGTTTCAGACCAAATGGGCATTGACCAAAGTATGTCATTACAGTTAATTGCTGCCTTGCCTGCAAATATTAGACAAAAAGTAATAAATACATGGAGAGGACCAATAATTTAAGAATTTGGATCAAGACTCACCACATTATGTTGGTGGAAGACAATTAAAACATTTTACAATCTGTCATTGCAGACTCAGTAATTTTAATTATTAAAAGCCTGTCAGGTGTGTAATAAACTTAGTAAGGTAGTTACTAAACAGTGTATTTCATGTCCTATATATATATATATGTATATATATATATATATATATATATATATATATATATATATATATATTATATATATATATATATATATATATATATATATATATATATATATATATATATATATATATATAATTAATGTCCTAAATTTGTAAAGACTTAAAAGTTGCAATTCACCTTGTGGATGGTCATACTCCCATTACTAGTGTGAGTGTTTGTCATCACTTTTGTCATATTTAAGCTAATCCTATCATTGTCATATTCAAGCTAATCCTGCCAATATCTCTCAGATTAATGTGTCAGGTCTACATTGAGTTTTTTGAAATAATTATGGATATGTTATAGCAAATTGCAGACTTTGTTTACAATGCCTAGAATCAACCAGATTTTTCATAGTTTTGGAACACCTTTTAAATATAATCAGTGAATTTTAAGAGGTAAAACAAATAATTTTTCTGTATACGACTTAGCTGACCAAGATCTTTTAATTATACTCAAGCATGGGCTTATGATTGTCATCAAGTCTCTATAAGAGTTAGTTCTAGGCTGTCGAAGAAAAGAAATTTAAACTTTCCTTGAGGTCATCAATAGGAGATGGATGGACCTCTGCTCATGGAAAGTTATCTCATTCTATAAATAGTGAAGTTATACAAAAGAAAAAAAAATGATATTGATAAAACCTTAAATTCATATATACTTAACTCTAACATTAATCTCACTGTTAAACAATTTTTAAGCCCTAATATGTATCATTATGAAATTAATGGTTTTGGTTTTATTGAAGATGTTATGAATGCTTATACTCCTAATCATCTACCAATTATCTTTGTCAAATTTTATGATTTTTGTGCAAGAACCTTGCTTGATTTGAGAAGTTCAATTTCTTTAATATCTGATACAATATTTGTGAACATTAAATCTCGAACTGAAGTTGGATATTTATTTAGACAATCTCAAATCTTAAAGACTGTAAATTCCAGTTAAAAAATTTTCTCATATGCAGAAGTTTCTTTATTCTGCATTTATTTTTGACTTTACTTCTAAATGTAATATTGTAATCAATTATAAGAATCACTTTTATCTAAAACATATTTATATTTAAGAATCACGGGATATCTTAATTTCAAAATACCTTTGCTGCCGGATGAGAGCGCAAAAATAATTAAGCTACCAGTGTTCTGATGTTCATCTATCTCAACGTCTTCTGTCTCCTTAGAAAAATAGAATCGTAAAAAGATTAACTTTTAAATTTTACTGCTTTTGTCTGCTTAGATTACAGATATTATTTCTCTCTCCTATGAACACGTAGGAGAATAATTGATAACTTTCTTTTAATTTTTTCCTTTAAAATATTTATCCTCACAATTTAAGTAATTTTTATTTGTATACTTTCACACATGATGTTTTTCTTTAAAATTTAATTTTTCATCATAATTTTCTTCATTGATTAAAATGTGCGATATTTTTTGTTAAGTTTAAATTTATATATTGTGTTTATTATTATTCAATTGGGCTGACATTTTATTGGTATTATATCAATGTATGAGTTAAATGTATTTCTTATGCTTAATTTTTTTAAGTTTCATATTTACTTTATAAGTTCTAATATTATTCATATATATATATGTATATATATATATATATATATATATATATATATATATATAATACTTAAAAGTTTCTTTTTAAGTTTGGATAGTAAATAGTATTTTTGTTAATCCTCTATAAATTATTTTTTTATTAACCCTTTTTATAACAAGTTGATCATAACATCCAAGTTTTCTGAAAAATGTATGTTATTTACGCTATTGATTTAACTTTGTTTGGTGGTCTCTTTCGCTACATAGCATTTATACTGATATCTTTCTAAAGTGGGTACCACTGTCCTGTTAATGAAAAGCTGAGTTTTAGTAAAAATGTATGTTCTTTATGTTACTGATTTAGTTTTATTGCCTGGTTGTCTTTTTTTTTAGACTGTGTGATATTTAAATATTTTATATTTGTCTTGTGATGTATTATCTTTGTGAAATTAATTAATTTATTCTGTAGTAATTATAATGAAATATTTGAAATTTTAATTCTTGATATCTAAAATAGTAAATAGTATGAGATTACAGTGTTTTGAGTTTTAGCACAATCAGTATTTTGAAAACTGCTTATTGCACGAGGTGATTTAATTTAGACTGGCGAGATAATTATGAAGTGCTTTGTAGAAAATTTGAAGTCACGCCAAACTGATACAAGCTCATAGGATTTTACCATAATATTTTAAATTTCACTAAATATTACTCATAAATTTAATTTGGAGTACTAATAGAAACAGGAATTTTTAATATCTAAGAGCATCTGTTTTGTGCGGAAAAGATATAATCATGAGTATTTTAATAACTTGAAAATTTTATAATATTCTCTTTCTGATTGTAATTACATTAATTATTATGTTGAACATATGATTGTTAAAGAATAATGTGGTGTCTTGCTGCTTGAGTTCCGATAATCAAAAATGATTCTAAATTTTCTCATTTTTAATTTAGCATATTTAATTTCTTTTTCTTTCACATCAACTATTATTTTATTTATACTTTTTATATAGCTATAATTTAAATTGTAAATTATAATAAAATGTTTTAAATACTTAGATATAAAGTATATATTATATCTTCAACAGATTAAATTATTTGGTAAACCTACTATACCAGTGTCATTTATTTTAGGATGAAGTAGGAGCTCCTGGAATAGTTGTAGGTGTCAGTATTGATGGAGAGACTGTTTGGACTGAAGGTAACATTTTTAAATAGTAAATTGAAGTATTTTAACAATCAAAACTTGGTATGCACAAATTTAGTGAAAACAAGATGTTGGTTTCTTATTTAATAAAAACATCTGCACATAATTTAATGAAATATGTGAAGTTTATGGTGCTTTCAAAGTATGCATGTTGTAAAAAAGTCAAAGTAAAGGAAGACTAATTGTTTAAATTTTTCAGAATAGAATAATAATGTTATTGTGCAACTATTATATTTAATGTTATGGGGGTAAATATTCAAAATTTGGCATGTAATTTACTCTAGAGGTGAATTACTTCTATACTGATTAGTCACCTGTAAACCATATTTTGAGTTTGCGATGTCAAGTACACTTGCTGAAATGTCACCATGCGACAAAATTGAATCTGAAATGTGACAAAATTTCTGGGCATTCTATTCATTGGAACTAGTAGGGTATCCCCCTCTATTGGTGATCATTGCGACTTTTTTCATCACCAAGTGGCGACAAAACATGTCGCGACCTAGAATGGGCATTTATCGGCCTAAGAAACAGGAGTTTTCCCCAATTTTGAATTAGTAGTCCTAGCACTACATAAGAAAACAATGTAAATGAAGTGCATTATTCCTCCCCCCTTCAATTTTAAATTGCTCAGCCGAATGGTACATAAGAAAACAGTAATTGTAATAATTGATTAAAAATTCTATTTAAATATAGATTTAAAATGAAAGGAAATAAAGTAGTAAATATAATTACATGCAATAATATCTAGATAAAAATAAACAAAATAATGAATTTCAGTTATTTAAGTTGTAATGTTATAAACAATTACTACATAAAAGTAGACAAATCTAGAATGATCCTATAATTTCGTTTATTATTGGAAATTTTACAGTATAATTGCATACAATTCTAGAAATTCTATGCCTACAGAAAATAATTAAAATAAAATTCTTACTTTCATTTTTTGTCCAGCCCTCTACGTTCACATCAAAATCCCAAAAAAAAAAAAAGAATAAAAGAGTTTAATTTTTGGCACGCTATCCATAGTGAAATACAAAATGATTACAAAAGACAGGATTGAAATTCCTGCGCTATATCCACAGTTAAAATCAAAACGAATATGAAAGACAGTATTGAAATTCCAGCACTATATCCACAGCAAAATAAAAAATGTGAATATAAAAGGCAATATTTATATTCCGCGCTACATCTGAAGTGAAATAAAAATAAATATGCAAAAACAGGATTTAAATTGTTGCGCTTTACATCTGATAAAGAAAATGAACATATAAACTGAAAATGTTGTTGTCATTGAAAAGAAGCATATATATGTCATAAAAATTATGTAAAACACAAGAAAAACAAAAGACTAGCAACTAAAAAATCTGAAATTGCAAACACTGAATTTGGCAACACTACAATCAAAATAAAGGGCGCTAGATTTGGTGAGAAATCATTCTTACTAGTATTCTTAGAGGGGGATACCATACTTACACATATTTATTGTATACACTTAATATTTATCTAACTTCTTTAATGCACTTTCATTTGTTCCTGTGCTCATGTATTAGTAGAATGTTTTCATCTTCTATCTGTAATATCATTTTTTTCACTTTGTATGAGATACATTTATGTGATATAGGGTTCTTATGTTTTGTTGAATAGTGAGTGCTGGCCTTTATTTCAGAAGTTGATGAGTTGATGCCCCCTTTGTAATTTTTGTAACTTTTAAAATGTAAATTCAAGAGTTATTTCAAAATTTGCTTAATCAATTCGTGTAGAATTTTTATATTTCTTTAGTTACATTTAAAATAAAAGTTCTGGAAACCTGAGATTTCCTAACTATGATAATTTAAAAATGATTTAATTGATAATATTTTATAATCTGCTGTATTTATATTATTGATTGCAATAATCTTGATAATATGTGATGAATAATCTGCTTAATGTCTATGTTTAGTCAAATTTACACCTATGCAGAGAAATTCACCTGCTGCTAATTGAATAGTTAGTAATCTAGCCTTCCATTCAACAATTTGTGGGTTTAATTTCTATCAATGACAGGAGCATTGTCCATTTTATATGTAAATGTTTCACATATTTCGGATTTTAAATATAAGTCCAGTTGATTGAACCTTTGTGAGCAAAAATGGTCATAATTTCTCTAACAACTTAACCATTGTAAGATTCATTCATCATTGTCAACAATTGGAGTGAGCAATCAAGATTTAATTTACAGAGGTCATCCTTTGAAATTTATAGGTCACAACTACACATGAATTAGCAACTTTGAAAAAAATTGGTTAAAATTGAGATTGAAAATATGTGAGGTTTAGCTTGTTTGCTTCATTGATGTGTTAGTTTTGAACAAGTATTGAAAGGATGCAACATAAATTTTAGGAAATAATTGTCTATATATATGTCAATTATATGTAAAATATTTGTGAATGTATGATTATGGATTTCGTATGTGAAGACAAATACAAAACTAACACTTATAACAATGTAATGAATAATAGCATGTCTAGAATTGAGTGATTTTCAAGAACTTGTAAAAGATTTCAAAACAAATGTTAATTTTGCTGGCATTTATAAGAGTAAATTATACCAAAAGTTTTATGCATTCAATTATTAAAATTTTTGGGTTTCTTCTCTTTTGGCATATAAATATGTACTGCTACATTTTTAATTGTCTTTTTTTGAGTATAATTGATAACAGCATTTTACAAAAAGATATACTACAGTTCACTGTCATTTAATTATCCAATTAAATTATTTATTATCAAAGTGATTATAAAAATAATGAGTGGTCTCTGACAACTTGAAATATAAATTCAAATAGGAAAGTAGAATAACACTAACTTTAAACAAATAATATTTTTCTTATTTTCTTTCTAACTTTTATAGTCTTTTTATTCTTGATATTTTAATAAAATAAATATCCAATAAAATACCTTGATTTTTATTTAGAAGCAAGTTTTAAATATTTAACTCATCTTAAAATATAGTATTATTCTATTATACGTTGATATTGCATGTATGAGAGAGAAACATTTCACAAGTGTATGATTATGATAATATTTTTCACACACATTAATTTTAGGTTTAGGGTATGCTGATATTGAAAATAGAGTTTTATGCTCTCCTGATACTGTAGTTCGAATTGCTAGCATAAGTAAGAGTATTACAATGACAGCTGTTGCTAAATTGTGGGAACAAGGAAAATTAGATCTTGATAAACCAATCCAGGAATATGTTCCTTCTTTTCCACAAAAGACATTTGATGGAAAGCCTGTAAGTTTTTAATGCTTAGCCTTATAAATAAATATATTATAAGAAAAATGTATTATAAATTTACATTTAATAACAAATTTGATACATATTATTGAGAATTGCAAATTTGATATAGATTTCTGGAGAGACACATAGACAATTATTTGTGTATGATATTATATCTAATATAATAAACATTCTATATAGATCTAAGTCATTTATTCTTGTCTAAGTTAATGAAATTATAATTAATGTTTTTTGCTCATTTGTTATTGTGTTTTATGAAAAATATGCAAATATGTCGCATATGAGTTTTTTATTCATTTTTAAATTGGAATTCCAATTTATATTCAGAAAAGTTGAACTAAATGATGTTTCTAGCATTATTCCAAAATAGAGAAAGTAACTGACCTCAGTTTACTGAAAATCAAAGTGCACTGATTTTCAAAGCTAGGAGAATTTTCTGATTATATCTAATTTCATGGGGGAGGGGGGGGGAGAACTGAGCAGAAACTGCCGTTTCAAAGAAATAAAAATTTTGTGTGCTAAATCTATAGGTGTATGTATATATGTGTGCTTGGACTAAGGAAATAAATGAGTTTCTTTAGTAAATGGCAAACATGATTTATTTGTGTACATCTTGCTAAATTTCTGAGTATTTTTTTCTACAACAGTTGGTTGTATTCAAATGTAAAAAAATTAGTCATCACCAATATATAGATAAAGAAAAAAGGTAGCAAATCATTAAGAGGCTAGAAATTAGTCAGACTCAAGTCCAGATTTTTTATGAATGGAACATCCAATTTTATGACAAAATTACGAAAGCAATTTTGAGAAACTAAATCCATAAAGAAAATACATTGTCAAGGTCATTCAAGTACTACCATGGATAAGGAAAATCACTACATTTACATCATGCTGAGTTTTAATAGGGATGTTATGACTTCTTACCTCTTATGACTTTCTTGTGGCCATAAAGATTCAAATGTAAAATCTTCATATAGAATGTTCAGTTTTGTATTGTTCTGCTTATGTGGAAGAACAGGATAATCCATTTAGCATGATGCAGAGACTAGAATACATATTAATCAAAATATCTTTTTGCTGCAAATCATGGGGAACCTAGGACATCAGTATACTTTTATATAAAAGATCCTGTCACTGCCCATCTGTGAAGGATGAAACTGACCTTTATGTCAGCTGTGGTTTGATCTTAGTAGGCATAATGTTAGAGGCTTTATGGGAACTTTAAATCCAAAGATGGATCTATGACTTTAAGTGTAGCATTACTACTGTTGAAAAATTATATCTTGAAGTAAGATCTTGAAGCTCTGTGTCTTCTTTTTGCCAGGCGCAATTAATTGTGTGTGTGTGGTCCTCATTTATATTTTATTGATAATCTTGTCTACATGGAGTTAATTTAATTGGCAATTTTCTGGGAAATGAAAATGTTTGCATATTGTCTTTCCTTGTTTTCCGTTCTTCACTCTATAGATTCTATCTCTAATATTCCTTCCTAAAATTACATATGCCAAAAAAATCTTGTTTTTTTTCCCCGTCAAACTGCTCAAACCAGTTTTCAGTAAAAACTATCTAATATTGTAACTGAGATAATTTATTATTTTTAAAAATCGTGCTAATTTTGAATATCTGTATTATTTGTTGATTATTAAGTATTTGCCTCATGAAAAGGTAGTATCTATTTTGTTTTATGTAGTGGTTATTTATTTATGCCTAATATAATTATTTTTATTTAGGTAGTTATTACTTGTCGACAGCTACTTTCACATATGGGTGGTATAAGACATTATTCCAAAAATAACACTTCAAATATTGACTCCAAAGTAAGACATCTAGCTATGTATCTATTATTATTATGTTGCTATATAGTAATGTCAATCAAGTACGTTTTGAGTTCTAAAACATAAGAGTTTTATTGCATTGATTTACTGTGCTGATCTTATTTACTGCACTTGTTGTATGATAGAAATACTCTTTAAAGTATAAAGAAGATACTATGTTTGTTGCAGGGGCAGATTTTTGAATGAGTAATCAATCTATTGTGATCTAAAGTTACCATTTTTACATTTATTAAAAAAATAAGTCATCTAATCACAGTATCTGAAGTATACAAGAAAAATTACTATTTAAAATTACTACAAGACAAGAAAAATTACTATCTATGCTTAATATAATTACATGTAAATGAGCTAAACGTCAATAAACATTTCTTTTATATATATTAATTATCTCTATTTTAGTATATGTACACCAACAAATATCTATGTCAAAATGCACCTATATAGGTAAATGTGAGAATTAATTATAATTTACTCTAACACATTTTGATGTCATTAATGTCAGAAGTGTAAATTTTTCTAAGCAGTTTTTTGAAATACATCTAAAAATATTATTCTCAATTTACTATAAAATTATCTGTTTCATCTATTTAACTGTGTCACCCATTTTTATTAAGAATGTTTTAACAGGAAAATAACCAATTGAAGATTTTTCAGCATCTGACTTTTTAAACCAATGATTAAAGGGTTTGGTAATTTGGTGATTTCTCCAGAACATTAATGATTGAAATTTCATTAATTCTGTTGTAAGAAATGTATTATTATAATTGCAACTTATTAAACTACCCATTAGTATTAGGCTTATCTGAGATACGTTACCCATGTTTTATAAATTCACACCTCAAGTCATAATATAGAAGAGTGTTGTAGTTTGAGTTGCATGAATTGTTCTGCTTTTATGTCATGTTTCCAATCTCAAGTAAATCAGTGGTAGCAGAATAATTGCTTATTAAATCTCTGGATAGTACTTCACTGAATCACCTTATTTTATTAGAAATCTGAACAAGAGCTTGCATTACATGCAAGTGTCTAATCAGAAAGCATTAACTTCACATAAAGATAGGCCACTGTAGCGAAGACAGGTTTTATCTTGCCATGGTGATTCACTCATAGTTGCTTAATAGTCAATCTGGTTGTTATAGATAATTGAGAATGATAGTTAAATTGATTGGGCTGATGTTTTATGTTAAGAGTATGCATGAGATAGCCTTGAATTTATTAGCCAGCTAAGATAAAACACCTTTTATTGCTACTAAGCAAGCATTTTCAAAAAATTTGAAAGGTTTCTTTCTAAGGTATATATTTATAACATATAATGTGCATCAAAATTTTGAGTTAATTTGTGATATTAATTTGTATTTTCCTAATAAGTTTTGTATTACTCTACTTGGTTACTTAAATATATCGTTTTACATCAATTTGAAATGATACTTTTTTTGTTATTATGTTATTATAAAGTTGTGTAACTGCTTGATTGAATTAAAGTAGAATATTTTAAAAACTGATATTGCTCACTTATAATCCTGTGAGTTACATAAATTTATTTTTCTATGTAAATAAAAGAAATTTGCCCTAGATCTTATGTCTTGATTACCATAATTAGTAATAAAAATATTACCTGACATAATATATGGATTAATTCAAAGAAATTCAATTTTAAGCAATATATATATATATATGTCTGTGCTACAAAGTAATTAAATAAAACAAATGTTAGTTTTTGAAAAAAAAAAAAACAGTTTTTTTTGTTTCATGTGCATTTTTATGCACTAATAACATTAAATTGAAATTTGTTTATATGAAAATTGAAAAATAAAATAGTTAAATAAATGTGTAGAAAATTTCAAAATTCATCTGATGTACAAGTTAGTAAAATGGTAAACAAGAATGTTAAAACAAATAGAACAAATTTATAAAATGAACAAGTTCCAGTCCTTTGAAAAATGCAACAAGATCTAGTCTTTTGATAGTTGTTAAATGCAGATTTTCATTGTCTGTAGATATAAATATTTGAAAGCCATTTATTTAATCAATATTATTTTGTGTCAAATTTGCTGTATAAATAATAGATTTTAGAGAAATATTGACAATTTTTCTTATAAGTAGAATTCAGTTATAAATTTCTATACATTGGATTTTTATAGATTTTGAAAGCTAATCATATGATTGTTTTTATTCTAAATATATTATGTTTATGAAGTTTTTTCCCTTTAGAATAGTGAAAAAAACAAAAAGGAGGAGAAGGGAGAATTTGATAATTCAGAATATTATATTAAAGAAAAATATGATGTGAAATCATCACTCAATTTATTTAAAGATGATCCCCTTGTGGCTAAACCAGGTACCTTTGAAAGTTATTTAAGTGTACTAGAATATTCTTACTTAAATATTTTAAGCTTTTCATTTTTTTTTTTTTTTTTTTTTTTTGTTATGGGAATTTATTTGAATAGTCATAGAAGCTGTTATTTTATAACATCATTTCTATTTGATTTTAAGTGAAAATGTCTTTGAGGCTTCCATTAAAACAATTAATTATTCAAAAATTGATTCCAAATGGAGTAATTTGTAAGTATGTATTTTCTCTGTATACTTATTAATAAAATTGCATTAAAAATATAATGAATTGAATTGAATTTTTGTATTTTCTGAAGCCAACATTTTTAATTTCATTGTAAGATCAATATAAAGGACAAATCAAATGCAAGAGGATCAATAGAAGAAAAGATGTTAAGTACAATATAGGAAATAAAATTTGTCAGTTAGTGTCCAAAATCAGCAAAATCTATGAAAATGTTTATTTCATCATAACAATTTGAAGCTTATATAATTTTCATAGGATATAAAAGAAGAAAACATTTAGAACTTTATGAGTACAAAAATTTTTCCCTTTTAATTTTCAGATTTTGCATGTGAGAAAAAAAGAAAATTAATAGACAACTCTCTCAAAATGTTTTTCATTTTTAGATATAAAAAAAAGCTTGAAATTTGCAATGATTTGCTTAAATACATCTGTTGAAATCAATCTTATTTTACTCACAATCACTGTCTTTAGCTGTTTTACAAGTTAAATCGATTTTTATAGATTTGATCCAATCTCTTTTCACCAATATCTTGGCCAAAAGCCAAGTTATTGTTTAAAAAAATGTGTGTACAGTGTAGTGTAACTAACTGTTAACTAAATTTTGTAAGGGAAAATTGCAAGATTGTTGCTGGATGTTCTTTATGCTGTGGCTACACTAATTTTAGTTGTTCAGGCATTTGTCAAATTGGTGTTGCTAGTTTTTTCTGCATTATTATTTTGTCAACAGTGTTGTTTTTCACACTCTTACTGTTTCTATTCAGTCTTCATGCTACCTTTAATATCAGTCACTGAGCCTGTTTGCTCAAACTTTGCAATTAATGCTATTAATATGCTTGTTAATATCTTTGACATTTTTAAAGGCACAGGATCATTTTTTTTACTGGTTTCTTTATCCCTAAGAATGTTTTCCCCAAAACAAAATGCAATCTTCAGAACTAACCAAAGTATGTAAATACGTTTTTTTTTTAATATTTTCGTGCATTTGTTGACAGGTTTAGACTTCAATTCCACTTCTTGAATTGTTATTCAACTAAAAAATTCCTTATGTCATGTGAAAAACCTAGTTAAAATCCATATTTTGTGACCAATTCAGTTTTTTTACTCAATTTCGATTATCAACAGAAGAAAGTTTAAAATTGTATACCAAAATAGAATTCTACTCAAAACAATGTCACTTTTTAAAACTTTTCTAAAACTAATAAAAAATGCTCTCCTCTCATGGGACTCTCCTTCAATTGAGTATGGATTTCCCAATCCTGAGGTACCCAGGGATTTTCCTCTCTTCTTATATTTTCCTTACGTTTTTCATCTTTCAACGAGAAGCAAGGGAGCTCCCTCTGAGTAGCTGTAGCCACTCTGTTTGCTTCTCATGGACAGTGAAGATATCCACGCACAGCCAACACAAAAAATTTAGATTAGTAAATAAGATAGGAGACCTAAAAAAAGAAATAAATTATTTATATATTTTTACAATTATCTGGATCATTCAACAGTAATTAATTAAAAACAGAGGCAAGAGCAGATTGCTATATTTTTTTGCTCATATTTAGTAAAACTTTTTAATTTTCATAAAAAAGTGGGATTTTCAGAAGGATAACGGATGACTCTTATTACAAATGATATTTTTAAGCAATCAAAAAATGAATTTAAATATAAGAAAAAACTTAATACAAAAAAAAATCAAAATTAAATTATTATATACAGCTAGCAAACCAAATTAAAATTTTAGAATACTAATTTAATCAATACCATTTATTAATTATTAGATGTATAAGTTATTTCATATTATCATTTCTCTTCATTGGTAATCTGGGTGGCCATAATTAAACTGATAGTGCTCACAGTGTTCTGTAGCATGTCTATTTGTGAGAATGACACCACATTTTGCAGGAAGATTAAACAAGACAAGGGACAAAAAATCCGCAAAAAAACAACAAATTAGTTCCAAAAATTACCGCTAGGGGAATATTTGGCGCTGTGTAATAGAAAAAAGAGTGTTAATAAATGCAAATCAATACAGAAGTTATCTTTTATTTTGCATTCAAATGAGGTTTCATGTGGCAGCCATTGTTGTGAACCACACATTGCATTCTGTGCATAGTATGCACAACAGCAGTAAGTAACATGTCGGCAGGAATCTCCTGTACAGTCCGTGATATGTTATCCTAAAACATAGCCAGGTCCTGGACCACTCCTTGATAGACCTTGGACTTAAGGTAACCCCATAGCCTGAAGTCGCATGGGGTAAGATCAGGTGACCGAGGTGGCCATGCAGTTGGAAAGTAGCGGCTAATGACTCTTTCGGTTGTGAATTTCTGTGGTAGCATCTGTTGCACCCATACAGCAAAGTGTGGAGGGCTCTATCTTGCATGAAAATGATTTCCCCCAGGCATTGTCTTTGTTGAAGTGCCGGAATGACAAAGCTGTTCAACATGTGGCTGTATTTCCGTTAACAGAACAGGTTTTGATCCTGTTGGGGTAATGTTCTCATAGAAGAAGGGACCTATGATAAATTCAGCTGTGAACTCACACCAAACAGTTAAATTTGGTGAATGTAAGGGAACTGCTGTGATTGCATGTGGTTATTTGTCATCAAAAATTCGGCAGTTCTGGGTATTCACAGCTCCATTCAGGTAAAAGTGGGCTTGTCTCCCCATAAGATTTTCCATGGCCAAGTATCATCCACCTGTATTCTGGCAAGAAAGGTGAGAGCAAAAGTCAATCGCTTTTCATGGTCGGGGTACAATAACTCCTGTAAACAGTTGATATTGTACGGATAGAAGTTGATAATCTTCCGTAAGATTTTCCATACCGTACTGTATAGCATATCCATATTCTGAGCTACTCCACAAGTGGTAGAGGTGGCAGAAATATCGTCTGGTCCTCTTTCGACAATCGCAGTGGCAACTGCTTCGATTATATCCTGTGGTACAGGTTTTCGTCCTCTGCCTAACTGAACCTTCAAAGAACCTTTTTCTCAAACGTCACAACCATTGCTTTTAGCCTTTTAACTGACACAGGAACATTATCTTTAAGCATTTTTTTGTGCGTTCTAAAAGCATGAAGAGCGGCTTATACATTGCACTGGTTTAGGTGAAATTATTTGACCAATAGCGCACGCCACTCGAAGGAGACATTGCACATAAACTTGCACTTCGATTGATTAAAAACATAACACATTGCCTTTTAAAACCCAAGCAGCTGGCACTGTGCCAATGGATATGACGTGAAATTTGAATAAAGAACTTCTTCTGCTCAGTGTACGTGATATTTCAGATCACAACACTTTATCAGTGTTGATGTAGATTTTACGCTTTTTTAAAAGTGTTGCCATATTGCACTTGAACTACATCAGAAAATGTGTATAATAAAAGATAATTTCATTCCATATTAATTTGCATTTGTTAACACTCTATTTTCTATTACACAACGCCAAATTTTCCCTAGCGGTGACTTTTGGAACTAATTTTTTTTTTGTGGAATCCTTTGTTCCCCATCTTGTTTAATCATCCTACAAAATATGGCATCATTCTCGCAAATAGATCACGCTACAGAACACTGTGGGCACTGTCAGTTTAATTATGGCCACCCGGTATATATATATATATATATACATATATTGTTACAAATTTATAAATAATTATTGTATATCTCTTAAAATATCTCAGACAGATCGGAAATACTCACATTTTGGGCAAAAATTGCTATATTTAGACATGTTATATGTTAGAAGCGGATTTTCTAACGATTTGATGACTTAGCGAGAAATAGATACTTCTGGAAACATCCATCACCTAAGCTCTAGGACCAATATTTAGCGAGATAGCCTAGAAGCTTCCAGAACCTTGGCGAAATTAGTAGATTTCCTTGCCAAGTCAGGTATAAATACCGCAGCCCGACATAGTTAGTTTTAGTTTTGTGAAGACAGTCAGTGAGTGAAGACGATTAGTCATAACTGCTAGTCTAGAGAAGCTGTTACTTATTGTATCCGACGAATTGTAGCTGTATAATTGTTATTGTTACAGCTGATATATCTAGTGGAATTTTTACGAATAAAAGTCTTGTCTTCATTGAGTGGTTGCTTTATTCAACTCTCAAACAACATGAACCCCGAAGCTTGGTACAATATATATATATACATATATATATATTTATATATATACAGGGTGATTCTAGATTTTTTTTACAAATTAAGATGGTTGATAGTATACCCATCCAGCAAGCAATAATTATGGTAAATGTTTTTTCAATGAACAATGTGATTTACATTCGTTTGTAAATTATATTTTATTTCAAGCAGCAGTTTTACGTTATAGCCAAAAATAGATGCAAGCTTTTTAAAAAAAATTACAATTGTAATTGCTTTGAGTGTTTTAAATTTCTCCCTGTATTTTAATGAAATAGTTTAAAATAAAGTAGGAAATAGCCAGAAATAAATTTCTTCAATACTTATGAAAATAAAATTGCTTATTTTTAAAGAGAATTCCTCAAATAACTTAATAAAAAGAAGTTAATCATTTATCAATTTTCATTCATCAGTTTTAATGGTTGATTTAATTTAAATCAGTGAAGACAAACATTTTTAAGTACAATTTAATATGTATAAGGTACTTTGTTTGAAAAATATACTTAGTTGCTTTTGAAGTGATTGAAGCTTGCATTTTATAATTCCAAAATGTGCTGCATTCAAGAAAATCATTAGTTTGTATAAATATTTTTTTAATATTGTAGATGTTTATTATACTAAATGAAAGTAATCACAAGATATTTTGTATTTCTTAAAGAATCATGTGATATAATACAAAATTCAGAAATGAATCTTGTTCATGTAAGTGGAATGCATGAATATAAAAATTCCTATATACTTATGAAATTATATGTGTGTGTGTGTATTCTCCTATAATCAGCTTAAAAACTGAATTCTAATATAATGAATAATTTAAGTTAAACCTTGCTGTTAATCATTGTTATTGAGAAATATAATCTGAAAATATCTTGATTGAAAGTCTCTAAAATCACAAAATTTACCACTAATCTCCAAAAGATAAGTTTATAGTAAAAATGAGATAAGTAACTCAATTCTCTTAATTTATACAATAGTACAAAATTTGATAAGAGGAAAATTTCAATTTCACATTACCTGTATTTTTTAATATTTTATTTAATAAATAATGTCCCTTAATTTTAAATTTTCGATAATCTATTGAAAAAAAAGTATTTTGATTTCTTTTTTTTTCTTTGAGGAAAGAAACATATAAATGTCTTTTTCTTATCAGTTCGAAAAATATAAATATATTTTTACAATATTCAATTTTAAGAAATATAATTATTTTAAATAAACTGTGATGAAATAAGTTTTTACTATCAAGCATAAATATTTTTTTACAAGAAAAAGACAGTTCATAAAATTGTTTAGCCTTCTCATCCCCACTAGGGAAGTCTAGCTATGATAACATTTGCTATTTCTAAATACTTATATTTGCAACAAAAGCAACATGTTTGTCAGTATTCATTCAAATAATCCAAAGATATAAAATTTTAGCATACATTTATAGAATACAAATTCTTAGCTTAATATCATTATTACACATTACATTAAATATGTTCCTAACATTTTTCTCATTTTTATATAAAATACTTTCTAACAATTTTGTACTAAATATTACATTTATTGTAACCAATTCAACTACTTCTCTTCACAGTACATTATATATAGAGAACAAATCAACATATAAATGAAAATATTACTGAATTCATTTTATGTTTTCCTAAAATTTCCAGGTTCTTTCTCAAAATTCATATAAATTTCCATTTTTATAATTTCTCAAGAATTTTATAAATATGAAAGATGTTTACAATGCAAAAGGAAATCCTATCAATTAACAGTATTGATAAATATACTAATACTATAAAATTATTGCCATATAGATTGTGTAGAAAAATTATATTATTAAACCTGAAATGATGTAGGGATTGGCAGTAATTTTTATTTTATAATAATTCAAAGAAAGGTTATAGCTATTTTCTGTATTCACAGACTTAAGTAATTTTTGAATTAGTCTGAACATAAAAAAATGAAGTAAAAGAACCTTAATTAACACAAATAAGATATGAATTCATTATTTACAATATATTTTTTTTGTGAGTTCATACCTTAAAATTCTCACATTATTTACAATAGTATAATTGATTTCCTCATTTAAGAATTTGATAAGCCGAAGGTAAAATTTAAGTGATAATTTAAACAAAATTTCATAGCTTCTTCTAAAAGGAATTGATGCGTAACCATTCTAAATCAATAACTTTTTCAAAACAATGTTGAAGATCCTGTTTTGGAGCACTTTTTATTTTGATTTTACTGGGATAAGAGCTTCAGCTTAGATAAGTTGCATCGAAAAAAATGCTTGATTGTTAAGTGCTTGAGTAAATTATCGCATAAAAACTAATTGAAAATGTTAAGATGAATGACTCAGAAAGATAGTCATTGAAACAAATTCATGAAAGCCAGAATAATGAGACAGTTAAATATTATTAAAAAACTCAAAAGTTTTCCAAGAGTCATGACAGTTTCATGAAATTAATGTCATCCAGAACAGATTTTATTTTATTGTTTTTTGTGTTTGTCTTTTCTACATTTTAAATGTCTGAGATGTACAGGAGGAATACATTTCCATGTTTATTTCATATGAGGATATATCAATTATTCTTTTAATTCTTTTTTCATGAGGTTTTGGTTTTTAATTTTAGTATCATCAGTTTTAAATTTACAGATAATTGAAGTAGATTTCCTTGCACTGTTAGAAGTTGATGGTAAGGTGGATTTAGATGACAAAGTTGAAAGTGGAGCAGATTTTGGTAAAGTAGTCATTGTTTGATTATTGTTTATTTTTGAATCCACTTGTAAAGTAGAAGAATAGGAAATGCCAACTTTTGGAATTTTGTTTTTTACTATTTGCTTACAGTTATTTTGTTATCATTATTATTATCTTGGTTGCAGTTACCTCGTTCTCCGAGATCCATACAGGGTAAAATTTGGCAAATGCAGGATGTGAAGCAGAACAATTATTGACATTTGAAAATTTCTGAAGTACAAGCATTAGTTTCATGACCAGATTGTGTGCATTTTCCACACATAGGATTAATATTCTTACATGCTTGCTGAGTAACCATATCTCTGACATTTAAAAAACCTAAGAGGGTTAGGAAAATATGGATGAAGTTAGCAGTTTACATAAACTGCTTTTCTGGATTTTGGTAATACTGGTGTCTGGAAAGTTAAGACAACATGTTGGGTGGGAGGGGGGTTAGTTCACATTGTCATTTTGAATCTTTATATGATGTGCAATATTATAAGCTTCTCGATCATGTGGCACTTTGAAAAATTCTTCTGTAACATATATGAAATCAGGATTAGAAATGACTCCATGTGTCTCATTTAAAGTTTTATGAAAATTTTTGATTGGAAATGAACCCAATTTTTTTAAACTACTGACTAACAAACCTTTTTTATGTCAACTTGAATAAGAAAATCTCCTGATCACATTTTTTTAACATTTTGTATATCAACCAATTGAAGGTGTGAGAGGTTTTTGTATAACACTTTTAAAAAAAGTAGTGCTTTATGAAAAGTGCTGGGTGTTCTTATTAACACATGTAATGAGAATTTGAATTCGTTTCAGTGATGAGAGTATTAGAACCTATAAGATATTTGTAGATTCAGGCTTGACAGCACCACCTACCATGGACCACTACAAGGGATAACAGCCACTGGTTTTGTACATTTTTAACCTTGGGGCTTACCACAGTGGTAGTTGATACCTATATGCTAGAAGTCCTCCCCCCCCCCCAGAATCAGTGACCACCCATAACGCCAACCCCAAGAATGTGACCCCTTTGCTTGATTCCTAGCATACTAGCCACGTTTGTAGCTAGGTACGAAATGATTGATATACTGGGGACTACAGTGTGCCACCCATTCAAAGGGTTGCAATGTACAGTCAACATAATGTGTTGGCTGTGCGCTATTAGATTAATATCTTTTGCAACAGAAATTAAACGCCATTAGATACTTAAGCGTTAAATTTCATATGAGAGACCAGTCTAGTTTTTACATGAATTTGATATTGAAAAACAGAATTATTTAGTTAAATAAAAAATCATCACAGAGTAAGCACGTGGAAAAGTATTCAATAAATATATGTGTTTTAATTACTGTAAAAGTCTGGTATTACAATAATTAACATCCACTTTAAGTTATACTGAAGAGTAGGAGTGTTGTTTTACCAATAAAACCCATCTTTTGCCAAAGTAGCTTGCTAAGTCTGATGTTTTCTTTAATGTGATTTCTATTTCAGACTTTTACTGAGTCTTCATAGCAAAATCTGGCAATTACAAACATCTCCTTTTAAGAGGTCAAACTGGGGTTACATATGATGGATTTCTACTTGCAAATATACTAAATACAGTGTCCAAAAATGCTAAAACTTAATTTTTTAACTTCATAATATGTATTGTAAAAGTAATTTAAGTAAGGTAATATTTAATATTAAAAATTTCATGGAAATTAAATTATTAAATTTCATGCAAATGAACTAAAAACAATGCCTTTATCAAGAGATACTGTGTCTCGGCGGATTTCCAAAATGTCATGAAATATCGTGTCAGAAGTCATAAAACGCATACAAAATTCATCTGTATTTGCTTTACAACTGGATGAGACTACTGATATTACTAAAATGTCACGATTAATTATTTAGGTTAGGTTTATTTTTAAAGAAGATAAAGCAAACGTTTTTATATTGCAAAAATTTAGAAGGAAAAACAACTGGAGAAAAAATATTCGAAGTAATTATTTTGAAACAAAGTCGCATATCTCGGCAAACTGTATTGGGGTTTGTACTGATGGTGTTGCAGCATTAACAGGTTTCAATAAAGGGCTCAGAGGCTTAATTCAGAAGGTGGCGCCCCATATGGTACTTAATCACTGTATGATTCATCAGTAAGCTCTTGTTCCAAAAGATATGGATGAAGAGTTGCACAACATATTAAAAGACACTGTTAGTTCATTTAACTACATTAAATGCAACATCCGTCTCTTTTCTATAATTTGCAATGAGATGAGCTCAAAATATGAGAAATTACTGTTACACACCGAAGTCAGATGACTTTTATGTGGGAAAATACTACAACTGATATTTGATTTGAGAAATGAAGTGTACATCTTTTTAATCGAAAAGAAACATAGATTGGTCAGTTATTATATCAATGAAGTTTGGCTAGGGAAGCTGAGCTATTTATTATCAAAGAAAATAATATGGATATATTTATATTTAAAAACATCATTTCCAATCACATTGAAAAGTTAAAGAAAAATTTTTCAAGATGATTCGAAGATTTTCCAGAAAGTGATCTTGATTGGATTCGTGATCCATTTTCCTTTACCATATGCTGTTCAACTCTTCAAATTAGTGAGAAAGAGCAATTGATAGATCTAATTAGTGATTATACTCTTCAAAATCAATTTAAGACTCAGCCTTATCAAAAATTTTGGCTATCCATGGAAAAACAATATCCCATTTTATTCAAGATTGCCATCAGAGTGTTAATACAATTTGCATCAACGTATTTATGTGAAACTGGATTTAGCAAACTAGTTTCAATAAAAACTAAATACTGTTCATGTTTAAACCCAGAAGATGATATGCCAATTGCAATTAACAACATACATTCAAATATCGATGAGATAATTAGAAACTTGCAGCTACATACATCTCATTAAAGGGCAATTTACTGATGTTTGTATTATACAAAAGTATTTTCTTAAAATTAATACAAGTCAAATATGATATTTTTATTCGATGAAACGAAAGAAACGCGCGAATTGTTAGCATTTATCTCTAGGAGTCAGTAAAAGGTTTGTGCACCACTGATCTAATAAATGGGCTTCTTCTGTGTTGTTTGCTCTCAAGTCTTGAAAATGTATGTATTATTCAGTCATTTAATCTGAATTGCTTTTTTTCTTTTGACAGTTCATATTTTCCTAAAAATCTCCTGATACAATGTCAAGCAAACCAACTAATAATTTTATAAGAGGATTCCAAGCCATTATTACTCCATTCTAGACTACTTTACAATGTTTGCACTAAAGCTGTTGATTATATTTTGGTGGATCTGTAAGATGCTTGTTGAGGAGCGAGAAATCCTACACAAATTAGTCTAAGATTTCAATTTAAGCTATTTAGTTATCCACTATTTGAAGGGTTTACAATTCCTTGATGAAAACTGATCCAAATTTTTTATCAATAAAATAAAAAATAATTGAAAAAGATGGCAGATTTTAAAAGTAAACTCAAATTAAAGAGGTATGAAGTTTAGTTAGTAAAAAAGATTTTTAATATGTAAATGGAAATTAAAATTCTTGCATCTATGGGACTTGCCTATTTTATTTGCCAAGTGAGAACATTGTTATCAGCAAATGCTAATATTTGGGTATTCTCTGTAAAATAGTTTTGCCTGTGCTGGCTTAAGCATCATTCTCTGATTTTTCTTGGGTAAAGTTAAATAACAGGCAGGTAAGTATGTCCTTTTGTCATAGTCCTTTTTCATCAGTGAAAGATTTTAATGAATAACATGAAATTTTAATCTTGCATGTCACTTGTAGAAGTTATTCCTGTAAGCTTTATCAATTTCTTTTTATTTTTAAATTCAATTATGACCTCGAGTAATTTTTCTCTAATGATACTATTGTATGCTGCTAGGAAATCAATGAACAGAATCTGAGGATTAACAGCTATTGTTCATTCTAAAATTTATGTGATAAAATATATGTGATTTTCCTTATTTTTCTTTTTTTTGGTGTGCTACAACTTTGTAATACCTTTAGAAGCATGTATTAATCATTTTTATTAAATGCATTCAGAAAGATTTTTATATGCAATAGAGAGATTCTCTTCTAGTTGCATCGCTTGATATTTATAAAAAATATTGCAAATTATACAAAGATTAGAAGTTTACTTAATAAACTGCTTAAAATATCCCTTTAAGTTAAAAGATATTCTAGTATCAAAATATATCTTAACTAGTACAATCCAAGCTATCTATGTCATAGACTGGTGTATATAACTTAAGCAACAATGTAAAATTTAACAGGTAGTTATCAAATTGCTAAAAAGAAGTTTTTGCAATCTGTAAAATTAACATATAATTCAGTATAAAAAACTTGTATATTCAAATGTCAGGAACAAAGTAGCACAAGTTACTTAAGTGTATACAAAACAAATGCAGTGGTTGTGTGTTTCTTCAGACTACTATAAAAGGATGTGGACGCAGTGAAAGACTTTGCCACAAGTGTAAGTGATTTCTTTTCTAAAATATGGCTAGAAAAAATCATGTGGGCAACTTCAAATATAGAAGATAGATTGGAAAGCTGAAGGTGTGGCATAGTGTGCCTAGTAGAAACTTTGGTTATAGGCCATTATATTATCTTGCAGATGAAAAATGCAGAAAACCAGTCAGAAAATGTGATTACTTAGTAGCTGTTCTGCAGTAGGTTGACAAGTGTTGCAATTTGCTTGTCCTTAGTGGTACATCTCTTTAAAATTTGGCTATTAGTGCTACCATTTATTGTGGTGTAAGGAACTCAAAAACTAGACACCTCATCAATGAAATCATATTCTCCTTTATGATTAAAATTCTTTTCTGTACCACACGTGATTCTCAATGCCAGTTGATTTTGAGAGAGATTGGGACATAGTTTGATACCATTAACATCATGGATGGAAACTGTTATGGTGATCTTTGGGAGTTATCGTCTGGGAATGCATTATCCTGAATGGATGGAGTGTGCTTCACATTTTCGATTGTGTGGTTCTGTAACCTGAGATCTCTTTTGTAAGATTTTCATTTGCAGCTGTTGCAATGGCCCTTTGGAACAGACTTAATTTTATGGATGACATTGCATAGTCACATTGGACTTCTTGTTCAGCAGTTGGTAAGCCAAGATATCACTTGAACGGATTATCGGCATACTCTCCTGTGATTAAAATTCCATAGAACATGTGTGGGATTCTTTTGGAAGACTATTTGCTACATTATTATGCCATGCTATTTGGTGAATGGTTTGTGCTCTTACCTTTTTTTTAATACTATGTGGGTTCAAATCTTACCTTGAGCTTGGATGTATGTAGTAGTTTAAAATCCACTTTAAGTCATAACCCCTGATCTTATTAGCCTTCATATGCATAAAATTACTTTGCTCAACAACCAAGCTTTGCAACTTTATTAAATTCACTGAAAAATACTCAAGAGCTGTTTTACAATCTGGTGCTGAATATGAAGAGACAAAGCAATCATTGCATTAAGGGGAGGACATCATATGCTAAGGAAAATCTGTTTGTTATTTTTCTTGGATTGGCACTCGTGTGTAAAGATAAAGATACTATGAGCTCAATTAAGCTATTTCATGTTAAATTCCTTACTGTACTCTTTTTTTTATATATTTATGGTTTTATTTTAATTTAAGTACAAAATGCTTTCTCATTTCGTTATTTCATGTTTCTCAGATTTATCTTGGAGGGGGAAAAAGAAAACATTATTTGCTTACGTTTTGTACATTGGTGTATTTTGTTGACACATATAAAGAAGGTATAAGAGAGATTCTTAAACAAGAATATTCTGAGTGATCTTCATCCTATATTTTATCATTTGTGTAAATTTAAGAATTTTGAAAAAAATTATTTTACCACAAAATAATAGATAGATTGATAAAGTAAATGCTGTAGATTGTTTGTTATTTTCATGGAATTAAACTCACAATTCATTCTAATTATATTTTTTAAAGTCAATCAAATATACCATTGATAGATTATTCAGGTAGTAACTTAATCCTTCACTGTGATATCAAAAATAAATATGGAAAATAGTCACGAATTTTGAAGCAGATATTCTGTAGAGAAATCTTATTTCTCCTTAATTGCTGTTGAAACCACTTCTTGAAATTTGAAAATTATATTTGTTTATAAACATGATAATGGGATATAAATTTTACTTAAAGAAATAGTTTTCTAACTTTAGAAAAAAAAAAAAAGATTTATCTAAGTTTTTTTACAGGTGTTAAGGAAAAGCTTAAATGAAATAAATTTTGGTCATATTGATGTGTCATCCTTATTAAACTTTCTTTTTCTTTAATATCACTGGATTGGTGTGGGTGGACAGTGTTTTAAACTTTTATAAATATTGTGAAATATGTTGTATATGCACAGGAATACAGACTTCCAACCTTTCAAATTGTTCATGATTTATTATATTTTCTTTTCATATGATTGCTGTTTTAGCAATTATAATTCAAATTAGAAATATTTGTGTATTCTTTGATCATGCATCTATATATATTTATACATTTTCTTCAAAAAAAATTTAAACATTGATATCAATTGCTTAAAACAAGTCTTTCCTTTTAATTAATGTAAGGAAATATTATGAAACAAAAATCCCATATTTGTTTTCTGTGAACTTAAATATTTCTTGTTTGAAACATAAGTTATTTAAACTTTTTAAGGAAACAATAGTTATTAACTTCTTTAATAATTAATATTTCATCCTATCATGCTCAAACAAATGTGAAAGCAGATAAAGTTAGTCTAACTATCATAACTGAACTGAAATGTAAATTAAGTTCTTATTCTAGTACACTACTTGAGCAAAATCTTAAGTGTAGTACAACAACCTGTCATATACCATAGCTAAATTTTCTCATGCTTATTTAATGTTTAGTAAATTTCCTATTGTAGTATAATTTCAAATGCATCAGTTGAGGAAATTGAAAATTTGACTAAGGAAATAACTATAGAATGCATTAGAAAAATTAGTAAAATGTTTCTAAAAATTTAATGCTGCAAAGTTCATATATGGAAATTTATCATTATATCTAAAGTTTTAAAATCCAAATATGCATAATCTCACTTTTCTTTATTCTTATTTTTATACAGTTCTAAAGAAATACTCTGATATGAATTTTTAAAATTATAAATTTTGTGATTAACTAAGATAAGTTTTGAAGTAGTTCATTAAACTGTATTTGTTTGTATTGCTATCTTACTGTTAAGTTTATACTTATATATAAAACTATACCTTATGAAAGCTGAGCTGATGGCAGAAAGGTTAGTGCTCTTCCCTTTGTTTCAACTATTTGCGGTTTGAATACTACCTTGGCCATGGATGTTTGTAACTGTTGGGAATCCACTTTAAACAATAGATCCTAACATATTAGCCCTCGTTTTTCAATAAGTGACGGTTGACCGACAAACATCCTAAACCATACTTGATAAAACTCCAGAACTTAAGCTAAATAAGTATATTTTAATTTTCAGGCAATTCTAAAATAAATCTGATAAGAAATTAAAGTTTATCAAATAACTTTTACTCTGAAACAATAAAAACCAAACTCTAAGATAGAAGTAAGGATTCCTTTCCCAATATGATTTCAAATTTCCTAAATATATCAAATGTACATTTCATTTTATTTTTTTTTTTTTTTTTTTTTTTTTTTTTTGCTTTTTTATTGTTTATAAATTTGTATGCTGTTTATTAACATAAATGTTAATGTAAGGGAAAATTTTGTTTTTTTATTTATCATGTGTTTTATATGTTTGTGTTTTTATTCTTGTTCGAATTGTTTAATTTTAGTTACCTTGTATTAATTTATCTTGTATTCTTGTTATATATTTGGTTTATAACAGCAATTCTGATAAAAGGAAAACAATTGATGTGATTGTGTAATATATATTAATATAAATTTGTATTATTTATGTGGAATCATTTGACTACTAGAACATAATGATTGTTCATAAGTAACAGAAGCAGCTCTATTGAAGCTGTTTCACTTAACAGACATAAAACTTCAGCTTAGCTTTTATGTGAACTTCATTGTGGATTGAAGTCATTCTGCTGATTACTTTGTAATAAATGTGCATTCTAAAGGAAGCTATGGAATTAAACTGTAGAAAGTGCTTAATATATCAAAGTAGAAAATGCCTTTAATATAAGCACAAAACCAAAGAGTGTTATTAAATTTAATGCTAGGAGAGGATGTATTTAACTGAAAATTCCGCTTATTATTTTAACTTAATTTTAATATTACTATTACAATTTCCCCTTTAGAAAATTTGTTGCAAATACTATAATAAGATAAACATTTTAACAAAATACGAGAAATCTATATGTCAGAATACAATGTTGCTAGATAAAATACATGGTACAAAATGGTCATTAATATTGATTTATGATGAAAAGAAACAGAAAATAAGGCCATGGGGTGATTTTCTTTCTTTCTTTTGTAATGTTCCCTATGTAAACGAAATTCAAATATATTGAATATTTTAAAACAAGCAATTCTATAGATAGAATTATTTACATAACCTAAATATTGTTTTTTTTTTTTTTTTTTTTAACTGAAAACATTGAAAATGTTTTTTTTAATGAGAAAGTTTTAAAATGTTTTAATAATTACTTTAAGTAGTAGCGTCTTGAAATCATCTATCTGTGCATATTCACACATTTCCCTACTTTGGATGAAAAATCAAGCAAAATATATGAAAAACATTTATTTTGGTGAATTTGAAATTAATAATGGCTAAAGACTGATAAATAGGGCTAGTTACATAAATAGTTGTTTGTATTAAGTAGTTCTTAAGAATTATTCAGTACTGAAAGATGGAAAGAAAAAAAAAATTATAGATGTGATCTCACCTCTACAATTGACATTTATGAAATAGATGATTATAGATAGTTTAAATAGTAAAATTTATCACAAACAAACCCTGAATATTTACATGAAATTAAAGCTTGTTTAAATTGCTCAATTAGAGTTTTTAATTGTAAATTAATTATAATTCCCACTTTGGTGATTTATAAACTAAGTTGGGAGAAATAAATTTGTAATGAAAACTGATAACAATTTTTGTCATAATGATTCCTCTTAAGTAATAGAAAATTGATGTCAATACTAATTATTATAATTGTTTCCCTTTTAATAGAATTACTCTAATAAATTAATACTGATATACAAAATACAGAAAAAAGTCAAAACAATTTAATCAATGTAAATATGAAACAAGCCAATATAAAAAATGATGAATCTCATTATCTATGTTCATATAATTGTGTACTGTACATTTTACATCATAATTCAGATTTCTCTCTTTCAGTCATTCTGAGAAAAGTGGAAAGTTAATTATTTTTGATTGTAATGAACATGTGTGTTTGAGAAAATAAGATATTGAAGTGGAAATATTTCAGAAAATCTTCTTTAAGACAGAAGCATGAACTAAATCATTTAAATAAAAATGTAAGCAGTAACAAAATAAAATAGTTCTTTTAGAGTTTTACTGGGTAAATTTGTTCATATGTATCATGATTTTGTTTGCTCTATTTATAAAAATTTTTATATTTATAACACAATATATAAAACTTACAATTTGAAATGCTTGTTTTTCATGCAATGTTCATGCTTGTGTATTTATCATAGTAGAGAAACAGAAACAAATAATGCTTTTTTCCCTTCTAAAGCTGACATACAAATATTCTTGGAATAAAGCATTGAAATTTTCTGGCGTGCAAATATAAAACATTTGACTCCAATAAAAATATTTTATTGCATAGAACATTCATATTCATTTTCAATATTTTATTTATATATTTATTGACTTTGAATCTTTAGAACTTTTGTAATCATTAATTACAAAGGTTAAGAGGGAATTAATGCATCTACATAGCTTTTACTTAATCTAATCAAAAACTTAAGACAAAATTGATCTGTGTGATTTAAAAGACATCCTGGTAATAGCAATTATAGAAAATTATCTTTTAAGTGATTTGACAACTTTGTGTTGTAACCTGTGTATGTTATAAAAGATCACTCTTTCAATATGTATTTGAAATTTTTCACTTCTGTATATGTGGCCCACAGATCTATCATAGACACTGGGTTTTTTTTTTTTTTATATTAAAGTTTAGAAAATTAAATGCAAGGCTTGCTTTTCATTATTTACTCTAGCAAAACAGTTCTAATGTCAATTACAAATTTAGTTCTAAATATATAATTTCAAATAAATTATGCAATTACATATGTTTAAATTGTAAATTTAATTTTATGTACTATTTCTAAATAAATTATGTTGCAAACTTTATATATCTTTACATTTAATTGAAAATTACTTTTTAATAAGTCTTAGCAATAATTTTGTAAATTTTAATTTCAAATAAATGCATTCAAGTTGTGAATACAAATTGTTTTATATAGAAAAATTGTTACATTTTCTATGAGTTATTATTTATTTCTGATGTAATGTAAATATTTTGTTGTAATTCTTATAAATATCTATATAGGAACAAAATTTCATTACACCACTCATGGTTGGACACTGATAAGTGCTATTGTGGAAGCTGTATCAAAAGAAGAGTTTCCTAAACATTTGAATAAATTATTTAAAGCTTTAGGAATGAGAAATACCTACTTTGATGAGAATGATATCATTATTTATCATAGATCAAGGTGACTAGATTTTTTATGTTCAAAATAAAATATATAACAAGTCTATTAACATAATATCCTTAGACATTGTCAGGTGCCTGTAATACTAAAATATTAAGCAATTGCTTTATAAATTTTATTATATTTAAAATAAAACAACAAATTATTTTTGGAAAAAAAATTGGTTTTTCTACTAATATTGTCTTTATTCCAATTCATGTTATGAGATTTCACTGAATACTTAATAATTTGTAAATTCGTTTTCTTTTTTAATTTTGCTGAATACACTATACATTTTATAATTTTTTAAATTAAAAAAATTTTATAAGGAAGTTTAGCCTAAAAGTATCAAATTTGGGCATTTAAGATTTTTTTAATTTAAAGAAATGTTTTAAAAGTTGAGTATTTATTGCTAATATAACTATAATGGTTACTAATAATGAACCACAGTTATGACATGTTTTTCAGATTTATTAATATAAGCCTAAAAATTTATAATTGAAAATGATTAATGTTCTTGCTTTCAGTTCAACACTTTATATGTTCAAATCCCAACTTTGGCTTGGATGTTTGTAATGATTCAGAATCTACTTTAAATTGCAGGTTCAGATTTAACTAGCCCTGGTGTGTAAAAATTAACCATTGTGTGATAAACATAACAATTTGAAAAACCATAAACAACTTAAGCTAAAACCTTAAGTTATTTTGGAATCAAAAAATTATCAAAATAATATCTGGAACCATAATTCTTTTCCATATACTTTAGCAATGTTGTGCATTTGCATTCCTCCATTTGTAAAAAGTGCTATATTTCATGTGAACAAAGCAAAGTTGGCACCTAATGGTTAGCGCTCTTGCCTTTAGTTCAACAGTTCGTGGGTTCAAATCCTACCTTGGGCATGGATGTTTGTAGTGGTTCGGAATCCACTTTAAACCATAGGTCCCAGAGTCTAATCAGCCCTCGTTTGCAAAAAATGACCGTTGAGTGACAAACAAACCAAACAAAACCACCCATGTGAACAAGATATTAAATTTCAGAATAATCCATTCTTGGCAAGAAAACTAGGTGGTACTGATATTTCTGTTTGATTTTTATTGTTATCAATTGTGATGTATTTTAATATTTTTATTACAATTATAAATTAATTTGCTTTCTCATTTCTTATAACATCAAACTATATTTTAATTGTGCAAATTTCATGTGATATATTCTATATTATATTTTCCAGTTTCTTTTTTATCATGTTTTGCTTATATTTTACTGAATATTCATCAATTGTGAATGGCAATAATGATTCTTGATGTGATAAAAGTGTTTTATTTTAACTACATGCGCTATATTCAAATTTCATCTTCTATTAAGTCATCTCAAAAATATCAAATTATTTTAGAACTCCAGGAGCAGTTTTAAATGTTTATTGTTGGTGGGAGGGATTTTGGAAAATATTTTTCAATTTGAATAAAATTAATGGCCAGTTTCCCAGTTGATTGTCAGCTTTTCAATAAAATTATACTAGTTTAAAAAATAAGGTTATATTTTATCCATTGAAGTGTTGTAAAATAGTTTTGAGTGTGCATTTCATTAAAATTAAATCACTTGCATATCAGCCAGTTCACATAAGCTTTCATCAATAACAAAATATTTTTCAGAATTCTAGAGATACAGCTAAATTTCTGTATAACCTTACATTTTTACATCATGATATAACTTTACAGAGTACTTTTTCTTGCCATATTTATTTCCATTTCTTTTTCCAAAAATCATGAAATTTTGAAGATTTGATCATGATACATTTTGAATATGCCATTATATTTCAGGTGATAATTATTTGTGAAAATGTCATATGATATTTTTTCATTTTCCTCATCTTTATATTTAAAAGTAAATAAATAAATGCATTCCCTATCTTTCTCAATTTATTTTGCACTTTTCAAAGTAATATTATCCTTGTTCTTAACATTTGTATTTTGGTTTTAATTTTGTTTTCAGGATTTCAGTTGTTTAGCCTATTTTAAGCCAAGTATTGAAATTTTTTTAAATGTAGTGTTATTTTCATGAAAATATGATTAAAGTACATTCATTCAGACACAAAAGTTTCGTACAGGAAAATAACATATTACTTACCTTATTTCCCTGCATAATATCAATGGATTATGCGTTAAAAAGTTTGTAACAATTCAATAACCAATAATGAGAATGCTTTTGACCCAGATTTTAGCAATCTATTATCTGGTGCCCTGTTTCAAAACTCAAATAATCTAGAAATATGTTTTCTCATGTTTGTTAGAAAACAACACATAAACAGATAAAACAAGACTGAAAATTACAAGAGCATTTGAGATGTGTTCCATCGAGAAGGTAAGACACAAAGAGAAGTAAGACTATTAACAGTTTAGTTCTGAATTTCCAAGTTATACGACAATTGTACAGAGCTTTTAATCACTGATGATTTTGTTTTCACATTGTAAGCTCTCACCTTGCCATCTCTTCCAGGAAATAATTATATTATTTTGCTACGCTTCCAAACATTTCTAGGCAAATGATTATCTTTGATCGAATCAATATTGTTAATCTTAAACTGGGTGATGTTACCTTTAACTAAATTGTAATTAACCGATCTTAAATTTAATAAATATTCATTTTTCCAATGAGACAAAAAATGTCTCATAAATTTTTCTCTATAATTGAAAGCTCTAATTTAATTTTTCCTGGAAGAGAGGTTTCAATCAATTTGAAGCCTTATAGAAGGCAAAGATGTTATTCTTTTCCCTAAAAGAAAATGGGCCGTTGTTAAAGCACTTGGTTCTTCTATATCAGTTCCATCATAGGTAATTAGGTGAGAATTTATCATAGCCTCAATTTTGAAGAGAACAGTTTGCAACTTCTCAATGGTTAGGGCGTATTTTCCAAGAGTTTTGCGAAGAGCAACCTTTACAGTTTGTGCCATACGTTCATAAAATCCACCCCAGCAGGCAGCTCTCTCTATGATGTATTTCCATCTGATGCAATTTGAAAAACAAAAATTTTGAAATTTTGAATCGTTCAAAACTGACCAAAGTTGCTTTAAATTGTGTTCATTTAAAAGTACGCACGTTATTGGAGAACACTACAGGCGGCAAACCACACCGAGCAATAAAGTGTCAGAATGCTGGAAGAAAAGTTTCTGTCGATAAATTTCAAACTAGCTCTAAATGAAGGCGTCTTGTCACTGCACATGTTATCAACAAAATGTATTTCTTATAGTCATCATTGTTTATCAACAAAGAACCAGCAAAATCAACTCTAATGATTGCAAATGGAAGCAATTGCTCTACTCGTTCAGTTGGCACTGAAACTAAAACTTGATCTCCAGGAGAGGAGTTAAATCTTCTGCAGATATGTGTGGCGAATTTATTGTTTGTCTACACTTTAAAAATCCAGTATAACGTGTCAGACACTTGAATGGAATACTCTTTTATGAGACTCACAAATTAGCAATTCAGTTAATTTAGAATTAGCAGGTATGATAACTGGATGTTTTTCATTAGTTGTTAAATCAACTCTGCCTAAGCGACCTGTGATACGCAAAACACCATCTTGATTAAGGAAAGGATTTAAGCAGAGAAGTTTTGAGTCTTTCAGAAGAGGTTCCTGCAATTAAACAGTATTTCTTCACAGAAAACTTCCTTTTGAACAGATTTCACCCAAAACTGTTCCGCTTTGTTGAGGTCATCAGATGTAATAGGACCCTTTTTTGTAAGTTTGATTTTCAACACGTTCACAAAACCTAGTATACAAGCAGTTGGTCTTAATAATTTTTTTAAGCTGCTATATGCATCCAGATCCATAATTTTGCCGCAAACAGTTGCTTAGGTAACAAGTTTTTGTCTGTCAATTTTCCACCTCTTCATCAATCCTGATTTCAGGCTTTTGTGCACATGGCCAGGTATCTTCCGAGTTGATAAATGATTCAGGGCTGTGCCATCATTTCCATGAAGATATCAAGTCCTTGCAAGTAATTCCTCTAGTCAGTAGTTCTTCTGGGTTGTTCTTCCCAACAATGTATCCAATCACTTGTATCTGTAATTTTTTGAATTTCTGTAACCCTATTAGCCACGAACTGCTTCTACTTCATTGTAGATCTTTTTATCCAATGGAGTACAATTGTAGAATCACTCATCAAATATATTGTATCGCTATTTTTAAACAGTTCTTTAAGATGTTTGACTAATCTTGTAGCTATGACAGATCCCTTTAACTCCAGTGAAGGCTGTGTTAACTTCTTAAGGGGTGATACTCGTGCTTTAGAAATAACTAAACTCATGTTAAAAGTACTTTCTAAAGTTATATACCTGTAGTATGCTACAGCTCCAAAAGACTTTAGTGAAGCTTTAGAAAATATGTGTAGTTGTACACTTTCTTCATTCATAAAATTTAAATCGTTAAAATAATATTGAGGAATATATAAATTCTGAAGTTCATTAATTTCATTGCACCACATTAACCAATTTTCTTTTAATTTATCATAAAATTCATCGTCCCAGTCAATACCTAGTTTCCATAGTTCTTGTAAAATACAACTTTACTAGAATCAAAATTGGAGAAACAAATCCTGAAGGATCAAATATTTTCGCAGCAGTACAGAGAACATTCCTTTTAGTGCATTTACTAGCATTTAAATTTCACAACAAAGATGTTAAATCAAGTTCGAGAGCATCATCTTCATTATTCCATTTAAGTCCAAAGACCTTCAAATGTGAATCAGGATTTCCATTAATTTCAATAGATCAATTTGAATATTTCCGTAACATTTTAAGTTCCTTCGAATTTGTATCAAATTTTCTCATAGTCAAATTTGCATCTTTCAAAATAGAAACAGCATCAGTAGGAAATTGGAAAGCCTCTTCTACCATAGAACTTCCATGAAACAGATCGTTTACGTATAAGTTGTTATTCGGCATTTCATATGCAAGAGGAGTATTTTTAAAATTCTTAATATGCGTTTTGATATTTGCTTCTAAGACAAAAGAAGAAGAGGCGACTCCGAAACAATGTCTATTAAAATGAAACATTGTAGGGGGTTGAGATCTATTTTTACAATAGATAAAACATAAATAATTCCTATAATATTCCGAGATTGTATTTGTAATAATGCCCGAGCTATGTCACCGTTAAAATATATTTTATGAACTCTAAATTTAAAAATAACATCTACAAGATTAGGATTTAAATTATCTCCCGAAAAGAGACACATTTTTAAGCTTAAATTATTTCCCCATTTACTACTAGCATCGTAAACAATTCTTGTTTTCCTACTTAAAGAAGTTTTTTTAAAAACATCCCTATGTGATATTGTATAATCGACAGAATCATACATTTCAATAATTCCTTCACTTAACTGCTCCTTCATGACAGCATTGTGTTTTCAAATAAAGATTCATCAGCATTAAATTCCCTATCCAATAAACAGAATCTTTTTCTACGACCTCAAGATTATCACATAAATTTTCACGAGAAGTATCTGACTTCCATAAGAGCGGAGTCTCATCTTCCTTTGTCAAACCATTTTGCAAAATCAATACTGATGATCCGAGTTCACCTTATTCCCTCCCTCATGAGTACTTAATAAAGATTCAATATTCCATAAACATGACAGATCATTTGCAACAGAAGCGCAAAAAACATTCAAACAGGCAGTCGCACCCTTGAAACTATCATCTGGCATCTGTCCACTAAAGAATCTCCATTGGCTGAAGGAATAAGTGCTTGTCTATTTTTATAAATTTTGCTTTTAATGTAGAAAATAAAAAGTCTGCTCCTAACAATATTTGAATGGGCATATTTTCATTCCATAAATCAGCTATTTTATATCCGCGTGAAAGTAAACTTTCGATTAACTGGCGATCAATTTCTAAATACAATTGAGTAGCGCATATTTCGTCCGTAATTAAAGCTTCAATGTTTATACTTGAGTGTGGGAAAAACTTACTATGCAATGTGATATTTACACATTTATATTTCTTTTCAGAAGGATTTCGATTTGAAAATGTGTAAATAAGTTTTTCTGAAAAGAATAGCTTTTTACTTTTCACATTTAATGCTTTAACTAAATTCCTTTGGATAAAAGATTTTTGAGAAGCAGAATCATAGAGTATTCTCGCCCCATTAATTTTTTATATCTGTTTTCAATTTGAACTTGATCAATTTGTAATGAAGTAGAATAACTATTTAACGAGTTATTATGTTTGAAATCTGAAATTACTGCTTGATTATCTGAAATTTCAATAGTTTCAGTTTTATCGGCGGAATTTGAACTGAATTTTTAATTTTTGTCGGGTGACAAAATAATATATTGTGTTGAAAACTTTGACATGTTTCACAAGGTTTAATTTTAACACCCATATAAAAAATGATTTTTATTTAAACATCTATAACAACGTCCTTCCCTTTTTAATTTAAAAAGTTTTTGTTCATCGGTGAAATTTCTACATTTTAATCCTGCATGCGAAGTCGAGTTACAAAATGTATAAGAATTTTTAACAACTGTATTTAGAGCGGTTGCAGTTGGAATATTTTTATTTTTAGTATATCGAGTTTCGTTTTTTAATCTAGACGTTACGTGAGTTTTGAAGGAAATTCTTGAAATTGCATTAACTGCTTCTCCAGATTACATTATTATTTGAAACTAATTCCTTAATTTTGAATTTCTTTAGTATAACTCTAATTTAAATTTTGGAGTCACCTATGTTTTCGTCATATTCCATTGAACTTTTGATTTCTGTTTCAAAAACAGCAGCATCTGTGATTAATTCTTAAATTTTTTCATTAAAACTTTTTAGTTCAGTTTGTTTTCTTTCAATTCTGCTTACTCTGAAATTTGCTTATGATGCAGTTCATCTTCAAAATCAAAATTTTTGTATAAATGTATCAATTTTCGTTATTATCTTAGTACAAGTTTTTCTAGCAAGTTTTCTTTTTTATTTCCATTGATCGATAGTTTCCATTTCAATTAATATAAATGTACAGTACCTTTAAAACTTGAATTTACTATTCTGACGTTATTCAGAATTCGAGAAAGGTTCGTGAATATCATCCAACGTTAACATCAAAGTCCCAGGTTTCGGCACCAAAGTGTAACAATTCAATAACCAATAATGAGAATACTTTCGATCTAGATTTTAGCAATCTATTATCTTGTGCCCTGGTTTAAATCTCAAATAATCTAGAAATAAGTTTTCTCATGTTTATTATAAAACAACACATAAACACATAAAATTAGACCGAAAATTACAAGAGCATTCAAGATGTGCTCTTTCAAGAGGGTAAGACACAAAGAGAAATAAGACTATTAATAAATTCGAACGATGGTAGCAGTGGCTCCGCCTTCAAGAAAATAGTTTTTAACAGTTTCAAATTTCATTGTGTGTAATATACACCACCGCAGATTATCTGATAATAAAAAAAATAAATAAATAAATAAATAAAACTTTCTCAATGGCATTTTGAGATTTGAGAAATTTTTATACTCGTTTTTGTTTGAAAATTTAAAATTTTTTGAATTATAATATTGCAGATGTTTAGATTCTAGAATTTTTAAGGCAATTTTTGTGTAATTTCTCTTGCCTAATCTGTCTACTACCTTACTACCCATTCATCAAAGTATAATGAATAGTTTTAAGAGCAAATGCTGTAAGTACATTCACAATGAATGTGTGTATTTAAATAGATATATGCAATTGGTATTCTAGATTCAATGAAATAGTCGACCTATGCTTGAAATATTGTTGAAGAGAAAATTATATCTAAGTCATGATACAATGCTGGGTTTATTAAGGAAACCACACCATTACCTGAGAAAATCAAAAACATTTACCATGTGACTGGAATGAAAATGAACTACTCACCCATGAGCTTCAAAGAAACTGTTGCTCAAAATTTTATTTTAAGACTTTCTTAATGTGAACTCAGGTGCCATTTGTACATCAAAAGTTTTGGATGTTTAAATGATTGCACGAAAATAATTTCAGGTATCAAACTAGAAAGTAAGTATTGCTGTGTCTATCTCTAAAACAAGCAGATAAATTGTTAAGTAGACTGAAGTGATTTTTTATAAAAAGCAAAAGTCGAAATCACAAAAAGAAAGTTTTTATACTTTAATAAAATTTGCAAATATTTTTAAAAATGTTTAATAAAAGTAGGTGATTACTTCACTTCAAAGCAAAAGTGTGAATTGTTTTTTAACATAAATTTTATTTTGCATGTTTTTCTTATATAGTGCATACTAAATAATATTTTTCTAATAATCCTTTATTTATACAGACAAAACAATTTGATAAAAAAAAATTCATCTCAAAATCTAACATTTCATTATTTTCCAAACTTTGGATTTTAAGAACTATTTTACAGGCTTCTACAAATTCGAAAAACGAGCATCTACTGTATATTTTATAAGATACTTAATTGAAATATTTACACTTATATGTGCGTGACAGACTGTCCACCATATCATGACTACAGCAAAATTCCTTTTTTGGAATACTAAAGAAATTCTCAAAAATATGTTTGATTCTTATTTTTTTAAGAAAAATGCTAGAAAAAATGTGTGTAATATCCAAAGTGGGAAAAATCAAAGCAAAGTTTTTTTTAAAACCTGGTCATCATTGATCATCATGTAGGTTTATGTATAATGAATCTTGAATGACCTGTAGAGCTATCATTTATTCATATTTAGTGGATACTGGTAATTTATTCCACTTGTGAATAATGCAATATGTCTTTTTTGTTTACTTAAAATAGATACCTTATGATTTGCTAATGGGTAATCTCATCTCTATTCATGTCCTCCTGATACCAGAGTCATCCCTAGGTTAGATGACAAAGTGTGAAATACTGAGCGACTTCGATGACTCTCACCATATGTGACGACGCCTTTAAATTTTTTCCTATTTAGCCATCTTTAGAAATCAAACTGTAGAGGCTTACTTTTTACAGAGATTAATTTACTGATTGTTCTTCTAAATGCTGTACATTGTTTTATTAATACCTGGCTACTGCAATATTCACACACACGTTTGCCTTAGTATGTGTGGTAATCATCCTATGTAAATGTATACAAATACTTATGTTCATCTTCCCAATAGCTGGATTTGACATCTTACTTTTTCTGGAGCATTCTTCTCTGAAACTGGGTTTAGAATTTGTTTTTCAGCCATTTTTTTATGTATTCTAAGTAAGGTGTGCGCAGAGTTTACATAATCTTGATATATATATATTCTATATTCTGTATTTTTTAACTATTATAAAATAAACTTACTATAATCTTGATTGTAAATTTTGTAATTTACTGGCATCTAATAATTGATATGCAGATAACAATAAAACAGATAACATTTTCTTAATTTAATTTTTTTATTTCAGGAATTATAAAAAAAATAAAAGTGGTCATTTAATAAATACTCCATATGTTGACAATTCATATAAATGGGCTGGTGGTGGTATTTTATCCACTGTATCTGATCTCCTTCGATTTGGAAATGCAATGCTTTATAGCTACCAATTTAAAGATACTCCATTAGAGAAAGAAAATGTTTCATCTGATTATATTGAGAAAGATAATAATACTACCAATGTGAATCATAAAAACAAATTATTGCCTGGATACTTAAAATCAAAAACTGTAGAAACTATATGGACACCTGTTGTCAGTATTGATGAAAATTCAAAATATGCAATGGGATGGGCAACTTTTCCCGAAAAACATGAATGCCAGTATTGTGAAAAAGTAAAATTTTGTATATTTCACACTGGTGGAGCTATCGGGGCTAGTAGTATTCTTTTAATTATACCAAAATCTCTGGATTCAGATATTATTGGTGTAGAAGATATTCCTCCTAAAGGTGTAGTAATTGCTATTCTAACCAATCTAATGCCTGTAAATCTTACAAGTACAGCCATTAAAATAGCTGATTTTTTCCTCAGTTGCTAATTTTAGCTATTAATATATATTTTTATAATTAATATTTATATTTTGTTATAATATATGTGTGTAATTTATTATATTAATGGATTTTACTCCATTTTTATCCTGTAAAAATGTAACATGAGTATTGTATGTTCTATCCATATTAAAATTTATTGAAATTCCTGATTTCCTTGTTCTTCTTTTATTTGAATTTAGAGTACTGCAAATTATTTTGGTTTTGTATCAGTATTTGTATAGCTGGGAAAGTGGTCCAAAATTTTAATGATTCTAAATTGCAATGAACATGCTGGTAACTAGCATTCTAAGATAATTTTTTACAGTTAGCCTTTTTTTTTTTTTTTTACTCATGATTGATATTTTAATAATATGAGAAGAAGATTTTATGAAATTACTATTACTTACCCATGTTAATATAATTGTCAAAATAATAGTACAAGAAGGGGTCTTTTCTTATATTCCGTCAAAAAATCTTAATGCAATATGACAGATTAGTTCACTGTTTATATGAATAGTAGTGACTTTGAATTTACACTCTTAATAACAATTTTTTTTAATTATTTATAAAGTAATGTGTAAAAATAATTTTATGTAATAAATTAATTGTGTATCAATCTTAAGTTATTTTTGCAGTAAAGTAATTTCTAAATTAACAAGTCACAAAATTAGAGAGCTCACAGTTTAATGTACTATTGTCCAACTGCATCCATATAAACATAAGCATAAAGACATTTCATTTAGTTTTAATAAAGGAAAATATATACTACTGGCCATTAAAATTGCTACACCAGGAAGAAATGCAGATAACAAAATGATATTTATTGGACAAATATATTATACTAGAAATAACAAGTGATTAAATTTTCAAAAAATCTGGCTGGATAGATCCTGAGAAATTAGTACCCAGAACAACAACCTCTGGCAGTAATAACAGCAGTTATACGCCTGGGCATTGAGTCAAACAGAGATTGGATTGCATGTACAGGTACAGATGCCAATGCAGCTTCAACACGATGCCACAGTTCATCAACCGTAGTGACTGGCGTTTGGTGACGAGCCAGTCGCTCGGCAACCATTGACCAGACGTTTTCTATTGGTGAAAGATCTGGAGAACGTGCTAGCCAGGGCAACAGCCGAACTTGTTCCATATCAAGGAAGATCCGTATAATACCTGCAACATGCGGTCGGGCATTATCCTGCTGAAAAGTTGGGTTTCGCAGGGCTCGAATAAAGGGTAGGGCCATGGGTCGTAACAAGCCAGAAATGTAACGTGCACTGTTCAAAACACTGTCAATGCGAACAAGAGGTGACCGAGACGTGTATCCAGTGGCACCCCATACCATCAAGCCAGGTGATGGGCCAGTATGACGATGACGAATGCACGCTGCCAGTGTGCGTTCACCACGATGCCGTCAAACACGGATGCGACCATCAATCATGATGCTGTACACAGAGCCTGGATTAATCTTTAAAGATGACGTCTCGCCATTCGTGCGCCCAGGTTCTTCGTTGATCACACCATTGAAGGCGCTCTTGTCTATGACGCAGCGTCAAGGGAAGCCGCAGCCATGGTCTCCGAGCTGAGAGTCCATGCTGCTGCAAACGTCGTCGAACTGTTCGTGCAGACACTTGTCTTCCAAACGACCCAGTTTCTTGACTCGAGGCTCGTGACGTGGTTGCACGATCCATTACGGCCATGCGGATAATATGCCTGTCTTCTCGGCTGCGAGTGTTAGGTGGCCGTTGAGATCCCGCATGGCGTTCCGTATTAGCGTCCTGAACCCATCGATTCCATATTCTACTAACAGTCATTGGATCTCGACCGACGCGAGCAGCAATACTGCGATAAGATAAACCGCAATCCGGCTACGCTACAATTCGACCTTTATCAAAGTCAAAAACGTGCTGGTACGCATTCCTCGTTTTTACACGAGGTATCACAAATTTTCACCAGGCAACAACGTTCAAATGCTATTTGTGTATGAGGAACCGGCTGAACAATTTCCTCATTTAAACACAATGTAGGTGTCTCTACTGGCGCCTGCTTTGTCTGAATGTGCTGAAAAGCTAATCATTTGCATATCACAGCACCTTCTTCCTTTCGTATAAATTTCAAGTCGCCTTCTTGGTGTAGCAATTTTAATGACCAGTATTGTAGTATATATATGGTTCCTGTTTAGTAACATACAATATATAAAATTTATTGCACATAATAAGTATACATAGTTTTTTTATTTTTTTGGGTCCTAGCTTTAATTTATATTTTAAATAATACATAAAACTACAAGACACTGTGGGGTTACCAACATTGAAAATATGATGTCGTTTAAATAAAAAGTATACATCATTTTGACTGTCCATTAACAAAACACTTACAGCCACAGCTAAGCAGGTACGATTGAATTACCAATGTTGAAATTTGATGTTCATCTAAAGATCCATTTGCGTAGTTCAAAAGAAGCATAACAGTTACAATTTATGAGGCATACATATTTTATATTATATTCTCATAATTTAAATATTAAATACTAGAATTTTATATAAATAATTTTCCGAAATTTAAAACCTTATTTTGCGAAGACTCTCCAAGATATTAATATAATTAATACGAGAGAGTTCACTAACAGGAAAGATAAGAGTAGGCATAAAATATTTTGAAAACTGGAATTTTTGTTTCATGTTAAAGAAGTATTTTAATGTGAATTTATGACTACAAAATTCAAATATAAAAATCTTTGACTTGAAATTAGGTACCATATATATTTTAACATTAGATTCTGAAGGTGATCATTAAAATATGAAGTAAAGGGTGGGTGAGACAACTTGTAAGAGCTTTGCACTCGTTTTACAATGATACAATCTCAGTTATTCCAAACCTTTAACTTTTGCATTAGAGAATATTACTGAATATTTTTGTTGAAGGAATTTGCTGAGAAGCCCCTAATTATGTGTGTATGCTAAAGAAAATAAAATCTGGAAATAGAAAACAAACTGACCATCAGCTTGTCATGAAATGATATCTACATGACAAAATTAAGGTCGAGGCCGATATTAAAAAAAAAGTATTGAGCACTTTAAATAATTCCAAATTTTATGCTTTAATTTGGAGTCTGCATTCTAGTTATTTCAAATCAATATACTAACTGGCAAAAGTATCCTGACACCCATTGGTATGGACGTAGAGCGTCTGATCAATATATTATGATGTTGATCATCCTTTTGCATCAATCAATAGCCTACACACATCTGAGAAGACTTTCCATTAATTGTTGATACACTTAAAGGTACCTATCGCAACAAAGTGAGGCTGGTCGATTTGACTGCCTACGTAATCTGCGCTCTATTTCGTCGCAAATGTCTTCTATTATATTTAGATCGGAGTTCTGAGAAGACCAGTAGTTTTTAAACACCTATTTCTTAAAACCACATCTGTGCCAGAAATGGAGCAATTCTGCTGGAAGAGAAATGGGCCTTCCACGAAATATTGTCATGAGAGTTGGGAGTGCAGTATTGTCCAGAACATGTGCATCACAGAGTTCATGTTTCCAACCACGGGAACTAATGAACCCAGGCTAAATACCCCACACCATTATACTGTTAACACTAACGCATTCACTAAAGAAACGTTCACAAGGCATCCACCAAGCACAGACGCGTTCATCTAACTGGAGGCTGTAAAGCAAGATTCCAACTCCAAAGAACTGTTATCCACATGTCTACAATCCAATGACGGTGAGCTCCGTGCCATTATAATGGATACTTCTCATCCCATGAAAAGATATTCGGCTAGTGAGTGACTGCCCAACCATGGAGTCCCAAGTTGTTTAACTCTCGTCGAACAGTACTGACACTAACACCTGATGAACTTTAGAATTCCCGCAAACGAAAACTTATATGAGATTTTATTTCGTTAACATTTTTAGAGTTCTGTAGTTGAATTCACTAAGTGTTTTCAGCTTACCACTTCGTTCTTCAGCAGTTTCATAGCCGTGACGTTTCCACTTCACAATTACATCAATGACAGTGGTTTTAGGCTTCTATAGGATATCCACAATCTCATGATGTGATTTCCTACAAAAGTGTCATCCTACTATACGGTTGTTGTCGATCACAGTAAGCTCCTTTGACTTAGTCATTGCTGCACAAACGCAAAATAAAACATGACAATCCAACATAAACACTAATAGCTTTTATTACGTATCTAATTTTGTCATTCACCAGAACCATGTCTTATATGGTCGCCACATAGTTTATTTTCAAATCTGATATTTCAGGCCTGATTTTCTAGCATAAATTCACGTGAAATATCTCTAATAATGGATTTATATATACAGTTTGAATAGACCTTATTGAAGGATATTTTCGAAATCATGAAGGAATTTGTTGAATACTAATTAAGGTAGATGCATAATTTAAATTTAAAAAGTAATCACACACATTATATAGGAATTACACTATAACAAAACAATCGATGCACCAAGAAGGAATTGTTTGATAGAGACAAAAGTTGGTGGATAGGAAGATTATGTAGAGAATAGAAAACGATTAAAATTTCAGAAAAATTAAAACGTTTATTTCAGAGTTACAAATAATGAGATCAATAAGGTTGACCCACCTCTATCCTGGATGCTGGCTGGCACATGGCGGAGCATAGACTGATAAAGCTGTCGGAGTGGTCTTCTGCGGTACTGCCAAATTTCTTCCAGTAATTGAACTAGGCCATCAATTTTCCCTGATATATGGTGTTACCCTCCTATCATATCCTCAATGGGTGAGAGAGTTGACGAATCTGGTTGGTCAAGGCATTTTTCACAACCTGTAATGTTCATAGAATGTGGTATGGAATTTCCTTACTTAAAAATATGGCCATGGTATTGCAAAAAAACGGTAACAAAACAAGTCTCAGAAGGCCGTCGACGTATTGGTGTGCTGTAAGTGTCCCTCTAATGATGACTAAAGGGGTCCGGCTATCAAGGAAAATGTCACCCTAGACCATAACTTCTTGTTGAGGGCTTGCGAGACGAGCAATAGTGAAGTAGGTTTGGCACGCTATCCTGGGATTCTCCTGACACATCTTCGATGATCGTCAGAACATAGTTGGAAGCAGGATTCGTCGTTAAAGACTATACGTCTCCAGTTAACATAACTCCAGCCTGATCGAGTGAAACATCATTTTAATCTGGCTCGACAATGTGCAGGTGTGAGTCACTAGTTTAACGGTAATTATGAGAGTAGATTTTGCTTTATTAGCCGTCTGTGAATGGTTATGGAGAACACTCGTGTGCGGATCACACATCTGATAATTGATAGCAATTATCAGGCGCTGTGAGAGTTGACCTGATGATCACTCTGACCTCCCGATCTTTGGTAGCCCTAGGTGAACAGCTACTATCGTGACGCTGAAATCTGCCCATTATCCACCCATTCTTGCCATCGCCCTCTAATCTCCGCATGGCTCTTTGACTCATATCCCGAGTGATTCCCCGATTTGCCCAACTTATCTCATTTAATCCTGTGATAAGACCCCATTCAAATTCTGATAATTGCTTCTAATGAAGTCGAATCCTGCGGAGCTATTGTTTTAGCCGTTAAGAAGTATCCTGAATCGCAATTCAAAAATTTTTTTAACTCAGCTGCGATTCACTGGGGATCACCCAATTCATATATTGAGGAAGCAATAACCTCAATATTTGATAGTATAGGGCTAAGTTAAATACTTCACTTCCATTTTTGGTAGTACATTATTGCTTATAATTTTCTGAGTGGCTTTGAGAACACCACTGTTTGCATGATTTCGTTTCTTTTGAAGTTCAAATGTCAAAGACTTGTCAGAGGTTTGCAAAGATTACAGATACTGGCAGCCCGTTTGGTTGGTGTGAGTCAGTAGCCATAGCGACACAGATGTCGCGTGTATCAATAGGCTCCTTGCGAAAGCTCATGACAGCATGCAATAATCTTACTAAAACAACATCTGTGAGACAGAACAGTGGAAGGATAATTAAACTCACTACAAGAAGCAGGATGACATTAAAGAAGGTTATGAGCACGAGAGAAAAAACCAGGGAGGAAAATATAACTGACGAGCAGAATGAACGCACAGCATTCAGTTTTGATCCATATAATTTCTATCAAAACTGAAGGAATTTTACAATTAAATCATTTGACGCACATATGCAATTATAAAGTTTATTGTGGCTGATGTAATTTGGAAACAAGCACAGTGATGCAAAACTATAAATACTGAACTGCACATGAATAAAAAAACATATCTTATTTTCCGAACCCAGTTTCTCCTTATTTTCAACAACGATAGAAGTTTATGTTTGGCAATTATCTCAGAAGCCTACAATCCAGATGGTTCCCGTCCTACAGTAAAGTGTGCCATTGGTTCTGTAATAATTTGAGACGTCATCTCGTAGCTTGGAATCGATTTCCTTGTCACCTTACATAGCCAGGTCAGTAGCACTGATAGTGTCACTTTTTTGACCAACTAACTACGTTCTACACCGTCGACATTTTTAATATTGGAAATTGAACTCATAGAGATTATGATATCAATACGTACACTACTGGCCATTAAAATTGCTACACCAATAAGGTGACCTGCTACAGACGTGAAATTTATACGAAAGGAAGAAGGTGCTGTGATATGCAAATGATTGACTTTTCAGCGCATTCAGACAAAGCAGGCGCCAGTAGCGACACCTACATTGTGTTTAAATGAGGAAATTGTTCAGCCGGTTCCTCATACACACATCGCATTTGAACGTTGTTGCCTGGTGAAAATTTGTTGTGATACCTCGTGTAAGAAGGAGAAATGCGTAACAGCACGTTTCTGACTTTGATAAAGGTCGAATTGTAGCGTACCGGGATTGCGGATTATCTTATCGCAGTATTGCTGCTCGCGTCGGTCGAGATCCAATGACTGTTAACAGAATATGGAATCGATGGGTTCAAGACGCTAATACGGAACGCCATGCGGGATCTCAACGGCCACCTAACACTAGCAGCCGAGAAGACAGGCATATTATCCGCATGGCCGTAATGGATCGTGCAACCACGTCACGAGCCATGAGTCAAGAAACGGGGTCGTTTGGAAGACAACAAGTGTCTTCACGAACAGTTCGACGACGTTTGCAGCAGCATGGACTCTCAGCTCGGACACCATGGCTGCGGCTTCCCTTGACTCTGCGTCATAGACAAGAGCGCCTTCAATGGTGTGATCAACGACGAAACTGGGTGCACGAATGGCGAGACGTCATCTTTTCAGATGAATCCAGATTCTGTGTACAGCATCATGATGGTCGCATCCGTGTTTGGCGGCATCGTGGTGAACGCACACTGGCAGCGTGCATTCGTCATCGTCATGCTGGCCCATCACCTGGCGTGATGGTATGGGGTGCCACTGGATACACGTCTCGGTCACCTCTTGTTCGCATTGACAGTGCTTTGAACAGTCCACGTTACATTTCTGGTGTGTTACGACCCGTGGCTCTACCCTTTATTCGAGCCCTGCGAAACCCTACTTTTCAGCAGGATAATGTTTGACCGCATGCTGCCGGTATTGTACGGACCTTCCTTGATACGTAACAAGTTTGGCTGTTGCCCTGGCCAGCACGTTCTCCAGATCTTTCACCAATAGGAAACGTCTGGTCAATGGTTGCCGAGCGACTGGCTCGTCACCAAACGCCAGTCACTACGGTTGATGAACTGTGGTATCGTGTTGAAGCTGCATTGGCATCTGTACCTGTACATGCAATCCAATCTCTGTTTGACTCAATGCCCAGGCGTATAACTGCTGTTATTACTGCCAGAGGTTGTTGTTCTGGGTACTAATTTCTCAGGATCTACCCAGCCAAATTTTTTGAAAATTTAATCACTTGTTATTTCTAGTATAATATATTTGTTCAATAAATATCATTTTATTATCTGCATTTCTTCCTGGTGTAGCAATTTTAATGACCAGTAGTGTACCTCAGTCGAACTGTTCAATAATGATTTGAGAAACAAGGGAAATCCGTGTTACACATTTCGTGACTTAAATATCGTAGAGGCCATTTGGATAGACGTTCATTTGGATCCCGGGAATTTATTTGGCAGTTTTGGGAATAAACTGGGAATTTTAGGAAATATTATGATTTCTTGAGGAAATAAACTCAACCAATCATACTTCGTTTTGTGAATTTTTTCCCTTAGATATGAAGAGAAGTGAAATAAACTATACTAATATGAAAAAAAAAATCTCATCTGTTTTTTCGTACAAAAGTGAATTAGTTTCGTTTTGAGAAAAACAAAAGTACCAGAGCTCTCAGAATAAGTACTGATATTTCCATGTTTTTGTCATAAATTTTTTTTTAACTCCTACTAAGAAATAAAGGAAAAAATATTTCGTCAACAATAAATTTTGAAATTATTCCAAATTAATAATTAATGCAAAATCGATTTTTTTCTTGGAAATCTTTCGATTACCCTAATTAGTAGTGGAAATAATAAAATAAGTGGATTCTTATTTATATTTTTAAAAATATCTTTAAAAAAATTCTAAATCATCTGCAAAATCCCAAAACTTTCAAGGTCATTCAAATTTCCCAGGTATTTTTAAATTCCGAAGGGAATGATCCGGGTTTATCCCCGGAAATAAACCTGTTTTTTTTCCCCCTCCTTTACTACACAATTTTTGGAAGAAAGAGTATAATCCTGTTATCATCCTCCTGAGTCCATTCGGGAGTTTGTTACTGCTGTTATAAGCAGCTAACACATTTTATATCACATTATTTACTTCACTCTTTCCTTAACGCTGCGATGCTAGGATATAAAACAGTCTCCTAACATATTTTTACATTCCAGCTTTAACAAAATTTAAATAAAGTTTATATTTAAACATTTTTTAGACATATCATGTACGCAAGACAAAGATCGCGCCACCACATGCTGATATTTTTTATTCCACATAAAAAAAAGTGAACCACAGTTACAATTAAATATACAATAACAATTTTTACTGTTAAGCTGATGAAAATCTAAAATATATGAAAATGAAATCTAATCTACAAAAATTATAAAAAGGACATTTTAAGGCCTAGAAAAATAATTTTAAGTTACAAAGCAAATGAATAATTGTTTTATATAAATATTGGTAGAAAATTATTTCAATTATATAATTTCCATTTATTTATATTATTTTGAAACTGCAACTTTTTGCAACACGTGCAATTTTTTTACAGTTTGAATAGTGTCGCCATCTGTTGATATTGACCGGAGAAATCAAAGCATGACATAGGTAACATCTCACTTTTCGCCATAGAGAACTTGTTTATGCCCATTTCAAGGAAGATAAATATTGTTTCAATTTATAAATGTGCTTCCACACCATATTAGGGGAAATCCCTTTTTTTGTATGTTTTCCACACGAACACATATAATGAATTTGAATACATGTATTTTGAATCCCATAATTTATAACATAATTGAGTAAGTCTAAAATTTAGTGGAAGCCAAAGAAAGGCAAAAATAATTGAAATTTTTAGCAAAAAAAAAAAAAAAAAAAAAAAAAATTTATTTTACGTAGCACATTTATGTATCAGGCAAGAATGATATACACAAATTCTAAATGTGTGATATATATTAACAAATGAAAATCTTTCTTTAATGTAAGTGTTTGGAAATGCTGATAGGCATAAGTATAAACAAAAGCAAGAATGACACTATTTAAAAATCTAATAAACAAACGGAAACTCTTTTATGTTTTTTTTATAAAAATATTTTATAAAAAGTTCTTTAATTATATAATTATATAAAATTTAATTAATTATATAAAAAATATTTTATATATAATATATAAAATATTTATATTTATTATATATATTTTATATATTATATATAATAATTTTATATATAATATATATAAAATTTATTTAATTATATAAAAATTTTATAAAAGCTTTTATTTTATAAAAAGTTCAAATGAAGTGAGGCTTTTTCTTTACTTAGATGAATGAGCACTAACCTGATTTAACTTCATTAAATTGTAGAATGAGCATTAACTTGATTTAAGTATAGAAGGAACATGAGTTTGATTTAGTAAATCCATGATATAAATGCACATCTAATGGGGTGCTCGAACAATGAATGCCGCATTATGCGAAATGATTATAAGCGAGGAGCTTGCATTCTAACTTTAATTACCATTTCTCGTATTTTACATAGAAGTGCTTTTAAATCTGATTTTTATTTTATTGCGATGATGTTTTGGTAACTGTATTTGTTTTTTAGATTTCTTTTTCCATTGTGAGGAATAATCTATAAATTTTCATTTATTGATTTTTTTTATTTTCTTATATTTTCTAAAGCATAGCCTACATTAATTAACAGATATATCAGCATCTTTATTATTTCAAAATTCTATTATTGTCTTTATTATTTGATATGGGAGTAATATTGAAGATATATCCTTAAAAAAGTAGGGATTCTTTATACGCATGAAGTAAAACAATGGCTGGCAAAAATGGGTTACGATCCTATTTTTGGACTCCCTCATTTTTAAATACATGCGTGCACGTTTTCAAATCTTTAAACACAAATGGTGCATTTTTGGAATTGTTTGAAAGTATAATTGATTTTTGCAAGTGGTTCTAAGTCTTGATAATTTCAATTGTTTTTTCGTAGTCGTTTCTTCCAAGAAATCAGGGATTTTTTTCCGTGTAATATTTGTACTGAAGTGAAATCAAAATCAAAGTGTGAAATCGTACATAATTTAAATAGAATATTATATAGAGATTGTGTCGATAATTTGGGATTTCATGCTCTATTATCGCTGACTTCAACATGCCATGCAAATGTTTTTTGCATCCATTTGACTGTGGGTGATGTCTCATACACCTGTTTCTTTTTAACGCTATCAATCTAATCATTTTTTAAAATAGCTAATACTTGGTATTTAAAATCTATTCCATGTAATTCTCAGTCTTTGCATACAAAAAGTGATTGTAGAGTGACAAACAAACCATTCACACTTTTCTCTTTATTTTCAAGTTTTTCGCAATGTCATTATTTCCCCCTGTATTTTGCATAGAATACATGCATGAAAAAATTCGAGATTTAGAATTAGAGTCGTAAATAAATTTAATTCTTCAATATTCAGTGTGCTATTATTGAACACATATTTACAGTTGTCGTAGATTGTATACCAGGAACTTGAAATATATTAACATTTCATATATACTACTGTAGGCAGCTTGGTGACTTTTTTGTGACTAGCTTTTGAAGTCTTATCTTTAGCTTTAGAAAAACTATGTATAAACATTTTTAAGTACTTACGGTAAGTTCTTAGTTAAATACTATAGATAATTTCTTTTTTTAATAAAAGTAAAATCTACTTTGAGAAACGTTAAAGGAATTAATTAATGACATTCAGTTAATGATAGTTGTAAGGATGATAATAGAAAATACAGTAATTTCTTTGTTGACCAGAGTAAACACTTAAATTCTTATTTAAGATTATTCAGGATATTCTTATGAAAAATTATTTAATTTATAAAAACTTAGTTATTATATATATATATATATATATATATATATATATATATATATATATATATATATAGATTATAACTGGTTTATATTTATCCTTATTACAAAAGGTTACTACTCAGGAAGCTGGGCCAAGAGCCAAATTTTGCGGGTATAAAAATCCTAAAATATTAAAAAACGATAAAAAAAATTCAATATTTTTTCACTTTACACTTATCAAATACATTTACAAAAATATAGAGTCTATATAATTAAATTAATTTAATTTAATAAATGAATTAATTTTTTAACTGAATTTATACTGAGATTCTTGAATTGCTATACTTACTTGAACGAGTAAAATATAACTATTTATTATATTGTTGAATGTATACCAAGGTTAAGATACTTCTAAACTCTATAGCATTTATCATTAATTTCCTTCCATATTATTCTGGAAAAAAAAAGAAAAAAAAAAAAAAAAGAAAAAGAAAAAAACCTGTATCGGTGGCTTAGTAGTAGTGCTTCGCGCTTCCAAGCCACTGATCCAAAATTCAATCCTCAGGCTGGGAAAAGTCAACTCAATCTTTCACCCCCTGGGTGGGTAGATATATTGAGTACAAAGCATAGGAACTGAACACTGGAGCTTTGGGCTGTGATCACCTAACCTCGAAACATACCTCACACCCCAGGACCATCGGTGAGCAAGACAGATATGGCCACTGTAGCCCTTGTCCCACATATGTGCTGTCATCCCACAGGTTTAAGTTTTATTCTGCAAAAAAATTATATAAATGATACCTGCAATTTAACATGCAAACTTTGAAACAAAATCAAATGTTTACCATATTTTCTCAATTTAATAAATTTATATATGAATTCAATGTAATCTTACGAAAATCACATATTATTTAATTAAAATGAAATATATGTATAAAAATAAGTAATATAATAAATATATAAAGAATGAAAAAGAATCAAATACTTTTTATTGCTTTCATAATTTGAAATTTTATTACACAATAATGCTTAACTCTTCTCAATAATTAATGAACTTAGGTTGCAAAAACAGAAAATTGGGTTATAAAACTTACGAGAAATTATAAATACAGGAATTTGTAGTCAGTGGTAGGGAAATTTCTCTTTCAAGTATAGGAAAAAATAAAAATACAATGTGTGTGTGTGTTTAAAAATTTCAAAATCATATTTTTGAAATAATTAAAAAAATTTAGGAATCTAAAAATTTGTATCTGAACTCTTTCTTAAAATATCCTCCAGGTGTTTCAGGCATTTAAATAATTTGGGGTTGTTTAAAATTGAAGTATATAAGTATTGATAATGGAAACATGTTAGCATATATACTTTTTTGATTTTGCACCACTTAATTTTCTTTAATATTGAATTATACATAAGCATTTGATCACCCAAATATTGTTTCCTTAGAATAAAATATCCAAAATATTTTTTATATGGCACCTGATTTGTTTTTGTCTTTTTTCCAAACCGAAGAATTATCTAGAAATTCTTAAGCGTCAACATTAAGTTTAAAAATTTCTGATTTTGGGTACTCTTGTTCTACTTTATTGTACAACTCTAACATCACTCACTTTTAATTTTGGAGAAAAAATGTTTTTATATTAAATTTCTACTCACATTAACCATTTTTTGAAAAAGAGACCGTACTATAATTTTCTGAATTTGAAATTGTTTTCGTAGTAATAATTTAATAATGACTAGAATTAACGTATTTTTGATTACTTTCTAAGCACTAAATTCTGATTATCAAATATCATTATATTTTTTAATAGAAGTGTACCCCAATGATTCATAGACCTTGATATTTCTTCAATTAAGCTCTTAAAATAATTAAACTTAAAGCAAAATTTTTCTTTATTAATTACTTTCCATATGGTAGGTTAATCTTGAGTCAAGTGATAAAAATGGAAAAAGCTTTTTAGATATTTTCCAAGACCACAAATATATTACCATTACTTGTAAGGAAAAGATAATGTTTTCTCCTCAAATGAGTGGTGCCCAATACATTGATATTTTTGCACTACACTTATAACATCGATAATTACTCATTTTTAAATGTTTGCGATACAGAGTTTATATCTTCATGATTTGAATTTGTGGAAACATAATATTTGGAATAATATGTATCATAAAATATAAAAGGAAACTGTATAATTTCCATTGTATATTGTATTAATTGTATTGTATTTGAATTGCAGAGATATTATACACAATGTATATAATACATACACCTAATCAATACAAATTAAATAACAAATAGATGAGATATGATTAGTGCAATTATTGTGAAAATAACTTTTTATCACATTTCAAATGATAATATAAAAATTTTCAAATCAATAAGCAATTAAAACATTAAGTACAAATTTACATAGAATTGAATAGAAACAAGGAGTGTATGGATATTTTTTTTCTAAAATTGAAATTACTTATAAATTATAAATAATTTAATGTTGCTGTAATGACTTATAATATTTCATCACAATAGACCTTCTCTTCAGTGAAAATCAAAATGTTGAATTATTCATTTCGAAGATTTTTATACACACAAATATATGAAACTATGTACACAAAAGGTATTGTGAGAAATCTTGAAATTAACCCTTAGCCAGTGTCGCCCGAATTCAGTTCGGACAATTACTACGTGCAGTATTTGTGATGACCGAATTGAGTTCGAGCAGAAGAAAAATTAACGTTTCTATTTTGTGGAGTCCGAGTTAATTTCGTTTCTACTTTAGGATACTTAATTCCCTATTTTCCTAATAAATGATACAAGTGGTCCTAGTTTCTTACGAATTCCAACTTTGGTTCTGAAGGTAGTCCATGACTACAACAACACTATGGACAACACAACAATAATGTTAAAGTCAATTAACATCTTATAGACTTCCTGGTTGCTAGAAAAGGAGACAAAATATATTGCTAGAAAATATTTTTCCATCTCCTACACTAGGTGTTATTTTGTATACTTTAGCAGGAGATGCGAAAAATAATATGAACTTCAGAAAATCAATTGTTGAACTAAATAAACCAAATGTTCAACTACCAGGACCTAGTGTAATCTTTCTGCGCCTCACAGGTCGACACTTTCCAGAACACATCCCATCAATGGGGAAAAAATCTACTCCAACCAGGCAGTGTTTTATATGCTTTCGTAAAGCCGATGAACAAGGGAAGAGAATAAGGCATGAGACAGGAGTTTATTGAAAAAGTGCAATATATAGATTTTTTAGCAGTACCTTGTTTTGGGATATACCATACTGTAAAAGATTTGTAAAATTTATGTATTGAAAAGCATATTGTTTTTTTATATTATACAAGTTTATAGTAATTATGTATTTAGCTTCAAAATTTCGTTTAATTTGTTCAATATGAATAACCTGTATGTGTAATCAATATTTTATGTGTATGTAAAAATTATAAATATAGTAGTTATTGTATTTAAAACTTTATTTTTGTAATAAAAAAGCATTTTTTAACTCTTATAATAATATAAAGAATAAAATTAAACAGTCAAAAAAATTTTCCATTTTTGGTCCATTTTTCTGAAATATATGTCAAAGTTAAGGGGTTAAAAATACAATAGCTTTTGTAAGAAAATTTAAAATAAATGATACTCTGTTTCAGTGAACTTACATGCAATTTTTCCATTTTTAAATAATATAATTAAGATATATATTACAAAATGCGTGTATAATTACTGTTTAATTATTAACTAGCACATATGCTTTATCGATATTAAATCAATGAAGTGCATAAATAAACATATTCAATCGATGCAGGATATTTAAAATGGAATCAAAGGAATTCTCTTATAATGAAATATATTTTTAATTATTTTTTCTCTTTTATAAGGTAATACATACTCTTTAAATTATATACCCATTAATTAACAAAATCTTTACTTGCAAATTATAGAATAGGCAGATTTATAGTGAATTTTAATATAGATAATTCCCCCTCATTTTATTAGGGAATTATTTTCTTTGTTTACTATTCAGAAACAATAAAATTAAAAATTGTCAATGGAATTTCAATATTTGGAAGAGTATATAAATTGCTTGGCAATATTCTATGATGAATGTTTACATTACGTTGTATTACAATTTAAATTTAAAAATATTCCCCTTAATTCATAAGAAGACTGATGGTATTTCAAAAATATACCATTAAAAAAATCAATGAATGTAAATTATACTTGAGTTTTTTCAATAGTAAAAACATTAACATAATGATTTATTTTAAGTATTTACTTAAATACAGAAAATAATGACTTCCAAAGTAGCACATATCTCTATTTTTGAATTTTAAATATTATCTTTTGAATATTACAAATATTGAAATATTTAAAATATTCTAACCAATCATTATAGATATTGATTTCTTATATTTGGAGACATTATAAAATGATAATTATAAAGATTATTTTTACTGTACCTTCCTTTTTTAGGTATAAAAAATTGTTTTATATTAAATATATTTTTATAATAACTTTTAGTGGGAACAAAGAATTTGCATTAAAACAATGAATTCGTAAACTAAGTTCAGTGGCACGAACCTTGAACCTCGTGGGCTAAAGCCTACAGACCCATACTGTTGTCGGGACCGAGGGTACTCAGGTGTAAAGCGTTAGAACCCCCAGCATGCTCGGTACTCAGTTTTATCGGCCAAGTGAAGGGACGATAGGCTGAGTCTACCTTGCTCTGCCGGAGAGTAGAACCTCAGATCCATGCCTTGGGAGTTCGAAGCTACACCATCAGGTCACATTCTTAAACTATTTGTTATTGAAAAATATTTCCCTATATAAATAGCAACCCTAAGGACTGAGTTTTATCAAATTTCTTTTCAGTAGAAATCGAACTTTTTATTAAATTTTGTTGCTTGATTTTTTTTTCATTTTTAAACTTTTTAATGTTAAAATGAATCAGATTTGGCAATACACGGATGGTTTTTTATTTTCAAATTTTATAAAACGATTTAAAAATTTTTCTCGTTTTATATAAACTATTGTATTTTTATTTAATGCTACAAAAAAAGTATGAGCACAAGAAAAACAGATACAAAACAGCACACAATATGAAAATACACAAATTCATGCGCAAACGAAAGCTAAATCAGGATTGTAAACGGAAAGTAGAATATTTTTACTCATTTTCTTCTTTTCTAATAACCTTACCAGTCAAATATCCCCAGAAATCTATGGATATAAGAATTTCAATAATTCGCATAGAACATTCTGAAGAACTTCCATAAATATTATTGATCATAGATTTTTGAAATTCAACTACGAAGGACAAAAAACATTCTGAATTTATTTAATTGTAAATAGTATTTACTTATACAATAGAAATATAATCAAAATCAGTATTTATTATTGGCGATTTTAAAACAGTATCCTATGATATTTATAAATGTTACTTTTACAGCATTCATTTTTCTCGATATTTGAAATATTAAATAATATTGAGCGAATGATACTTAATATTCATGTGCTATTGTTGGTTACTTTTATGCTTCAATCTTCTTTTTACACCAGCTAAAACAAGCGAGGAGATTGCTTATATTATAAAATGTTATTCAATAGTCCTCCATTTTTTAAAAATTAAACAGAAACTTGAAAAATCACGTCAAGATTTTGTTATCCTTGTTATTTTTTATCTTTCATCTGGTCAGACGGAATCAGACTAGATCAATTAAATCGTTGACTTTATAAAGTTCGCGCGCGCGCGATAGAAATAGTGGACAATTATAGATATCCTCTCAGTCCAGTCCAAGGCAGTCCAAGATGTGGTGAGGTGATACCTGTTCTTGCTGGTATTTAGGGCAAAGAGGAAACCTCTTGCTATCCCCAGAATATGCTAGAATTTTTAAGTGACCATTGACAAGCTGGGACAGACTCGTGTTGGCATGTTATCACAAGAGAAAAATAGGGAAAGTCCTGATATTTTGCCTTCATACCAGTTGAGAGGTATAAAGTGACTTTATCGTGACAAGGAGTTTTTATAGGAGGAGTGGGCGAAGTTCCTAGGGAGTATACCCTCCTGGTAGGATCATATAACGCGAGAAGTCACTCCATCATTCCTAGCTAACAGTAACAGGCATAGAGCCAAGACAGACTTCTACCTCATGGTGATCCAATTCTCGGACTGCAGAAGCTCTTTTTTTATCCCATCATTATATTGACATGAAGATTTTAACCAACCAGAGCACTTTTTATTTGCGATGAGCCGTAATCATATAAAAAAAATCGGAATTTTCTTTTATCTTAACACTAAGTGACAGAGGCGAAATTTCTTCCCACAATTAAATGGAAAAATATTTATTTTAGATCTTTAAGGAGTACAAAAATTCTATCGTTCATCGAGTGGTGAAAGTTTCATACATCTCCAATAATACTTACTTCCGAACTAAGAGAACTGACTAGGGAATCAAAATGTACTTTGTTAATCTCCTGAGGCTAAAAGGAAAAAATTTGCTCACAGATAATGAAATACTAATCTTGTAATACATACTTACGGAAAATATTTTTATTTATAATTATTTTTCGATAGATAAAAATACTTTCTATGAATAGTGTCTTATATTTATTAAGGATTGAAATTTTTTTGGTATCTCAGATTAAGATAGACGAAATTAAGCTTCAAGAAATGCTAGAATTTTTGGTTGCCTTCGGATAATACATTTTTCAGTAGTAAAATTACATTAATTTCTCTTATAATCTGGTGAATTTCTCTGGGTCGAAGAGCGAATAAATTAAAATAAATACAGATTTTTCTTGCATCAATATATGTAAATTAATTAGACTGGTATATATATAGTTAAATAAAAGAAGAAATTTCCTTTCTTCTTCTCATAAGAAAATTCAGTTATATTATTTTATATTTTCTGTGTTAAGTAATCATGAGAAATTATGAGATTTTCCACTGATAGATCAAACTCATTTTCTTGTCCAAACTCGTTCCAGGCCGAAGAAAATGATACTTGTTATTTTTTATCATTATCATTGCAATTGCATAGATTTCCAACATTAACTGCCGTTTTTCTTGATATCTGTTGCTGTCTTCTTTTTCTACACTAGAATGAAATTCTAGTGCAGGGACGAATATTTAGCCTCAAATCAAGTACAACCTACAGGAGCAGCGCAGTATATTGGTTTAAAAAATAACATATTCTAAATCAAGAAGGAAATATCTGTTTCTCCAGATCCAGTACCCCAACGGTTTATACTTTGAAAGAATGTTGAGGTCATATAGAAAACATTGGTTTAGATCTGGTAATTTCTCAAGTAGTGTATAATTTTTATTGTTAATTATTTATTTACAGGAAATTTACGGCCAATGAAATATTTTCTTATTGCTCACAAACATAATTTTACTGTCAACAAATATTACTTTGCGGTCAGTAAATATTATTTTACGAGCCTTAAAAATTATTCAGATAGATTTACTTGTAATCAATTTTGCACAAATAAATGCGCATTACAGAAAAAGTGAAAAATAAAGCATTCAAAAAGACAGTTATCAATGATGTATAATTCATAAAATTACAGAAAGAATTCAGAAAAATGTATGAAGATTTTACAATCGAATTGATATTTATAAAACTATACAAGATTAAAATGCTAGGTAGAAAAAGGAAGCATGAAATTAAATTTCATTAATATCAATGCTATTCAAGATGCAATTCAGGAAATATCCATTTTTGAAACTCTTCCGAAATTTGAGACATTACCTGACAACAAAGTTTATCAAATCAACGATTTTAAGTTATTGCATTAAGCAGCGAGATATGATTTACATCTGCATTTAAATATTAATTGCTTAAAATCAGTAAAATTATATAGACCTACAAAATGAAATGATAATCTTAAAAAATAAAGTTATATGTATGCTAGGGTTAAAATCTTGAAGGAAGAATTAACTCGAAAGAGTGAGCTAAGAGTAGTCATATAAAGTCATCTGAGCACATTTAATGGAAGAAAAATTTAAAAAAAGATAAAAGGGAAATAACTGATATCAGATCCAAGCCCGATACTTTCGAAACACACATGCATATATTAACAATGATAAAAGTAATGATGAACTTTGATTATCAGAAATATGAAAAATTAAGTATTTAAAGTGAATTAACGGCTAAAAGGTTAGTTAAGGTTCTAAATACAAAGAAATTTATTTAGCTCTTAAATCAACTATATATATATATATATATATATATATATATATATATATATATATATATATATATATATATATATATATATATATATATATATATATATTATATATACATTATATATAAAGAAAAACAGCAACTAACACTTATGTGAGGAAGGAATTTTATCAAGAAATTTCCTTCTGTAAACAAATATACCATAATAAAGGAAAAAGTATAATGTAGCTATTAATAATTTACCACAATTTTTTAAAGTTTGAAATGAATTTATCTAAGTTTGAAGTACATTTTTTCTGGACATTAATTGATCTGGATTGTTTCAGAAGGTTCTACATTTCCAAATTTTTCTGAATATTACAGATCATTGAACTTAATTCCTACTTGGAAAAACTAAATTAAATCATGATTTACGATATAAAGAATACTTATAAGCCTATATAGTAGTTAAAAGCATCATGAAATGTGATGTATCTTATTCTATAAATGATGATACCGGAACTAGAAATGATATATGGAAGAATTAGGTGAAATTTTAGATCCTTCTATTCGTGAAAGAATAGAAAAAGGAATTTTTAAATTCATTATTAAAGCAAAAAAATCCTTCAGGGATTCGCTCACCGATCTATTGTTTTACAATAAATCTAATACATGCTAAACGGGTACTATCAGTAATCTTCCCCTTTTTTTAACGATGAAAGATTTTATTTCATTCATCGTAAAATACACTCTTACACATTATTTACGCTAATATTTGAACGTCGTGTAACTCACGTCATGAAAAAATTTGCATACTGGCAAGCATTAAAATGTACATTTTAAAGGCTTTTAACGTATTAGCTAGCGTATGTATAATCTCTATTACCTTTTAATTTTAATATAAATTAATATTTGGAAATTAATGAAGACATTTCTGAATTAAACTGAAAAATGGTGAAATAAAAGGATCACATGATATAATTTATCACAGTGGTATGTGAGAACTAATGTGGGACGATGTATTTTATGGAATATGATGAATTGTATTTAAATGAGCTCTCCTTTTAGATAAATTTTTAGTAATTTCTTAAAAAAAAGTTTATTGAAATAAAGAATATATTACACTCAACAAACCTTTTAAACTGTCTTTTTGAAGAAAGCCTGGGCAGTCTAGTTTGTAATTAATTTTGCTATCATTTTTATAACAATGTGATTGATATCCAGTCAATTTTATGAGCAACTTGCGATCCATAGCATAAATCAAGTTTAATTACATTTTCGAGATAAAACGTTAACTTCAACAATAAATCTAGCTTAGCTGGATAGGCACTCATTTTGAAATCCCAGGCAATAAAATGCTGGATCAAAGAGTGAAAAAAGCTGAAGCTGATTATTGTCCTTATATTCAAGCAAATAATTTTCAAAATTTATCTGAGATTAAAACTAAGACAAAAGACCTGAACCTTATGGTGCAAGTACTAAGTTGATTTACGAAACAGTTTCCCGTACATTTAAATGGAATACACTACAGGAATTTTTCTATTTTGTCCTTGTAACAAAGAATTTCTTTGTTACACTGCTTTTCTCAAAAAAGCACCTCAATATCCAATCATCTGTTTGTTTCGCAGACGCGGTCGCAGCGCTACTTCATTTTCTTCTTGTTTGATATTTAAAATTTCTTTTTAATTCACATTTATTATTGCTCTCCCTTATTTAATTATCTGATGGTTCTTACGTAACAAATTACATCTGAGTTCATATTTATTAAGTCATGAAATAAAATTGCAAGTAGCAGTAAGTTTTTATTTTTTTATTTTTTATTGGTCGAAGTTTATGTATGTGAAACTTATCTTCCCTCAAGTCATCAGATATTCTTCAATAATGTTCGTAACAAAAGTTGCATGTCAAAATTTGCTGATCAAGATATCAATTTTTTTTTTGTTACATAGTTCCAAGCATAGATTGACAAGTACATCCCACCTGAAGGGGCAATTTCATAAATGAATCTTAAGCCATGATTTTATTTTCTTACAACCCATGCAATAGATTTTACTCTTTTGCATGGGCTGTAATACGGGAATTAGATCAAGCTGGAGAAATTAAAAAGTAATTGCTTAAAGGGCCCAGGATTTCCATATCATATATCAGAGTGCATAAACCCACAATTTAAAGGGTTTACAATTTTTAAATAAAAACATTGATCCAAGTTTCTCAACCATAAAATTAAAAAATTGAAAAATAAATACAATTTATTTAAGATGAATATAGACGAAAGAGGCATAAAAATGACTTAACAAAAAAGATAATTTAAAAAAATTTCAGTCCGTGAATGGAAATTAAAACTTGCTTAATATTTATTTATCAATTTACAGTTAACTTTTGGTTGATATAGTATTATAATTTTCAGAAACGTATGCAAGTAAATTTAATTAAGAAATTGCTATATAAAATATTTAACAACAATTATTTTAGAGCCAGTATAAATCATACTAATAAGGAACTTATAATTTTTAAACAATTTGAAAATCATATAAAGTTTTAAGCATTTCAATGTATACGAACATCATAAAATAATTATTATATATCATATAAAGTATGTTATCTAGCATCTCATTCTTTTAATAATAAATTCATTTTCATGAATGACTTGTGAATGAAAATGTATCTTTTCTTCAGAATTAAAGTTAGGATATTTTGGGTACCCAAGTAAACAATCTTAATTATGCTAACAATTTTCAGAGACATTCGTAGGAAGAATTAGAAGATGAGAAATCACAAGGAGCGTCTATTAATTCTCATAAAATCTTGAGGAAATGGAACCTGATCCTGTGAACACTGATCAGTCTCAGAGATTATCTGTTCTCTTTCATGGCTTATTTTGAATCCCTGGAATATAACATTGCCTTCTCGAAAACTTTTATGCTGGTGAGTATAGAAGCATAATAATTATGGGCAATAATGTCTCTCGAAAACGATCCTGAGGATTATAAATTGCCATTTTTGCTTAAGTTCCTAAGCGTTAATCGAAGACAATGTTAAGAAATAGCACCCTAACGAATTTTCAGATAGGAACAATATTAATCAACACTGATAGCTTGAATAGAGGGACTGAAAGTATTCTTCACTACATGATATCGCAAGCAGTTCATTTTATAGATCTAGAGGAAAAATAAAACAAAAAATAATGTCTTGCAAAATTAAATATAATCATGAAAGATTTGATGCAAGTAATTTATTAGAGTGATAGAGACAACCTCTGATGTATTTGATTTTTTTATGATTATTTGTGCAATACATCCATTTTTGTTTCAATTTTTCTTTTTAATCTTCTTATCAAATTAGCCAATCAGCAACACACTGATCGGGTTTTCAATTTTTTATTAAAAAGTTATATATTCAAAATTAGGACTTAAATACTTTATCTTAACAACTGTTACGATATGTATCAAACTATTTTAAACTAGAATCATATAAGACATTTCTGTCCAATAATCAACGACTAACGATGTTGAAAGATGCAACAGTTTTGAGAATTACTGTTACAGGATTAGTTTCTAATGCTGAGTATCCTGCTTATAAAATTTTTGTGAGATATAAACTGGAATGGCTTACCAGTCAGAACAATATAAGTAGTCAATTATGGTTTTATGCAACATTTATTCAAAAAATTGCTGAGAACAAGTTGTTTAGTTATAGAAAACAAACAAGGAGAAATGCAAGATTTTCATTTATACCCATTTTTCACTCATTTTTTGTTTTTAATGCCTATATTTGATTCAATGATTCAATATTTGAAGATGATAAGTAACTTGTTTAATTTTTTAAGGTAACATTACTATACATGGTGGCTAAAGAGATAAATGAATCACAAGGCCTTCGTATTTTCAACCAAATGGCACATTTTCCAAAGGCAAAAGTACTGATTTTGGCGAAACTAAAGACGGGACAGCGATCAAAATGTCCGAAGTTGCTACTTCAGCAAAATACGTTCTCTTGTGTGGTGGGAGGTGAATCCAATTCTGATCAGATGAGAAGAGGAAGCCTCGCTCCAGCTGGTGATTTCTCCCGTTTTCCTTTTTCTCTTGAATGATTCATACCTGCGTCTGACAATGACTCGCGCGTCCAGCTGCAGCCAAACATTAGCATTTCTCCGGGAACTGCTACAACCATTAATATTGTACAAAGCAGAATCTCCATCTTCTCAATGACGACTTTCTCTCATCACATTTCGGTTTTCAGAATAAGGGAAAAATTTATGGAAAGATTTGTGGTCTTTTTCCTTTTCTTTAAAAGAAAACATAGAGGATTTAGTTCTCCTCCCTCAGCTCAAATTTTTTATGTGCTTGCTTCACACTTGCTCATTTTGAAGCTAAAAGGTGATTTATTCGCTTGATTTTTTTTATTCAGTGAGAAGGAAGAAATTTTATTGATTTTTTGTTTTCATCAGAGAAATCAAATACATTAGGTTTTATTAAATGTAAGTAATTGTAAAATTAATGACTTCGAAATAGAGGTAATTCGGATCTGTCAAAATAAGATCAAATATTACATGTCATTAAGATCAGATTAGGCAAATGAGCAGAATTCCTAGATTATTAGGGAATATCTATTATTCTTCATAGACTATAAATGCAATCATACAGACGGCATTATCATTTAACTTTTACAATTTTCCCCAATACCTTATTTTTATTAAATATTCTTTCATATAAGAAATTGTTTTATTACCATATATTTTCTATTGCAAATATTTTACTAAATATAGAAAAATTGAATGAACATTAAATACTCATTCAAGATACAATCTAAATATTTACTATTGTATAAAACTTTTCTAAGCGATTCTTTGATTTGTTATCATGTTACGGTCACTTATTGCACTCCAGGGCTAATCCCACCAGGAAATAACAGATTTATGGATTCCGAATCGCAGTAAACAGCCATGCTGGAAGTAGAGAATCAAACTTATATTGTTGAACAAAAGGTTAAAGCTTTTATCTGCCAGTTTATCACATGATTAATTTCCATTAAATTGTTCCGTGTAAATACGTCAATAAAATGATTCCAATTTGTTTGATAACCAGGTTCTGAACTCGGCAATTAACTATTTATATCAAGAGCTTATAAATTCTATTTTAATATTTACCCGTTTCCGTCTCACAACAGTCACTTTCCTTTAGTTGCGGCCGAGGGACATCTTTTCTCAGTATTGTTATTGAATTATGTGCAATGATTCTGTGTGTCCCCAAAGCTGGTGGGACAATGGAGAAACATAACTAAACTAAAGAGTTGGAGAGTCATATATCTAGCATGTATAAAGTAATAAAAGGTCGCACGTGTATTTTGGTACTTCAGTGCATACCTATATATATATAGTAATATAGTATTCGAAAATGATTTTACCTGATACTGTCTATGGGAATTGTATCATTGGGAAAACCTTTTAATTTCAATCAGATGGATCAAGTAGTACAATCAAAAATAAGTACAATTAAGAGAATTTCAATTTATTTTTGCGGCAAAACATCCTTCAGCAGTCACCCATTCTCTTTGTGTAAATAATGTGCGCTTCTGTTCAGTAATTTTTTCTTTTGCTTACAGATAATTTAAGTGCATTTTAACCAAGTGCTTCTTCTGCTGCCTCACTTACTTTGAGCAATTTATTACATTTCATTAAATCTACAATTACATTTAACATGAGGATTTATTTATTTATATTTAATTTTTTGATTACTTATACTTAAAAATCATGAGATTTCCTTTTACATGAGTTTAATCTAATATTATTTTGATCGATTTCAAAGATTATTTTAGAAATATTAAATAAATAATTTTATGAGGAAAATTTTCTTTGAATTTAAATTGCTATTTATATGCACTTAAAAGTGATATTTTGCTTGGTTATCACCAACACAATTTTTTGCATTGTTTTCGCGATTCGCCTCGGCAAAAAAGAAATAACATTAAAAATCTTCAATAAGTAATTTAATGAGTAGCAGCATACCAGTCACATAAGTGAATAAATATATTTGATTTCTTATATCTAAATTTTAACAAACATTTAGATTAAACATTCATATGATTAGAAAATGAGTCTCGCTTATTAAGTATAATACATTATTTTAAACTTATTCAAAATCATTTATTTTGAACGAAACAAACATTGGTGAAGTAATGTGTATGATATTTCTTTACTTCAAGCAAACTATTATACTTTATGTAAGTAAAATGTAAACTAGTTAATAAAAAAATTTGAATTTAGAGATAAATTAATCATTTATATGTCTTAATTTCTTAAATTTAAAATATCGTTATTGAGTTTCATTTAACATTTACCACTGTAATATTGTTACAATTTTCTTCATGGTGATGAGGATGTGATAATGCAGAAATAAGAAGATTAGTTTTCTTGTAAACAAATAATTTATTCGTAGTTCAGTCAGTCACACATTTACTACAAACACTTCAGCTTGAAGCTTTTATACGAGCTGAAATCTAATCAGTTTCTATGATACAGAAATTAAATAAAGCAACTGTCAGAGCTGGAAACTCAAGCTGCTTGTTCTCGACTAACTTTCATCTGACTCAACTTTTTGGTTATTGATGATATTTATGTCTGTTAGGTAATTTCTAGAATCTTTTTCCCTTAGAGCATTAGGTTTGGTTCTTATCGTTCCCATTGTCTTGAAACATCGAGAACCCTTTGATGCCAAAAATATCATTAAATGTCGTTACATCGCTTAGATTTTAGATTTATTTCTCGGTTCTGAAAACTGATGTTGAATAAATATTAATACACTGAATAAACATTATTTAGAAAATAATGTCACAAATAAAACGATAATACACTAAAACAAATAATTAAGCAGAAGTATAAAACACTCACACACAAATGCTTACACTATTTATATTTTCCGAAACAATATTTTAGTATTTTGTAGAAACTTGTAGTTCTGAAGCTCAAAGAATTAGTACGTTTAAATTTGACTGGAATTTTATCTTCTTGATGCAGTTTTTTCTTAACCAAATCTTATTTCCTAAGCAGAATTTGTCTTCTACTCTTTTAACAGTGAGATGGGTTTATACTGTAGAAAACGCATTAGTGAAATCTTTTTTAATTTTGTAGTCGTTAAAAAGAGAGTTATCTGAAAAAAGTCAGTATTTATTTTAATTTTTCAAAATTTATGATGAGTAAGAAATAAATAAAAAACATTATAAGCGTTAGGCCTCTTTCACATTAGATGACTTTTATCGTACGATAAAAAAATCGTCCGAAATTTTATGTGAGAAGCTATTAAAAAACCACAAAATAGACTGCTCTCATTCACACTGAACGGGAAACGATATTATATGGTTTTTTAATAATTTCTCTCTCATATATAATTTCGGACAATCCTGAATCAAAATAACAATATTTTGCTTTAAAAGCTGATGCATAAGTCGTGCATTAAATCATGGACGGTTTTGCTCATGAGACTCAAAACCAAGCCAAGTGTTGTGTGTTAAAGTATATATATATATATATATATATATATATATATATATATATATATTCAATAATTATATTTTACACTACAGTTATGTAAATATTTGAGATTTGGATGAGAAATATAATATAACTTTTTAAAATTTTTAAAATAAATCACTGCTCATGGAAAAACTATGTAAAATTCGATACTTTCAACATTTTTAAAAAATAGATGATAGAAAATATGTATTTTGTACTATAAATATTATCAGATTTTTAAATCTTTTTCTTAAATATATTGGAAAAATATCTTCGACATCTTTTAAGACAGTACCAGTCAAATGTTACAGATATTAAAAGTTTTTCCACAAATATTTTATTTATTGATTGATTATTACTAAGAGTTAATAATTCAAAATATATCTTAGAATAATTTCCTATTCTTTAAAAGTTTCTAGGCTGCTATATTTAAAGCTTTAATATTTTATGATTTTGTGTTCTGTTAATCAGAGGGCTATTTGTTAAAGCTCATTTCCTTAAGAAGGTTTATTGATATTAAGAAAATATATTTAACAATTTTTGTGTACAGTATATATATAATTCAAATATAATTTTTATTGTGAATTATTGAGAACATAATAAACTTTAAGGATATAAGTTTATAACATTTATCTTGAATAATTACTTATTACGAAATCATCAAATGATATTTCAATAATTAAAATCAACCATCTGGGCTTATTTTATGAATCCTCTGAATCGAGAAAGCAAAGAATGTTTCTATTGCAGGCATTAAAAACAAGTTGAAAAGAAATCCCCCGAGTCTGGTTTTGAAGAGAATACATTTCAATGCACTGTTCCAATAAATAAATTCCGCTTCTGAGTGAAATTTGATTTCTTTTCAGCAGTCATCCGCAAAAGCGGCCGTCCGCCCGGCGGTTTGCGAACATTAGCGTACCCATTACTCCCGGCGGAAGCGGTAATTTATTTCAAAAACGATTCAAAATGCGATTCCAGGTTGACCTCTTGATCGAGTCCGGTGCTGCAGAAGGATGATGGATGGTAAGGAATGAAAAGAACGGACTCGACGTTTCGGGTCAAAAGGGCAATCTAAAAAGAAATTGAATTTTCTTCTTCATGAATCTCAGTTTGTGATCCTTTGTTTCTCCGATTGACTTTATTTTCTGTATCCGTTATTAGAACTCCACGAGAGGGGTGCGGGGAGAAGCAGGTCAGCATCAAATTTCAGATACATTGACCATTGATGCCCATTACGATGTCCAACAGAATGGTCACCATATGTTGCAATCGTTTGCCTTTAAATAATTGAGAAGAAACATTCTTTGAAGAAATGCTAGAAAATCGTTTCCATTAAAGAGAAATGTACAAACTCTGAGTGACCATACTATACGTTACTGCGCCAACAATGTCCGATAAAAGGGAGAATAATATTTTTTATGGAATATAATTTTTTGCTTCAATTCCATTGGTTGGAAATTTTGGATATTTGCCGCACATAATTAGTTTTTGATAATAGAACTTCGATTGCTGTTATTTTGTCTTATAATTCATCCATACATGTCATATTTCAATTCATTTCTTAAAAATGTATTCATTGTCAGTATTCTTAGTGTTATCTGAACTACGAGCTTGTTTTCTTAGAAAGGAAAGTGATTCAGGAGAAATTCATTTCTCTTTGTTGGTAAGCCGCTCATTTTATGAAAGTTACTCACCTTGCTGACTTACAATCACTTGAATGTTTTCTTTTAATTATAAATTGTATGAATTTATATTATATGGAGTAATGCGAGACAAGGACAATAGTGTCTAAATATCGAAGACAATACAACACTATATCATCTAACTGGTATCTTTAAAATCTATTTCTTATCAGCTTACTCTTATTACAATTTGCTTCAAATAATCAAGCCTATATATACAATAAGTACTTAAAGATACAGTGCTCCAGACACAGCTCACATAGAAGTTATAAAATTCTTATTCTCATTATGAAGGTGTTACAATTGTAGTGTTTTCGCAGTGCTCCCAAAACTACCAATCACCAAATGAAATGGGAAAAAAATCCAATATTTAAGAGTACCATGGATAATTTTATAGGGAAGAAAGAGATTGTGGTCTATGCCATGCATATATATATATATATATATATATATATAGATAGATAGATAGATAGATAGATAGATAGATATACATATTCATCCTTTCATTCTTTCAGTGGGTCAATAAAACTGAGTATCAAGCATGCGTGGAACTAAACACTGGAAGTTTCATGTTCGGCTAATCACCTAACTCGGAACAACAACTTCGCATCACTGGGCCCTCGGTCAAGAAAACAGATAAGAGCACAGTAGATCTTGACCCTATGGGGCTTCCGTGTCATTTACATTATACATGATGTATATAATATTCAAAAGTTCTCAAAAAAAAAAAAAAAAAACAATTAGAAAATTTTTTGTGATACATAAATTATAAGCATCAATCAAGCAATAAAAATATTCATTGCAAACTTTTGATTAATCATTGATTTATGCGATGAACTAAGTCCAAGGTAGGGAATTAATCCAAATTTATTAAAATACCATTTTATTTAAAATTTTAGAAATATCAATTTTTAGTAGCTTAAATAAATAATCTTCAGTAGATTAATATTTCTAAAAAGCCGCAAAAGTAGTAGAATAAAATGCGAGTATTATCCATTATGAGTCAGTGGTTCTCCGAACAACAATAAATCTTCATGCCAGTTTGATGCGAAATGAAACAAACAAGATGAATAAACTATTTTATAATGTTGAAACACTTCTTAATGTGCTTGAGGCTTGAATCTATTTACTATAAACATTGTGGCAACTTAAGAAATTGCAGTGTCCTTATAAGCCATAAGAAAACGTCAGCTTTCGCGATTATTATGTGAAATGCATTTTAATTTCGCTAGTCTATTAACAATCGATCTGAGAATATTTATGATTTGCATTATCATGTTTTCGTAGTACAAGGGGACTATTTATGGCAAATACACTTCATTAGTTTTTGTGAATTGGCCAATATCACCATAATAACTTATCTCGCATATGACAACATGATTCCAGTAATAAAATAAAAATCCCTCCAGGTCTTATTTACAAGTGCCCATTAATTCAGCAAGGAAGAATATCTTTCAGATAGAGTTGGATCAGTAAGTAAATAGTCCTTTAAAATTTGAGGCAGCAATTTTCAAATTTATTCATTTGTGAAAATGTCTCCTCAAGCATGTTTGACGCTTTATATGAGTTTGATAAAGCGTTCAATTCTGTGATTCTCTCTTAGGATTAAAAACGGATTTAGATTTTGTACAGTAGTGCTGCTTATGAACTTCTTGCATTGTGTATACTCCTTAGAACTATCAATCATAGGCATACGTACAAAAGTGTATAAATAAATACCCGTACTGGCTTCTTTCTTCAAACTTAATTTTCAAATAAAGTGTTCTATGTTTTAAAGAAAAAGTAAATTAAGAATAAAAATTAAACTAAAACCTAGGAAATATGTACAGCTTTTCATTTCTCTTTTTTCTTTCCTCAAAATGAATAAATGTTCTAGCAAAGAATGAAAATAGACAAATACGAACGGAAACAGAAAAGCGAAAACATGAAAGCAAATATAAAAAATCTAAAATATCTATTTTTCGAATAATCTGTATTATCAGAATTTGATTTATGAAAGGATTTATTCTTTTAATTTTTTTTAATTCTTTCGTAATCTTAATATTTACCACTGATGTCCTCATTAAGTTTAAAAATATAAGATTCATTATTTACAGGCTTTTTCAATACATTTACAATGATTCTTTCTTATCAATTTACTGTATATGTCTTTACTATGACTCTAAAAGTAATATAATTTTTCATTACTATCTACTTTTAATTTTGTAATAGTTGCTTATCGATTCTACTTCAAATTTTTCTAAAGAACTCAAAATTATATTTTCTGACTCGAGATCCAAGGATGTAAGAGTTTCAGGAATATATTTAAAAAAAATAAATTTAGAAAAGTCCCTCCTTCTTTCTGCAGACGACGACAACTTTGAAATATTGTGCCATGAATTATTTTTCAAAAAACAAATCCTTAGCTCTCTAGTATGACTTTATCCTTTGTAGAATGATGAAGTCATGCTATAGATTCTTCATCTGAAAGCTTTATTTTCATCATTACTGTACAAATTATCATTTTAATGATCTTTTATAACAAAATTTTAAAAGTGATTTGATTGTTGATAATACATCCGATTTTACGCAAAATACTCTTATAGCTTTTCAATTGTATTTTCAATCATATTTTGATAGGTAATTATATGTATATAATGAATGTGTATATTTACACTCGTGTCCATAAATTTAGAATAATGCAAGTTCAGACAAAGAAAGAGAAGGAAGCAAAACAAATGTGACTTATTTGTAAAGTCTATCTATTTAATAAAAGGTGAAGAGAAATGAAAATGCATATGTTTGACATCATTAATAAAAATTGAGCTTTTTACTCCCTTTAGCCAATTTCAAAAAAGAATCTACTTACAAAAATCAATATAACATGATTGGTATGATGGTTAATGCATAGTATGTCTCCAGGCGATGCAATACAGGCCGTATAACCAGTAGACATGCTGAACATCAAGTTATCGATCGATTCTTGGGGAATATTACTCCACCCATCAAGCAATTCTCTCCAAAGCTCCGGTAGACATGTGGGAGGAAGTTAATGGACCGCAATTCATCGACCAATCATGTCCCACACATGCTCTATTGGATTTAATTCCGGTGAATATGCTGGCCAGTCCATATGGGTGATATCCTCTGATTGAAGGCATTCGTCTACAATGTTTGCTCGGTGAGGATGACCGTTGTCATCCATAAAAAGAAATTCTACACCCATGGCACCCCGAAACAAACGTGCATGTTGTTCTAGAATGACATTCCGAAAGATGTGGACAGTCATTATTATATTCTGAACATGCAGGTTAGTTTTGGAACCCAGAATAACTCCTCACCAAACGAGCAATCCTGTACCACCGTAACAGTGACGTTCAATGTTGTTCTCTTTGTGGTAAATGGTACCTGGCCCTCTCCATATGAAATCCGGCGAGAATCAGATTGAAAGCTAAACCTGGAGACGTCGGAAAACATCACACAAGACCACTGTTGTGGTGTCCACAATGCATACTCTCTATTCCAGTCTAACCGCAGGCGACAGTGAGTTGCGATAAGTGGAACATATCTGACAGGCCTACGAGCATATAGACCAATATGCCCTAAGCGTCTGTACACGGTCTGCCTTGAAGTTGTCGTACAAGTAGCTGAAGAGAGCTGATGAGACAGGTCTGATGGTGTGCTCCGTTTGTTTCTTTTTGCAGTAACTGCCAAATACCTGTCCTCATTCGGCGTTGTAACTCTAGGGCGACCTGTTGTACAACGTCTACTGACATTACCATCATCTTGGAAACGTTGCCAAAGCTTGGATACGGAATTTTGGATGATTTCAGCTGGGTACAACCACATTCCTGACGGCCGATAATTCTATCACGTAAAACATCATCCAAATTCTTCCTCTGTGTCATAACTATGCGGTTATTGCACTGAAAGGCTTTTAAAGCGCTTGTGAACAGTTTTACTTCTTTGCAACCATTCCTTATATACCCCTCTCTTACTCTCTCGTCATTGAGACATCATCTGGTAGTTACTTGTAATTTGCATGTTATTCTTCAAGATGTGTGTGATAATTCTACTTGTAAAATTTTTATTTTAGAGTTCAATTTCTGTGTGATTCTGAATTATTCTTAATTTATGGACGTGAGTGTAATTTATTCACTAATCAATTATCCAATAACGACTAAATTATTGATATTTTGACGCATAGCCACAATTAATTTTATTACTATATTCTACTATAAATTATAAAGTCGAAGTCTAATACGCATGGATATATGATTCAATTTACTTTATCTTTAAATGCCTACATAAAGATTTTAAATAATTCTTCTAATAAATCTTCTTCTAATAATTCTCTTAATAAGTTTATAGATAATAATACTAATTCAACTGCATTTTTAAAGCTTCGCATTAACTCTTCTGATAAACTGAACTCTTGAATAGCTGTTTTCAATTGATTTCTGTCGTTTATCAGGAAAATGTGATGATCACAAAAGTCATTCTATATAACAGAATGTCAAATATTCCATTACAGCAGAAAGGTATGGTAACAGGAAGCAACTCTTTGAAAATACTCATTTTTATAAAAGAAAACCTTTCATGAATTGTTTTTAGAATGAGACTTAAGATTCTTGTCTAAATTCCATCTTCTAGAATAAATAATCTTTCTGTGATAATACTACTTTATTAATAGGCATAAGGAGTTCACGTTTTGTACTTCTCATTCTATTCATAGTTTTATTATCTCAGTTTTAATAAGTGTATTTGTAATTTTCGAAAGATATTTCAGTTTTAAATAAAATTTTTTTAACTCCTTTCGATATTTTAGGAAAATTAAAATTGTATATGCTCTTAAAAAGATACAATTTTTATCTGAAACCAATAGATTCTTCATTAATTTTTTGAATATTTTCATATTTATATTTTTCTCCCAAACAGACCTTATTAATAACTTTTCCATGGAAATGTCAACATTGAGTAAAACATTTTTTATATATCACAATCATACCCAGATTATGCAGCAATTTCCTTTGAGATGCTTTTAACATTGAATCCCAAGATAATCTGCAACATATCAAGTATAATCTAGATAATCTGCAATATATCAAGCTTATAGAAATCTCCGAAAATTTTTAAAATATCTTGTTTACATATAAAATAATATTTTTACCTGAAATTTCATAACAAATATAATTTTCATATTATTTGCTTTTGTTTATAATTTTCATCAAAACAATTATTTTTAATCAATATATTTTGCCAATTTTATCTTCGATTTGGCTCTTTGAATTTAATAATTCCATTTCCTTATATTTTTTTCAAATTTACATAATCATAATAATAAATTCCTTTTTGTGCGTCATTAGATTTAAAACTTAGATTTAAAACTCTGTATCTTTTAATAGATTTCACAGATTCTCCAATAACAAATTTATACCCGGAAACAAAATTTGGAGGAATCTATGATTCTCAATTTCATTCTACTTATCCTTTTATTAAAGGAAGTAAATTTTCATTCAATATCTGGAAGAAAATCAAAATTTGCTTGTCACCCTCAAAGTACTTTTATTCAGAAATAATATTATATATATATATATATATATATATATATATATATATATATATATATATATATATATATATATATATATATATATATATATATATATATATATATATATATAATAAATTGTGAGTTAAAGAAAGAATGAATGTAGGAAATTGATATTAGTAACAAATACTATGCATTTATCTTCAATGTTTATTTTTTTCTTAAATTATTCTGATGTATAACTTTTCTCTTCTCATCTGAACCATCAGAGGAAATTTATTTTAACATATTTAAATCAAATTTTCTTAAATTCTATGTTTAACATATATAGAATACAAGTGAATATTGACTTTTTTCCACCAATTTTTAATTTTTCTGTCACAATATTTAGCTTTTTTTCTAAATAATCTCGTTCTGAAAAATTTTAATCACCTATGTTTCCAATCCAAAAGCATAAGCAGACTCAAGAAGTTCAATTTATTTATTATTAAATCTTTCATTTCGTGGACCTTGGTTTCATGGTTGGTTAGAACATTCAATCTCGTTATCTTTTCGGAAGTTAGTGAGGTCGAATCCCATCCCAAGCGGAGATCCATCTTGCTCATTATTGGTTGCTGTGGCACGTCTAATACATCGTGGTTTCTATGTCCACCATGTGAAATGATACCTCTGGGGTTGGCAGTTCAAGAAATAGGGGAACTTCTGCTTAGTCCCTCTTTTCCTAAATTACAATTATCTACTTTAGGGGCTACTTTGAGGGACCCACTGCACCCCACTATGTAAGAATAGTCCTAGTAACTGAAGCCTCCAAAGTCTAACGAACTACTGTTGCCAGGTCAATCGGGAGGTGTACTGTGATTCTCAGCACATTTATCGAATTTATGGATCTATCGATTGGTACATCTACTGGATGACTCGTTTAGCGTCTAGGCAATCTCATTTATATGCTGTGATTTTATAAGACCGAAGTAGCTCTGGTACAGCTGAATTGCATTCCCTTGTTAGACTTAGTAGTGCTGAAAAGTTCGAATAAATCCTAAAAAAAATTTAAAAAAATTTGTTTCAATCTATGAAGAATAGAAACTATCTATATCTTAAATGGGAGCAACTCTTTTCAGAATGTAATTACAAGTTCTTCATCGTTAAAGGAATGGAGAGAACTTCTGAAAGAGTATCAATACAGAAAAAGTATCAGGCATTATTGGAGTATTCCCAAAGTACACACAGTCATTTATTGATGGAAGTTTCAAACAATAAGTAATTAACAACAAGTATTAAACAAAAAAGTTATTATAAAGATAACTCAAGTACCCACGATTGGTAACATGTATTTTCTGACTAATATTAAGGTAATCATCTTACCTCATGGTAACTTAGACTTTTCTCGTGGGGTAATTTCCGCAAGAGATTCAAGAAATTTGTCGATGTAAGAAATTGTAGAAAACTTTTTGAGAGCTAAAAGGCATTTGCTGCGAAACGTATTACAATCAGATGAGATGGAAATTTCTTTGATACGAAATATTACATTCTTAAATTTACGACCTTCTACAATATATTAAAGGGGTTTATATGAATTTACCTATTATTTAGCTATATATCCAAATCCATTGAGATTCCTAAAATGCCAGTACTTTAACTATTTGAGAAATGTATTCAGAGCCAAACTTACTTTCGCTCACTGCGCAGCTGTTTGACCAGCACAGCAAAGGAAGTAAACTGCTATGGTGAGCACCCCTCCTACTCTCTAAGTTGTCTTCAATGGGTGCTGGAAATAACGAGCAATCATAAAAGGGGCAGTAAAATATTTATAGCACGAAGCATGTAGACTAATTAATTCGCACACCCCGAAAACAAGAGTTAGTTGCGCAAGTGCTGCAAAAAAGATACCATGTCATCCAGCTCATAAAGAGATTCTCTATCACTGAAGTCAATGTAGTTTTCAAATATAGGATTTGCTTCTGGGAAATACGAATCATGGGGCATTTTTAACTGTTTGAAAATTCGAAATCTATTCGAATTGATTTTCCTTAAATACCGATATCTTTCCTTAAATAACTTTAGATGAGCGACTAAGCTTTTATTATCCAGTTCAAAATGTTGTTTTCTATTCGTCAGAAGACTTTTAAATTTCATTAGGTAATTTTGCTTAATTTTCTTTACTTTGCAGCAAAGCTGACACAATTACTTGGTTGTCAGATAGCAAAGTTTCTGAACTCAATTTCTTCAAAAATTTTTAGCCCATTAAATATTTGAAAATATAATTTATTCATTCTTCGTTGAAACTAATCGATGTAAAAATGTATGCAAATTATATATATTCATATTTAAGAGGAGTTCAACAACAAATCTTTTTATAAAAATAGAATTAACAAATCTATTTTACAAAATTACAAATTAGCTACAGCAAAACTACTGTTATATTCCCTATTTTCATTTTCATGATTATGTCAAACTCAACACTCGCACACACATACACATATATATATGTGTGTGTGTTTAACTTTATGTATTTCTGAAAGAACAATAATCGATAACAATTAATCATGGAAATTTCAATGGTTTAAGTCTATATTTTTTAAAAATAGAATTTTCGACCAAAATCATTACCTTCAGCATGAAAGGCTCTTAGTGAGGATTCTTGATCTGTACAGAGAAATCCCACTCTATGTGTGAGCCGGTTGATTCAGAAAATATGTAGCTGTTCACTTCATTGTATTTTCATACTTTCAAAATATTACTCTTTTGCTTTAAAAATAGAATTTTTGACCAAAACAATTATCTTCAGTATGTAAGGCTCTTAATGAAGAATCTTGGTATACAAAGAAATACAATGTATGCGACGCTTGGTTCTAAAAATATTTGGTCGCTTCCTTCATTGCATTAGTCAGCTTCTAATATTAGTTCTGTTGTTTTTATCTTCTATTTAATTTATATATTGTCATATCAGAAATAATCATATAGATGTTGGATCTCTAAAAATAAAATATGTAATTGTCGATGAAAAGAAATCAAATGAAAAGCATGCTTAAATTCTCATGATCGAATTCTCAGATATATTTTTAAGTGAAGACTGCTTTGGTTGCACAGTGTAAAAAATATAATCTAATTACATTTTCATGAATTTGTGATGCCATGGTTTGTTTTTCAAAAATATCATTATAATGAAGTTTCAACTGATAAATAATTGTATGAAATACAAAAGTGTAAGAGTTTAGATATATGGAAAATAAAAAATAACGTGCTTTTTACGCCGTATGTTACTTATTGAAATGAGTTCCTTTGATGTTTTCCCATATTTAATGCGCATCCTATGGTGTCTAGATCCAAAAGAAGGCCACGAATGATAATTGGTATTGTTTGCTCTTGTCAATTGTCTTATGCTGCCGCAAATAGCCCATTAAATAGCTTTAGTACAATGTACCAATAACAGTTTTTCAGGTATATATATTTGGAACATATTACTTTTGCTTGTGAAAATAAAGCTTTCTTGTTAAAAAAAATTTCCAACTTCACAAAAAGTATTTTTGCCGCTAGAAATTTATGCTTAAAAAAATTATTTTATGAAATTACTGAAGCACTATCACAAATATATATAAAAAAATCTCGAATAACACAATAAACAAACTTAATTTAATTGGAAACAATTTTCTCTTGAGTGCAATAAAATCAATTCTCTATATCTCATTATTAATATACTGTCACTTTTAGTCAAATTCTTTGTATTTGCAGAGGAAAATGGTATTAGCAAAACAAAAATTATTTGCATAATAATAAAAGCGTCAAATTTAAAAAATTTTTCTTTGCTTTCTTCTAGTTTGATTTTGTTTACCAATTTTGGCATAAAAGCCTAACAACCTATGTGTCTACATTTAAACGAAGATTGCTTGCGAACCCCAAGATCAGTTTAACCAAAATATTAATGTTATTTAAGTTTAGCTTTTATTTTATCCTTTCACGACTTTTATTCTGAAAGCTCAAATATTTAAACAAAGTTAAGAGGAGTATCAGTTGAATGCACGTGTAATTTAAATTTCCTATTATTTGTGTTTCAGTCTAGCTATAGGGTGCCGGCCAACTTACCTAGTGGTCAGCGTGCCTGACTACGGATAGGGAGGTCGTGGGTTCGAATCGCAGTTCAGGCATGGATGTACTTTCTCTCTTTGTCCTTTCCTTGTGTGTGAATGAGATGTGAATGGTTGCTTACCCTATAAACGGGTCCCAATGGCATGTGTGTGTTCACTGAAGAAGTCGGACTCCACACTTCAGTTGGAAAAGTGGAGCAGCGCACCGCAATTTCATAGCCTAGCTGGCACACGAGAACAACAACAACAACTAGCTATATGGTAATATGAAAACTAAATATGTAAAAGCAGGATAAAATAACAACTCAAAATGAAGGATTTACGAATTGAGAAATAAAACGTTTCAAAAAAATGCTTTTCTGTATTTTTTTTCTTTCGGAATTTAAATTTTTAGATTTTTTTAAGAAAATATTTGTAATACGAATAAGTCGTATTTTATCTATAGAACAATATAACTTTTAGAAGGTATGTATATTTTGCTTTCGCAAATGTTTGTAATTAGGAAAATTAAATAAAAAAAATATTGGTTTAATATTTTTCATAAAGTTCTGATATAATATAATTGTATTATAAAAAACATTCAATCTCAAAAATGGTTTATTCTGTAATTTTCTAAGTCTTTCACGGGGATCTCATGATTTAAATCTAGTCCAGAAAATTTTGACAAATTTGAAAGATTCATTGCGGTAAGACTAAAGCTTCCTTTATTGTCTGGAACTAAAAAACAACATTCTTTCAAATATGGAAGAGTATTTTCCGAAGTCTTATTTATAACCTATCTCATTTCCTCCGTTCAAAATAGATGAGAATTAATCACAGCTATTCAATGGGCACACTAGAGATTAAGCACTTTGTATCATTTCAAATAATGTAGTCTTTGTCATACAACCAGACTGTTGTGCTCTGAAGCATATTTTCTAGCATTCTTAGGGTATATAATTTTTAATGGAACATTTTGCACTCTTTCTTCTATATTGCGTTTTGTTACAATCTCCACTCTTTTTTAAGGTTGATTGACGCGTCATAACCATTACCCGTCAATCAACCTTAAAAACCTTAATAAATTCACTTTTTGCTTGCGACCCTGATTTTATAGCAACGTGTCCGTATCCCGCTGTCACCAACCTCGAGAGCCTCTCTGACACATTGGGTTCTTGTCCTGTCCACACGGCTTCTTTAGTTTCCTTCTTGAAGTCGACGGGCTGAGTAGTAGCTTTTGTTGAAGTCTGTATGCAGTCACACTAAGGGCAAAAATCAGATTTTTTTACTTTGGAAAATGTATGCATACTTTTTGGCAATTTTGCTCAAGAGGTAAAAAAAATTTTCTTCATCTATATATTTTAAATTAAGGAATACGAGAGAATCTCATTTTTGGAAACTGTAAATTTCCAAATATATGAACTTCTTGATTAATTATTAATGAAACTTACTTTTCATCATATTTTAAATAAATAAATCTTTCTCATTTTATTGCCTCGGAAAAGCTTAAGTTATTTTTTAATAAATTTTTCCAAATTTTTTATCTCAACTTAGATAACTAGAAAAATAATGGCCTATAAATCACTTCCAAAATTATTATATTTATAATAGACTTGTATCTTTTTCAGTCAAACGTTTCTCATAGAAAAGAATATTTTTTCCTGGTATGTTATTAATGATGTGATCATGTTACTTAAAAATTATTTACTAAGATGAGTTTGGTCATAATATTTACAATGATACTCACCAAATATATATATATTCAGTAATTAAAATAAGTGAAATATTTTCTTGGTAGTTTCAAAAAGCAATTAAAATAATTAATTGATTATCATTCAACATTTGAATTAAAAAAATAATCTACTATGTATTGTTTGATATAACTTTTTTTTTAAATGTTCTACTTTTAAGCCGTATCACGTTTTTTGAAAATATCCACACTGTATTTATTTGCCTATTTTGTGGTATGTCATTGTCACATTTTTTAATAATTTTTCTCATAAAAATTTCTCCATAATCTATTTCTTCGACTTAACGACTTCAACATGTAATTTCTATTTAATGTATGTGTCAAATCAAGCATTCGCAGCATTCAATGACGAAATTTTAATTATGAACTGTAAGTTTAAGTAAAAAATAATGCTATATAAAGTATTTTTTTCTTAAAATAAAAGTATCTGTTAGATAATAATTCTATAACTTTTAACAAGAGGAATGTCATATAACACTTTATAAAGCCCTTTCGCAATTTCTACGTATCTGCTTTTTTGATATCAGGAAATTGATTTTTGAAGGAAGAAAAGATTTTTCGCTAATTAGAGTATTACATATCAGGTTTTCTTGTCAGAAGGAGAACTCAATTAACAGCAGCACTTACATTGACATTACGCTTCTGAACAACGGAAATATTTCCTCTTGGAATTACTTGACTTTTAAAAGAAGAGAGAACCTTTGTTAATGTTTCATTCACAAATGATTGGCTATCTCGTAGAGTGATAGCCTCTTGGATTTCTGAATCCTTTATCATTGGTCTATAATTCCACATTTTAAAAATTTTATAACTGATTAAATTCTTATCTGTACAATTGATTTCAAATAGGAAAACATTTTCTTCAGAAATATGAAATCAATTATTCTCACGATCTCTGAATACCTACTATAATATTAAATTTTGGTCATACATTAACATAAAATATTAAAAAACTAGTACCATCATTTATTTTAATCCAAATATTTCTAAGCATTTAAAGTAATATATAAAAATTTAATTTCAAGTTACTTAAATTAGATTTACAACGAGAACTTTCAGTTTGTTTATTGTCTCTAAAACTGCTGAATAGATATATTGATTGGAAAAAATTTGAAATAATAAACAATAACCATTGAAGAATATTTAAGCATGATCGCACTCATTGGCATCAGAAGGTTTGAAATAATTTCACGGAAGTGAAAAGAGAACTTATTGATCTTTTTACAAACCTCTCACATCGAAAATAAAATAGCTTACGATTATTTGTAATAATTTGTCCCATTCGATCTGTGAACAAACTATAAATTGTTTTCGGAGAAGGCTGCCTTCTTGTGAACACGTTTTCTAATACTGAGTGGTGAAGATCTGACTGAGTAATTCATCCGATTGTTATCTTAACTTTCCTGAAATCTTTTACTATAACACGATTGTGCATTGTGATTCATAAAAGTAACACCAAAGCCACTATCAGCAATGAAGTGCCAAAAATAGGACTTCAATACCTCCTCCTTATCACACTAAAAGCATGAAATTAATGCAGCACAATGATTACCAAATGACATGAAGGGGATGAAACCGAAATGATTTATTCTCTACTACAATAATGGCTAATTTCTCTCAACATGGGTGAACAGATAGAGAGTTCTCTCCCTATTAATGTAAGTCAGCCGTTATGCGTGTCTCATTTTAGCGAAGAAAATGTTTTGCCCATGTTCCAATATTTATGTTCTTTGTATCATGATAAACTCAGACTTGAGAAGTGAAGCAGCATGTCTTCTTAGATAAAACCCAGTGAAAACAGAAATACTTAAAATGCGGCTTTCAGTGACTGCAATGAGGTCAAGAAAAAATTGAAAAGCTATTTCTCCCTGTAAAGAGTCAATGTTTTTTGGGCGTCGTGGTTATTCGATAATCTTATTCATACTTTCTTTTGATAATACTGAAAATGCTTTCATAAATTGAACTCAATACTGCGAGATAAATTTGATTTACTACAGATATGCAGGCACTTCCTCATTTCCCCAGGATTCACCACTTCTTTCTATCATCTAAAAGATGTTGAGGGCTAACTTTTACTCTTTGAATTGGAATTTAATAAATTTCTACAAAAATGTAATTATCAAAAAGTTCAACGAAATGGATAGAGTGAGGGAATGCAGATTTTAATACGCGATTACTTGAATTACGCATACTGTGAGTTAAATATTTCATTAAAAATTATTTAATCTTTCTTATTGAGCTGAGTTTTCCCGTATGATTTTGTAATATTTCCTAACAAATTGCTCTAATCAAATTGATAAAACAAATTATCATTTAATAGCAAATATGTTATTGACTATTAAAAAATGATAAAAAAAATATCAAGAAAAATTTGCTTGAATCACCATAACAATCCTTGAAATATTAAAACTTGTCTCACATAAATTTTTAATTTGAATCAATTTTTTTTTAAACTACAGGTTAAAAAATGTAAGTCCTCTGAGACTACAAACGCTTATATTGGCATCCTATTTTTTAAATTAAATTTCAAATATAATTCAAAATAAACAAAAAACAAAAATTCCACTGTTTAAAAGAAAGACTCCTTAAAGCTCTTAATATTTTCATATATAAATGACGCTATCTTTGGGAAACAAATTAAAGTAATTTTCAACACAATAATTCATTAGAAGACTACTTATTCGAATATTTTTATTTGTTTATAAGATATAAGTGAAATATTATTATTAAAATATGATTTTAATTATTTTAAGTTATATTGAAATTATATTAGAAAAGTTTCAAATAAGAAAAGATAAACTATTTGTAAAAAATTTATAATTCAATGATTTATAAAAAAAAATTATACACAAATTTAATGCTAATTTAACTAAATTTATACAGATTTGAAATTGGTCTGAAACTTATCTGTTTATTGAAAATATTTCAGTTTGTAATGCCACTTCCATGTTTTTCAGATTTGATTAAGTATTGTCTTTGTCATATCCACACTTTTTCCGTGAATATTATTGAAAAACACTTAATGTTAATAAGAACTTTAAAAGATACATATTATCTCCAAAAAGGATACATAATTTAATCATGATGGTTAGGAAAATAAAGATTTCATAAGGAAGTGAGGCACATGATGAGAAAAATGGAAAAACTGAGGCTTTTAGAAATATTGTAAGGTTTGATTCTGACCTGGATTGAGGATATTTGTTTAAGATCCCTTTTATAAAACAGAGACTTGACAAACTAGTATTTATGTGCAAAATGTTTCTGTAGACTGAATTATATTACCATACATTTAAATACATAAAATTTTAAGTGATAAACTATTTAAATTTTGATATTTCTGTAATTATTTTCTTTAAATTAATTTGTCAAAAATTACAATTTACTAATTTTGTGTTATATAGAAACTATAAACTTTTATAATTTTTTGGGTGCTTACTTCAAAGCTCATTTTATTTTTATTTCAATAATTTTTTTGAATTCTTTTAGAAACCAAACTAAAAATTTAAAAACCAAAATAAAACGTAAAAATTTATTGAAATAGTCAATATAAATAATCAATATTTATAGACATCATTTAGCATATTTTGTCATGGATAAATTATGAATATTTTTACATCTACAATTTAAAGCAGTTAAAATAATATCCCATATTCTATTTCAATTGCAAGAGTAAAAACACAGTAATCAAAATTTCTTCAATTGCACATTTTATATATTTTAAAGTTCTTCAGTGTTTCACAGTATATTTACATAAGTACATTCAATGCTTTGTCTCTCTTTTAATTCTTTTAATGTAGTTTATAATATTCTATAAGAAAATTATAATTTCATATTCAGGAAATGGTATAGTAGTTAAAAATATTTTTTCGCAATAATCATAGCGTATTTTTATTCCTTTCTGAATTCTTGTGTTTGTTCTCTTTATATGCAAGAGATTAAACAACTTTTAGTTCTAATTCATCCGAAAATGTATCTTCTCCTTCAGGAATTTTATCAGAAGTAGGAACTTTAACTCTTAGGACGATATCACTTAAATCCGGTTTAGGATTATGTTTAGTTGGCAAAGTCTGCTCCCTTGTCCCACCAGAGGAAAGAAGTTCTCGTTCTTTAGAATTCCTCCACTTCATTCTTCTATTCTGGAACCAGATTTTTACCTACAATTATAAAAACCTCTTTATTTTGAGTATGAAAACATTCATGAATATACCAATGATAACAGTTAAAATTAATTAAATTATCTCCTCCAATTATTTAAAATATATCAAAAATTAAGATAACGTTTTACTAATTTCTAACATATTTTAAACATAATACAATTATTTCATAAACTTTCTTTTCCCTTCCTGCTAACATTCTAGATGCCTACGCGATCATAAATTATAACTTATTTAGAACCTAGAAAATGGCACAAGGATTTCTTTGAAAATTTCGAGAATATCTAGATTCTTAAAGTTTACTACATTTTAGGAATGTTTACTCTTTTTTCAGTATTTTTTTTTCCTCTAGCATCAAGGTGTTTTAGTAGGTGACTTTTCTAACATATAAATATCTCAAGCCATTTATCTTCAGGAATCAATGAAAAAAAAGTATTTTTAGCTTTCTCGATCTCATCTTCTCAATGAAAATGAATTCCCCCAAACTCTTTTTAAGATTTAAAAAAAATCTAAATCTTAAAAATTAAAGTTAAAAATTACATATAGCTAAATGAGGAGGTAACTGTTTATCCTTTTTAATGTATTTTTGTTCAAAAAAATTCTAATCTTACTAAATGAAATGATGCTTTGCCACGGTGAATCATGAATCTTCTGATAATCACTTCTTGAAGAATTTTCGGTACTCATTCAGTAGTGTATAAATAGCTGTGATTATCTTCTATCCTTCCAGGTTGATATCTTTAATTTGTAATGCATTTTTAAAAGAAAAAGCATGCATTATTTTTTCACGAATTGTTGTCTTTTCGTTATTGTTGCCATATGATCCTTTTTAAATTACAATTTTTACAAGTTAGAATGTCAAAACAGAGTATGTATGTCTCACCACATTAGAATTTTAGAAATAATATAGTGGCCACCATTTTTAAGAATATATTTTAAGGGTTTCTTTGCTTTCTTCGATATTATCATCATTTTTGGAATGCAAATTATTTAACCAATAGTTTCCTTTGAAATTCTTCATGAATGATTTTATGTATAGCGAATGATACGTTAAATTCCTTAACCAAAGCATCATTTAAAAGATAAGCTAATATTATCCATTAATGCTCTCTGTGTGACATCACGCTATTCGGGATTATATCTGACAACGGCCTTCCTGTGTATTCTTCATTCTGACGAGAATTAGAAATTCTGTAAACCCTCTAGATGCCAAAAACTGCTCTTTTATTTCCAAATGCTAAGTGCAGGTATTGAAAGTATACTTCTCAATTTAATCCTATTTTAAAATTGTAAAATTGCAGAACATTAATTTTCTTGAGTCTCTTAACACTTTCTTCTGTCTAAAATGTATTATACCATTCAAATGATTAGTAAAAGAAATCATCGGCTAAGATGAAGAGTTCATATTTTCAATCTGTATTTATCTTTTTCTTTAACTTTTTATCTGTGCATGCTTAAATATCAGAATAAATCTCATATATATTGCTTTCGTATATTATTAGTATTTAACTTTATCATTCATAGAAAATAAAGCAAAATTTTCAGTGTTTTCACATCCTTACATTTAAGACTTTATAGTCATTGTATAATTATTTCTAATAGGTTGTTTTCACGTTGCTCTTTTATGACAAAACTTGATTTGGAACTGTCAGTAACACTTGTCTATTATTTTCCATAAATGTATTTGTTAAATGAAATGGTATATTACATATAATGGTAGGCATTACTTTGCCTTCATACTTTTATTTTTTAACAATTAATTTGACAATATTTAATTCAATTATATTATATTTCAGAATATTTTGAAAGTTTTTCAAATGCAATCATCAGACATACAAAAACAAAAATATCTAATAAGGTTTCAATAACAATAGCTTGTACAAAGTGACGTAAATTGCAAAATTAATGCCATTGAATATAGCTTCTAAAATTTTTCAGAAGGGACTTTACAAGCAAGTACATAATCAACCACAAATTACTATATTTACAGAGAGCTATTTAGAAAAATCTACAAACGAAAATTTATGTATAAAAATACAATTGTTAAGAAATACATCTCATTATACTATCATACTATAATCATGACATTGGATGGAAAAAATGTGTTTTAAATTCCTGTGTTAAAATGTTGAGGGAGACATCTAAAACTCAGTGAAAAAATTGGCAATTTACCATTTTCTTGAAAATTATGTGATTATTAAAGAGGGATTAATGAACACTCCTCATTCACAATGTCCTCAATTATTTAACCATCCTATAGTTTGTGAAAATTACATCTGAGTTCACTTACAAAAAGTCTTGAAATGAAAATTTAGATACAATGGGTTTCTTTGTCGAAGTTTATGGGTGAGTGATTCATCTTCACTCAAGTCATCAGAAATACATGTGACTGTTAGGTCTATAATTTTGTCTCTAATATTTTTTATATAAATATTGCTTAATGCGTGAGTGAAGGAATTATACTTCTAATTTTTAGCAACCTAAGTATAACTTAAAATGAATTTTTGTGTTGTAAAAGTTAAAAATGCAGTGCAAAAATGTTTTTGTAAATTTATAAAAAATAACACTTCTAAACTTCTATTTTCATCACAAAATTTTATCCATGGTAAAAAAAACTTCAAACAAATAAAAGAACTAAATGAGTACTTTGGCTATATCTTATCGTAGTAAATCTTAAAGAGCATATTTCTTTACTTTAAAATATTTACTAAACACTTTATAATCACTATCATAATGTATTTTCCCTTCAAATAAACCCACTCTGGTGAAAAATATTGCAGTTTGCGGGAATATAAATAAAGGATCTTCGAATTTTCTTTCCCTTAAAAACAAAGTAATTAAAAAATTATTTAATAGGATTATCTTTCATAAAACTGAGACAATTCATGTTAATAAAGCAAACAAAAAGCACTATAACGTAACTTAGAGAACTTCAATTTAAAGTCAAAGATACTCAATATGTCCCCAGCACAAAGTATTAAGTGAGGTACGTAAATACGCTTATTACAAATGAAAGAAGCATGTAATAACAAGGTATTGATATCCGAGACAGTTGGTAGAATGGCATCTTTCATCTCAACCTAAATGACTAAAGAGTCTCGGCATATCCTGAATTATCACTCTGTCTTCAGTGAAAGTTTCCAAAATGAACATCTTAAAAGAACGTGTTGCGAGACTGTGGCATCATTCTACAAGAATGTGTAATGCAAGTATTTCCTGTAATCCAATCGCAGCGCAGCCAAGCAAAAGAATAAGATATTATTCTGCAATGATCAAATAAATGTTCCAGAACAATACAGGGGAACGTTTTTCAAAAAAGAAAGATCCCAGAATAAAAGACGTGGTAAAACGGAGGGGAATGCTACGGATAGATTGTGTACCTAAGATGTTATTATATAGGTAAGATGAAATTGTTTTGCCCCCCAGCAATGAAAAGTAGACGTCATCTATCCACGAAAGGGTTATGCAAACATTGAGGTTAATATTTCATTCATACAAGCTCTTATATGATAATTATCAGCATTGCATCATAATGTGTCAATAAAACAGTTGAAATGCAATATTTATACGGATTCAGGTTGATTCTTTATATTTCCAGTTTCTTCAAAACGTAGTATTATCGTACCATTCAGGGAAATAAGGGCTTTTTCACCTTGATTTCTTTTACTGTGCTTGATTTTTGCAATGCAATAGTTGTAGATTCATCCCTCTTTTACATTAATCATGATCCCTTGATCCGGTAGCAATCACATGCTGTCTAGACTGAATGATCGACAATCTATATATACAAAGCATATACATCTAAATCTGTATATAACATGCCATATACATGACACCCATATATTCTCTCAAGCATTGGAGTCATAACTTCAGATATTGTTGTTTAAAGGTTAAGCGCTGGAGAATGTTATGATTTTAGACAACACGGCTATAGTTTAAGGTTTCAGTGGTAGAATTTCATATTTTTGGATAGTAACACCTAATCTTTTTCTTGCATAAATTGATCATCATAAGATGATCAATTTAAAGAAATGGTATTGAAACGATTTGCGTGTGATGAAAATTGCCGGTGAAAAGCATTTGCAAAGGCGAGAATCATTAAAGACCATTACGACATAAGATGAGAAAAGAAAAGAAAATTTTTATTGAAATAACAAATTTTCAACTTTTTTACATTCTCAAGTGACAATGCATTGCATGCGAGAAATCATAAACAACTCCATCAAGCATAACAAAAAGGGAGAGATCTGCACAACTTCCACATTTTATAGCCTCTTTCAATTTGGAGAAATCTCGTGGAAGATTCCCTGAACAGAAGAAGGATGCGTAGCGATCCCAGTGGGCTCGAAAACGCAAAGTTATGGGAAATGACTCTGTCAAAAAATAATTCGTTGAGTGACAAGTGAGATTCACAGAATATCACTAATGACATTTCGTTGCTCTAATTCAAGAACAACGTAATTCTATAATTCCTGAGATTTAGCTACAAAATGTCAAGGTTGAAATCAATGTGAAGAAATTACTAAAGTTGTGGGAAATGACTATATCACCATTTGGTTGAACGCATTGTCTGATGCGTTGAGGAATCCCTTCTTGAGATTCACAAAATGTCGCTGTTGCTACATTTCAGGAATCATGTAATTTTGTTCATTGTCTATCATGGATTAAAAATTTATTACTTAAATTGATAAGCCCCTCGGGTTTCACATATAGAGGAAGTTTTATCTTGACCATCTTGAAGAAATACAAACACGTAGAAATACATACTTACATCAATCATCCGAAAAAAACATTTTTTGTGCAAGAATGGAGATATGTTTTTTCATTTGGCTATGAAATAACAATTACATTTAAAGCAATGGATTTCTGTGACAAAATAATGCAAATACATGAGAAACTTTTTATAAATCTAATTTTAATTCCTAAATTTGATTTTGAGGATAGAGATGAAAAGACAATATCTTCATTCTTGTAAGCATATAAAAAACTACTTTTTCTGTCAAATGTTAACTGACAGCCGTAATATTTCGAAGAATGTCTTGGAGAGGATTTGTGATTATTTATCTGTGCGATGAATACAAGTAAGTGCTTTGATTCATTCTCTTCGCAGTTTATATCGAAACATTTATAGACCACTATCGCAAAGTATTCGGGGGAACACACATTTATAAATGTGCTCATATTTCTTTTATCTAATTCTTAAGAAAACATTCATAGAAAGGGAAATTTTTCTTACAAAATGCATTATTTGCTAAAATTTGTAGAATAAACAATACGTCAAATGAAAAACTCATAGTAAAAGATGCATGCAATAGTTTTTGATATATTTTCTGAATGTATCTTGAAATACACTTTTGAATTTAGCATGATAGCTTTTCAATATATTTTTTCAATAATTAAAAAAAATCATGTTTAATTATGTATGTATTTATTTTTTAGACATTTTTATGGAAAGTATTAAAATATTTATTCTGATGTAAAAAAATTATATTCATAAGCATTAATTTTAGTAACATTTTTTCTAGACATAAATTAATTCAAAGCTTAACTATGATTATAAAATATATAAATAATGTATAAAAGTTTGAAAATTTTAGTTGTAGTCACAAAATAATTCATATTAATGAAATTTCATTTTTATGAGTGACACATAAATGTATCATAACTTTACTACATTTTTTCAAAACTCATAATATTATGCATTGTTATTATGCCACAATATGAAAACATTCAAACATTATTTTTTATGTTACCTAAATAAAACCAAAAATCAACTGTATGGATTAAAAATTGCTATTATTCAATCAATATTATTAAATGCATTTGTTATTGAAGACACTGAAAACAGCATACAAATTTTATATAAGCTACTTGCCAAATTGAGAAAATTACCTTGTCAATGTTTCTCCAGTATAATAATTTTTATTATCTAACAAGATAAATATTACAACTGCAAAAATGTAAATTATTTTCTTTAAAAAGAAACATTAGCGATTCAATTCAGTGTTGCAAAATGAAATATAAAATTTTAAGGAATATAAATTTTATACGCAAATTAAAACTAATTGAAATATACAATGTGAGAAACTAGTTTCTAATAAAACTATGCCCATCCAACCATTCCAGGCAATAACAAATTCCTGCGGGTATAAAATGCTCCAACTACGTCAGTATTTTTTTTTTTACTGTCGATTATCTATATCAATATATTCAACTCATTCATTCAAAGTAGTCTCCGAATACTAGTGGATACATCAAAATAAGGACAGAAGGTCAAAAAGATATTGACAGGCATAAGTTGGTTGCTTGTTACAGCTGTTCAGTTCATTTGGGCATTGATACTTGTCTAAGAACCTTAACGTTTTTTGTCAGCTTGAACATTAACGAATTTAAGCAAGCGATATGGGGCTTAGGAGCGCAAGCCACTGAATTACTTGAATATAAATGACGTCACAGCTGCAACCAATCATCGACCACAATGTGGAGGCGCGTATTGATTGGCAGTTTTTAGCAAAGAGTGATAATGCTGTCCCTCTGAGAAAAGCATTAGCATAGCCTCGACAGAGATCAATAGGCACAGATTAGCGTTAAGAAAACCGCGCTTTTTGGCAAAGCGCAGAAGAATACAAATTTTTTTCGAAAAATTATAACTAAAAATTAAAATAGAAATAGTTAAAGCACAAAAATTTATTTTTTGGATTAAATAAAATTATATTTTCTTTCATTATAATTGTATTATGTTTTAGAATTTTAATTTCACGCACACAATTAAGATGTTATAAACAAGTATGGAGAATAAAAAAGGCTAACATTGTATCGAAGAGATACCTTACAAGAAAAAACAGGATAGAAAAAAATTTATAATATGTTATTCCAAACAAAGAAAGTCGTATAAAGTTTTAATATGCAAAGTTTTACACTTAATTTTTCTTTCTTTTTTTTACTTGCTAAGTATCAATGTTTTAAAAATTTTTATGTTGATTTAAATATAAATGTATTAGAGAGAGAGAGGGGGGGAGAGAAAATTTTACCTTTGGCATAATATATATATTAAAAATTAATCTTAGTGTACATATTTTCAGATAAAATACTTAAATAAATAAAAAAATGAATGAAAAAGGAATTTCATGCAATTTTTATTTAAAAAGTACGAATAATAATATATAGGTTACAAAACAAAATTTTTAAAATTTCAAAAGTACAAAATATTTAGGAAACATTTCAAGAACCTCATTCAATTAGAATTGTGTTTCCATCTAGTCAATGATATCTTTATGATTAAATATTATGTTCAAAAGAAACGAAGAAAAAAGAATGAAAACCTTTCAACTAAAAAAAATAAAAATGCTGTCAATTTTTTTTAAATTTATTAATTTTTAAATCTTAGTAAATACTGAACTTCAGTTTCTAAAACTAAAAAAATAATGGAGATTAAATATTTATTTAGCATTTCATAACAATTTCAGTGTTTATGTTATTAATTTAATATTTTATATCATATTTTGCTTGAATATGATATTGGTTTATAAAAAAGAATTGATCATGTTTTTTTCAAAGAACATTGCTCCTTTTGTGCATGAAAACTTATTTATTAAACTAATTTAACTGATCATAAAGTAGTGATTAAAACTGCCTTCTTTTTAAAAATCCATTATATTATGAAATCTCACATGAAGACGCATCTTCACTATCCTACCCTCTAAAGTGCTTATAACCCTTTTAAAAAGGAAAATATTTCTATGACTGCAAAGGAAGGGACTCACCTGAGAATCCTTCAATCCCAGTTTTTCGGCGAGTTTTTTTCTGTCCGGCTTACTAATGTACTTTTGGAGTTGGAATCTCTTTTCGAGTCCTTGCCTCTGAGCATCGGAGAAGACAGCCCTCCTCATCATGCCTCGTCGAGGTTTACCTCGTGCTGCGGTGGCCCATGGGAAAGGAACGGAGGAGGAAAGAGGAAGTGTTTGCCCCATCATGCTCTGATAGCCACTTGCTAGAAGGAACGGAAAAACAACATTACTCGTCAATGGATTCATGATTGATATGTCATTTTGGCACACGAGAGAAAATTATTCAACTGGCATTTATGGTTTAAAATGGATTTCGAAGGACTATAAGCACCCATATCCGTGGTCTAAGCCATGAACCATGCACCAGAACCATTCATACACTAGTTCCATCTTTCATATTAAAAATCTATGAGTACATAATGCAAATATAATGACAATCAAGTTGTGTTAGTTAATGCAATGTTTTCCGAGATCAGTATCATGACTAGGCGATAAAGATTATCATATTCATCATCCTATAAAATTTATCGTATTTCCTTCGGTAAGATATATGAGCTCACCCAGTTGAAAATGGACATTCTTCTACATTAAGAAACAGGATAATTTGGGATTTACATATCATTCATAACTTCAATTAGCAGCTGATGAAGTCATGAAAGGATTTTAATTATAATGACAAGTACATTTTTCGTTGATATATTAATAAATTAAGTGACATGAACGACGTAGTGAATTTTTGTATCAAAAGGTCATTGCTGAACATGATCTATTTAGAACTACTGCTCCTTGGGTATATTTCCATCTTTTTGTGCTCCTAGATTACTTTAGTTTAATACTTTCTGACTTTTTGTATATTTGGTAGTGTTCATTCAATTTCTCACCTATCGAAAGGAATTCCCGTCATCTTATATTATCAAGTACTAAGAATTTCTATCAGTTATTTGAACAGGGGAACACTTGAATGTGGCATAGTTTGTTCTGTGGCCCATACTTTGTCACAAGTACTTTGGAAATTTCTAGATTTCCTCATCTTGTTATTCGTAGCCATAAATGTAAAAGTTTTCTTAAAATGCATGCTTTCTTTTACTATGCACATCGATTTCAAAACAGAAAATTATTCAATAAACTCAGAAAAATAAGTAACTTATAAAAATATGAACATCTATTACATACAGTTCGTCAAGTAACTCAGTTTTACTGTGACAACAGTGAAGGGAATAGGTATAAAAGATTTTAAGTTATTTACTTCCAAAAAAAAATGCTCTTTTATGAAAGTAAACATTGAAGCACTTTTCTAATTTGTCATTTTCCATATTTTTGATGTTGCGTGCCTTTGTATCACAACACAGCAACACACAATGGGCTATTAGAGACAAGCAAGAACTAAAACTCGGCTGAAACCAAAGAGTAGATAATTTGGTGGTAATTAACAAGCGTCATCTATTTTCCCAGTTGTCTTTACTGGTGTTTTCAACACGGAAGCTCACATTTTTTAAGAATGCGCACATCTGAAAAAATGATCACATACAATATGATGCAGGTGAACAAAATTAAAATAAGCTTTTCAAAATTTGCAATGTCAATTATTAAAAATAAAAAATAATAATTTCGCCTAACAAAGCATTTTTATTTTCCCTTTTTACTAAGCATAAAAAAAGAATATAGGAAATACATGATAGAAAAATCAGTAGTAAAGAAACTAAATGGTTTCATATATCAATAAATTAAGTTTTGTGGTATATTTTAATATGAATGAATAACTCGCTTATTTATAATAAATATTTTCATCTAAAAATGGTACAGATACGGAGCAAATTTATAACCATGCATCACTTTTATCTTTATAATCGATATTGTCAATTATTTTCATCTTATACATTAAATCTTATACTTTAGACATTCAATGTGAAACTCAATTAATTATGTAATTTTCTACCAAATATGTGTTGTTTAGATGTATTGTTTCTAAAATACATTGGTCTCTGCTTTGTAACATGTGATTTCTGATTATTTTCCTTAGTAAAAGTTAAACCTATTAAAATCGAAATTTCATTTACCAAGATACTGTTTTACAGCATGAAAATTTTTCTTTGATTGCATTATTATCGATCAAGATTAACAGTCAATATTTACTGCATTTTTACCCCTTCTTTTTCTGTTTTATTATACTTTTTGCATAGAATTGTCCATTCCATTGTGTATTAGTATTAGTAGGAATTGCGCCTTCTCAACAAAAATTTCCTAATGAAATATTTGTTTCCTATTTAACTATGGAAGTTTATTTCAAAATGATGTGTTTTCTGTTTTCAATGTTAAATTTCTTTTTATAAGAATTAAACAGAATGGATTCCTTATCAATAAATAAAGATTTTCAATAAATAAGATTTTTCTTATCCTAAATGAATTTCAAGTGTCGTACTTCAAAAAATGATAAATTTGAAAACTTGTTATATTCTGCTTCATTCAGTTCTACATCTTATCAAGGCTGCATTAGCGCAATATTATCCCTAATAATTACACGATTGTTTGTACAGCTTCTGACGAATAACCTTGTTTAAAGGAGCAATATTCTTCCTCAACTTATCTGTTATGAAGGAGTGAGTAAACAGAGGGAGCGAGAGAGATTGCAACAGAGAGAAAATACTCGTAAACTTTTCATTTTAATCCTTTGATTGACTGCACTGAATGGGAACTCCTCATAGTATCAAATTAGGAAATATGATACAATCTCTAACAGCGAAATAATAATTTGAACATGTCTTGTTTTCCAAACACTAACAATGAATTTATTTGTTTCTTTTTATTGACGTAAATGGAGATATCCGCACTTGAGACACCGCTAAAGTCTCATATTTTAACACTTTTCCTGTCGGTAAAAAAAGAGACAAGTGGCCGCTCATCAAGGACGGCCTTTGTCCACTGGCTACTTGGGACGGGCGCCTCCATTATTAACGAGGACCAGGTGTATTAGTGGGGATTTGTTTATAAGGCTCCCTTTAAAGTGGCTCTTTTACTGATATCTGATCTCAGAAACATGATGGCATGTCGCCGTTACTCTCATTAAACGCCGCCCACAATCCATCGGCCCAGGAAAAAGCATTTATGCTCGTTTTGGAATATCACTGCTAACAAAGGGGAGCCATCTCGATTTTACTTATTTATATTATAATGCATAACACACACTGTAATAGGAAATTCAATTATTACGCGAATGATATTTTTAAGTATTTTTAGTATATTTTCTAAGCAAAATTAAGCGAAAATCTGATCACTCCAAATAATAATTTTCTCCACCTCACTTTTTACTCACAGCATTAATAACAGATTAAAATCAATTCATAATTAGTAACTGTTTAATTAAGAATATTAATTACCACTTATTTTTGTAAAATTAAACACATGATACAAAAATATTTTTCAGAATTAAAAATTATAAGGTTTTATATTGTTTCTCATTGAAAATTAAATAGATGGAAAAAATGTTATTTAATATGCAATGCTTCATTAAGAATAAGCAACATTATACAGTGTTTACGGAATAAGGGGTACCGATACTTTTAATGGATGGATTCTACTGAGACATTTAATTTTAACAAGATCTATACATTTTTAGCCATGAGTAATTTAAATAATAAAAATGTCGAGTATTGCCTAAAATAATAAGATTCTTTAAACAACAAAAAACAGAGATAATACAAATAACTATTATACATGTCTGAATTTCATAAAAATGAATTTCACCTTTACAATTCCTATAAAAATTAATTCAAATTTACCAGGATGAATGGGGTTCTGCGGAGTAAAAATTTGAAAAATTATGCAATGAAAATAATAATAATAATGATAAAAGGCTTATAATTTTTAGGAGAAAATAAAACGGAATTGTATAAGTCGCATGTGTTCAATAACGATTGTCATTCACAATAAAAAGCTCAGTTTAAAATTTTTGGAGAAAAAAGGTTTCACCTTAAATTCACTATTGATAACATAATTTATATTTATGGAAAAAATTATTTTGGTAAGATAAACTCAAATAATGAAAAAAATCCTTTATAGACATTCTGAAAAAGAAATGCAATGAACATTCTTGAAATAAGCTTGTACAAAACTCCAGTTTTTCCTGTATTTACACTAACTTGTGTTAGAAGACATGGAGTTCATAAGGAAAAAAAATATAAACCTTTCTTGTGTGTTACAAATTTTAGAATCTTTTGTATTTCTTAAAAATTGAGCCTTATTTCGAAAGCTTCTCTAAGAAACTTACGAAGTAATTGTAACCCGAATTTTTTTTACTTTGAAACATTTATTTTAGGATTATTGGTACAAAATTAATAAGTTTTTATGTAAAACTTATTAATATGATTTAATATTATATGTTTTATTAAAAACCATAATAATCATGAAATTAAACTCTAATGATATTTTTAATATTCTACATACGTGGTAAGGATTTATTTTTATTTAATCTTTTGATATGAGTTGATTCCTCATTTTAATTTTTTTATTTGTTTTTTCATTACCTATTTACATAAAATGGATGAATTACAGAATTTTATATATATATATATATATATATATATATATATATATATATATATATATATATATATAGTGTGTGTGTGTGTTTGTGGTTGCTAGTCCATGATCGGGCGCCTCCCCAGGTGGCGAATAGGGGAATGCTTCCCAGATATGGGTGGTACTGGGGAAATGAAATACCCGGGGCGGACCATGCAGCGTCTGTCTCAGAGTGAGCGGCTGTCTTTTGGGGGCTAAGTCAGTACCTTCTAATAGCAGAAAGCCTGACTACCACGTGACCAAATGGCTGTGACGTTGCATCCGAAGGCTGTCGCTTTCTTCTAAGTGACGCTTGAACAGAGGCTTGTTACTGTGTTGTTTACCATAAGCAAATCACTCATTTTCGACTTATTTTTCAAAATATACTGTTTTTATTCTGTACAATAATCAAGAACAGGCTTTATAAATGTTGCGTAACTGCCTGTAAAGGCAACTATGATAATGGACCCAAAGTTTCTCTGTTTCGATTCCCACGTGAAGAAGATTTAAAACACAAATGGATTCGGGCAATTCCGAGAGAAAATATGGAAGTGACCAAACATTCCAGGGTAAGTAAATTAATTTTATTGTTTCATTTGCATCATGTTTGGCTAGTTATTTTAATTTTGATTTTTTTTAATAACATTAACAGTAATAGAAAATTTCAAATGAAATCAAAAGTAAATTCCTATGGAATTTTTTTTTTAAAATTTATTAGGCATTAAATTCATATTGTTTAAATATAAATTTTCATAGAAAAGTAAAATAATTATTAATTTTTCGATTTATTAATGTCATTAAAATGCGTAGGAGTAAAAGAGAACTATAATAATACTAAACTCTAAGCTATTTCGAAATTAATTTCAGAATGATCTTAATGTTGTTTCGATAATCTATTATTAGAAAAGAAAAGACTGAGATTTCTTTGTTGCATGCACGTCAGTTTTCTTATTAACTTTATTTATTTATTGTTTCACAAGAATAATTTCTTTCGTATTTTATTTTTGAATATTTTGATAATATTAATAATAATAAAAACTTCAAATAAAAAGTAACTTCCTGTAGAATTTTGTTTAATTTGTTATGCATAAAATCCTATCATTCAAATTAAAATTTTTATAGAAAAACATTCATCTGTTTTTCCATTTATCAATAATAAAAGAATGTTTGGGATTAAAAGAGAATGAGTAATATATTAATTGTTAAACTCATAGCTCTTTGGAAATATTTTCTAAATGTATAATAATGATCATATCAAATAGAAATTAGTAAGGAAAGACTTACTTCTTTGTTTTATGTATATCAGTTTTCTTATATTTAAATTTTACTTCTAGGTGTGTGAACTGCATTTTAAACCATCTGATATATTAAGAACTAGAGAAGCTTTTGATGAGAAAAATGGTAAAAAAATCATCGTAAACCTACAAAATCCAAAATTACATCCTAAAGCTGTACCGTGTATCTTCAAAGGATGCCCCAGTTATTTAACAAACGAAATAAGTTATCGAGAGGATCCATCAACTAAACAGCAAAGATTTGAAAATACACAACTGAGTGAAGTGAAAGTAAAAAGAGTGATTTAGAATACAAACAAAAGTATTATTTTACAAATTTAGAAGAAATGAAAAAATGCTTGGAAAACATAGACATTCCGGCTTATTGGAGTGTAGTCAATAAAAATGTAATTTTATGTTTTTAAATATTGATTGTAATTCATATCCAGATTTGTTTGCTTCTATAGTTATTGATGAAAATTTGACTATAAATGGTTTTATTAAAAATGTGCTAATAAGAAAAGTAAGTAACTATTCTTTACCATTTCATATTAATAATGTTATTGATCTTAGTAATATACTACAAAATATAAAGCAAATTAAATTAAATGAAAATTATGAAGATCATGAAACAGATTTATATGACTTAATTGATAATATTTTATCCCTTTTGTCAGAAAATACTGTAAATAAACTGCAGAGAGATGTTCTAAGTTTTGTAAAGGAACAAATTTCTTTGTTAAAAGGTTATATAACTCGTCGTTGATATAGTCCCAATTTTTTAATTTTATGTACTTTATTATACTCTATTTCCCCTCATGCATACAGATTTTTATACAATTGTTCTTTTTTAATTTTATCACATCCAAATATAACAAAACGATTATGTTCAAACTATAATTTAAATCCTCAAATTGAGCAAATAGATATAAATGTACTTTCCTACATTAAAGAAAAATATTTATTTTTGGAAGAAAAAGATAAAAAAGTTGTGTTATTAATGGATGAGATCCATATAAAGCCATATTTAGATTACAAAGGAGGTCAATTATTAGGTACATCTCATAATAGTTGTGATTTGGCAACAACTGCGTATGTATTTATTAAAAAATTCAAGTATTACTTCCAAGTATAAGGATGTGGTGCATATTTTTGCTGTCAAAAAATTAACAGCTGAAATTTTATTTTCTATTTTAAAAAAAACTCATTATTGGGTTGGAAAAATTGGCTTTATTGTATTTTGCATATCTAGTGACAATAATGCAATTAATAGCAGAGTGGTATCTTTTTTCTCAAATCCCCCAAAACTTTGTATAGTCTATAAGCTCCCTTCTGATATATCAAGACCTTTATTCTTTATATTTGATAGCGTACATTTATTTAAGTGCATACGTAATAATGGCTAAACCAAAAAAATTCTGAAGTTTGCATGTACTATCCAAATTTTAATAGACCTGGTGACACGAGTCAAAAACTAAAACCTGCATCTTTAACATTATTGAGAAAAGTACATGAAGCTGAGTCAAATGAATTGGTGAAAACATGCCACACATTAACTGCAAAATCTTTGCGCCCTTCTAACTTAGAACGTCAGAATGTTCAGTTGGTTGTAAATGTATTTAATCAGCATGTTGTAGAGGGTCTAAAATTAGCAGCTTCTAGATTCAATTTTCCAAATTTTGATCCAACAGCTGAGTACATAAAAATTATCACTAGTTGGTGGGACATCATGAATGTTCATTCTATTTATAAAGGTAGTCGTAAATTTAACTGGTATCAAGAACCATTGACATCATCTGCATCTGATAAAAAAAAATTCAATATTTGAATGCATTTTGGTGTTGGCTTGATACATGGGAAAAAATAAAAACAGACACTGGTCATCTAACAAAAGAAACACACAAAGCATTAAAACACACAACACATGCCATTATAGAAATAGCATCATATTGTATAAATGAGCTTAAACTTAATTATATATTAACTGGAAAATTTCAAACAGACTCCCTTGAAGAAAGGTTTGGTGTTTATAGACAATTTGCAGGTGGTCAATACAACATATCAATTACACAGGTTTTTTAAATAGAAAAGAAACTGAGAATATACGCAGTTTAATGCCTCATATATTTAAATCAAATAACCATGATAAAATTTCTATGTCTTTAAATAATAGTATTGATTTTTCTAATGTTGAGGAACATGAAATAGATGACAATTTGGAAATAAATATATCTGCAAAAGATGTCGCTGATTTAAAAATTTCTGAAAGTAATCTTACATATATTGTTGGTTACTGTTCACATTCTTGTATAAAACATTTTAAATGTCTTCATTGTAAGAATTATCTCGTTTTAAATGATTCTATTGTTAATGCTGAAGAGATTACAAATTCTTCTATTCTTATAAAAAATATGGACAGAGGTGGATTAAAATACCCTTCTGATCATGTTGTAACTATAATAATTTATTGTTATTTAGTTATAAGTAAACTGTTATCTACTGAAAATGAAAAGGAATTCCTTAAATGTTCTAATCATAGAGCATATGCATTTTCAATAATTAGAAGGATTCTAAATGAATCTGAAATTTACCTTCCTTTTGAAAAATGTGAAAATGGACATGCTACTGAAGAAATAAAATTATTCATTGTCAAATCATGCATAAATATATTCCTTAAAAATTATTGCAAAAAAGTTAATGACTCTATAGTGATTAATGCTCTATCTAAAAAAAGAAAACTTCAAACTTTTAATAATTCTTAAAAAAAATTACTTTTTAATGCAATTTGAAATAGAAATTGTATCCAATATCTTTATTTCCTTTTAAAACAAAAATAATTTTGAAAATAAATTTCAGTATATTCAAATAGTTATTTTTATCCATTATTATGAATGCATCAAAATAAAGTGAATAAAAATGTAAAAATGTAGTAATTATGTATATAGTTTAAATTTGTTCTAATGTATGTAAATAATTTACTTGTGTTGTAATATGCAAAATTCCATAGGGAAGTTTTGTTTATATATATACACACACACACACACACACACACATATATATATATATATATATATATATATATATATATATATATATATATATATATAATTTATTAATTTTAGTCATTGTATGTATAAGATTTCAAATTGCCAAACTTGCATTATTTTTTAAAGAAAATGTTTATGTTAATATTTCTTTTTCATACTAAATTTATGCATTATTTTTAGAAAAAATATGAAGAAAGTATGATTCTAATAAATTATTTTTTATTTTTCTGATTGTCTTTTCCTCTTCAACCATACAAAATTATCTCACCCATTAAATGCATTAAATATTTTAAATCTATCATAAGCAGGTAATATATTTTGCTCATAAATTATATAATCATGTTTATTGCATTCAATAAATTTTAAAGAAATATTTTCAATTCATAATAGATTATGTTGCTAATTATTATTTTAGAATAAATTATAACACCCAAAATTTTTTGCTTGAATTTTAGAAAAAATTGTGCACAGGAATGATTAATTAAATATACATATAATTTTCATAAAAATAATTCTATTATTAGATTTAGCACATTAATATATAATCACCACAGATACATATTTCTATTGAAAGTACGCCAAGGAAAATTAATATCCAATATTGAATAAAATTTCACTGACTAGAATTAATAGAATGTTTTCATTCAAAGTTATACTTAAATAAGTTTTTACATATAGTTGCTATTAATTTTTTAATATTCTTCGTGGAAACAATATCAATATTAATTTAAAAATATTATAGTAATTGATTGCGAGGAATTTTTTAAACAACATAAAAACACAGTTCCTTCGGAATATTTTAATCGTGAACGAAAGCGGTTGATTTCAGCCATCGGGTGATGACGTCACAAGAGAGTGTTCAGGCTTTCTTAGCTATAGAGGGTGATGGCTAAGTCATACTTCAACCTCCGGTGCCCCCAGACCTTCGGTTCCCTGACGATGCTCACTTACTCTTTATTTTTGGTTTTATGGAGGTTGTCTAGCCTAGCTAGACAACCTGAGATAAGTAACAACAACAATATATATATATATATATATATATATATATATATATATATATATATATATATATATATACGTAATAATTATTATAGTTTAATATTTACAGTGGCCGCGGTAAACTAATTACTTAGGGCTTTCGTAATCTAAAAATAAAGAGCACGAATTCCAACCCAACCGTAGAAACATCGCATTTGCCAATGGCGGTTGGGGCACTTTAAATATGTCGTGGTTGTAATGTCCTCCATGTAAAATGAAAGCCGTCCCTGAGAATCCTCCGGCAAGTCTGGGTATCTTCTGCCTAGTCCCTGCTTCTAAATTATTAGGACCCATACAGTTTTGAGGCTTACACAACTTGTGCCTCACTGAACAAAGTTCCCTCACTTCTACCCCTTGCAGTGCTGATAAGGTAGAAAAAAGGATCCAAGCAGCTAAGCATTATACATAATATTTATTGTATACATTCAATAAATTTTAATAAAAATTCATTTTAATATTGTGCATATTATAAATTTCTACATTATTTTTGGAGCTATAAAAATATTAAACCTCGCTGTTTATAGCAAATAATACGCTGTTGAAAACAATTAAAAGATACTGAAGTTATGGGTTGATTTTGCATCTGAAGAATAGTTTGGTTGGTTGATATATTATGCATAAATGTTATAGGCTATATGAGATAAAAATGATTTTTATATTCGGCAGAAAAATTTGTTTTATTAAGCCTTTGAATATAAGGAAAAAACAAAACTTGAGCATATGAGAAAAATAAAAAATGTTTCCTTAAAAGAAAGGTGTTTTTAGAAAGAGAGCCAGCTATTTTGAAGCACAGAGTCAATGAGTCTTATAATGAGAGTCTCGGGTATTCGGATCCACTCCTCCAGAGCTCTTTCCTGTTCATGGAGAGTTTGTAGGGGTGGTAGGTATCCAGCCACTCGTCTGCCTACAATGTCCCAAATATGCTTTGTTGAGTCCATATCAGGAAAACCCTCTGGCCATTCCATTCATAAAATTCTTCCCTCAAAGATGAAATTATACACCCCGTTAGTACGGTGTGGTCTGAAATTGTCGTCCATTAACATAAATTCATCTTCAATATCTGCAGCTTAAGGGACTACAATAGGTCTAAGGATCTCATGTCTATATTCGCGACAGGTCAGAGGTCTATTTTAAATGATATGAAGATCGGTGCGTCCATCCATGGAGATGTCAGCGTAGACCATCACACCACCACCCCAAATCTAATACTTCCGTGCACGAGTGTAAGATTGTTTCTAACGCCACCTATTATCAGGGTGAAGAGAAAAAATCGGGACTTAACAGAGAAAAGAATATTGCACCATTCATTTCTCTTCCATTTCACATGCTCTGTTGCTCTCGCCTTGCGAGGGCCACGGTGTCTTGGCTGTTAAAGTAACAGCCACCATTAATCGCCGAGAATACACTCCTGCCGCGTGGAAAGTTGGTTTTGTATAGTTTACGTCAATATTGTGGAATCAGTAGTCGAGTGAAGATGTTGTTGAAGAAGAGTGGCTTTCATATTTCGATGTCTCCGAGCCGTTAACGTTAAATAACAGTCTTCACTAGGTGTTGTTGCACGTCTGTAAGGCCTGCACTTCCAGTCTCCAAAAAAGAAAGGTTCCAGATCCCGGAAATCACACTTTGTGAACTCCAACAGTTTCTGCTACTTCGGATTGTGTTTTGCTCCCCTTTGTCAGACCAACAGCTATATAAGCTTCTGATTCGGTTAAATGACTTCGTTGAGACATCGCACTCATCGAAACAAAGCGCGTACATAATGTCAATCATTCTTTTCCATCTTACATTAAGTTGAAAATCAGATCTCATTCGCTGCCACTAAACTGAAGTTAAACTCAAAATTTTCATACTGCAAAGTTTAAAAATGAGAAATATTGTTATGTGTGACTTTCTTCCATTTTATAAAAAAAAAAAAAAAAAATTACTAATACCAAAATTGCCACTCTTTTAAAAAATTATAAGAGAGCTACAATGTACTTTAACTATTTTAAACAGTGTATTTTAAAAAAATAAAGACGTATGCGATGTATGAAAATAAAAGAAAATAAAAAAAATCTATCAAAATTAAGTATTTAAAGTAAATAAATATTTTTTCCCGTATGAAAATGTAGCAATGTAAAGCGTTTTTTCGGTGATTCCTCCATGGTGTGAACGGAGGTTGTTTTCACAATCTTAGTTTCAGTTTGCATCAAAAATAAACTTAACATTTATTGAAGTAAAAAAAAATAATAAATGTATACCTGTAAACATTACTAAATTGTGATATTTTATCGCGCCATTTCACTTAATAAAACTACCTTCAATAGCTACCTAAAAGGATCCAAAAAGAATTCGTTGACGTATAACTAAAATTAACCAAGCTATGACTCATTGACTTTTAAGATTTATGTGCTTGCACGTGAAAATGTTTTTTTATCAGACGAACATATTATTAACATTGAATAAAAAGCACTAAAAAAAAAATAACTTTAAAATAAAATATTTTTCTTTTAAAATTTAAAATTTTTTACTTTTATCGTCAGAATCAGTGAACTTTTAATAAGAACATTTTTGCTGAGAGACAGAAAAAAAAGCAAACAAAATTATAAACTTAAGTTTTTCAATGTAATACATTGCGGTGCACAGCTTAATAAAATTGTTGCAAAATAATTCTTTCTGAAATTATTTTGAGTATGAAACAACTATGCCCCAACAGCAGTGGATCAAATCCAGTCATAAAATTATTTCTGCAGAATAATATTCAAAGAATATAACTCCTTAATTTAGCTAGCCAGTCGTATAAATATTGATGCTCTTGGAAATAGATTCAGGGATTTCAATACTCAATTCGAAATATTCTTGTAATCTATGGTAAAATCTATTACATTTCAATGCCTCAGTGGAAATTCTCTTGTTATCTGTGAGTTACGCCGTCCTTAGTACCAGACACATTGTAAATCTTAACTATTTTCTTTCGAAATAAAGGTTGAGTGTGATAGGTTTTTAAAATAGGATTTTGAAAGCCTCTATTTGCCTTTCTATTTTTTAGTCATATTGCAGCTGCATAACGGACTGGAATTCATCTTTTGGGGATTTGAACGCACAAAAATTTTCTTTTAACGACTCTGATATGATCAACTCTCTCATTAAAAGATATCGGGGTCAATTGAAAAGGTATCATTTGTTATGTATGGCGATTACCTTCAGTTAACATGTTCCGTAGGACATCATCCTGATTGACAAGGGCCAAGCTGAAGATAAGAGCAATCTCTGGATATAGTAACATGAAAAAAACGTCAATTCTGATTACTAACTGTACACGTTGAACACATTCCTCTTAATTTACTCCCACTTTAAAATCGTTGATTATTTTCTCGCATGAACCTCATTTTCTGTAAAATATTATTTATCATTTACAATCTGCGTACACATCAGAAATAACCACAAGAGATAAAATATTTTTTCCTAAAAATGTTTAAAATGCATTGGGAAATTAAAGCATTAAAAGTAATTGTTTTCAATGACTTTATACCAAGAGTCTACCGTTAAATTTGCTTTTTCGGTTATCATATATTATTTAAACACGGCAATTCAAAATAACAATTATAGTTTGGAAATTTAGTAAGAAACCTAAAGTTTTTACATTTAGTTAATTGTATACTTACAAAAATTACTACACAATGACAATAGCACGAATATACATATATTACTTTCTAATGCATTCTTACATCAAATATTTTAATATCTTGCTATTTTTCTATTCTAATGGAATTAAGTCTCTCTTTTCATATTTTGATATAAACTCTAAGGCATCTTTCACTGAAAGTTTCTCAATTTTAGAAGCTATGAATAATCTTTTTTCTGTAATTATAAACATGTTTTAACAATGAATCAAAATTTGAATGGGATAAAACATTTTTTAAAATCAATTAAACATAAAACAATCCACATGATGGCCTAACTTACCTGAAATAAAAGGCGTTCTAAAGTTGACATACTGTAACGGTGGTGGCTGCCGATATTGTTTTGGTAGACTTTTAGTCAATGGATACGTAAATGGACTAATGTAGTCACCTTAAAAAGAAACATTTTTAAGTCAGATAAAATACACGTCATTGAACAAAATAAAAATTATCATGATTTTGTTTAAATCTCTATTTACAGAAAACCTCTAACTTACTGCTTTTAAAACAGCGAGTTCATATTTATCGTATGTATTCAATAGCTAATAATCAATATGTTAACGAAATTATAGCTAAGTCTAAGAGAATAACACTTATTTATATCAAAATTAAACTGCTTCTATTAAAATAAGAAATTATAAGCATGTAACTATAAATAAAAACAGAAAACGAAACGGAGAAATCACTGGATTAGAATACAATATTTCCTCTTTGTTTTTGTAAGAATTATCATTTTCTAGCGATTATAATGAGTTCACACAATGTATGCTTTATTCAGTGATTATAAGATTTATTTCTAGCAGATAGCTTTGAAATACGCGTGGTTTAATTTCTATTAAATTGCAATTACAACTATTTCTTCTAAGGAGATAAAGCAATTAAGTTTAATATTTTTTACAATTCTAGGAAGTAAAAACTTGTTACTTTTCAAGAAAAGAATGTTCCAAATAGATATCTTAATTTAATTATTAGTCGCATCGATGCTAGTAATTTCTTCGTTTTATAATTTTGACTTGTAAAAATCATGTAAATTTGTTTCCAGCTGTGTGCTTTTTTGTTTCATATGCTCTTTGATATTCTATTTCCCCTGGCAATGAAGATAAGGTACAACTGAAGGAAATTATTTTTCTCGAAAGATGTCCTTCTAAGTTGGAAAAATCTGTACTTAATCCAACAAGAGAGTCAAATGACAATGTCCTTCACTCTTAAGAAAAGTGTTTTTAACAAATATTCTCACATCCACTTTCTGAAGAATTATTTTCTGAAACAATTTGTCCTGGTGTATTTCAATTGTTTTTAACATTTGAATCTTCTCTTGTTCAAAAATTTATTTCATTTTTAGTACTAATTACTTTTTGTAAACAAAAGTAGAAGTATATTATTTTGATCGAGACTCTGTCGCGGAGAAATAAGTCTTATCAATAAATACAGTCTTTGAGATAAAAAAAAATTAAGAATACGATAGATACAAACACCAAGTGACTTTTTCCACAGATCCACCTGACTGAACGCATAACTCTCATAATTAATAAATATTTAATAGGGTCGAGAAACAATTTCTTATTATTTAGCTTTTTATTTATGTCACATTTTTAAATGCATCGAGTTAGCTTTAATGTCTTATAAAATAAAAAAATGCAAATTCAACTATAAAAATACAAAAAATTATTTTTTCTTTGACCTCTTTTAGCTTTTCTTTTACACTGTTCGTTGCACTGATATGCAGATGGTTTTTGCAGCACTTTTCTATAATACATTAACTTGACTGTATTGCTACTTTTCTTATCACCGTACTAAAAGAAATGTGTGTGTTCTGAATTTCTTATAATTTGATAGTATCATGCGATATGATAACACTCAATAATCCATTTTATAGCCTACATGTGATTTCTTTTTTGTCTTCATTTTCTTTGGACCCTATTGAATAAAACAAGAAATTTTGCCTCCGTTAACTAGAACTTATGCGAGAAAACGGAAAGTATACTTGTCATTCAGTTTAACATGTGCAAACTTTCCGAAACTCTATAAAAGAGCTCTCTTCATACATGCTAAACAAATACAGAACTAGGATTTAAAATCATAAAAATATTGATAAAGTGTTGGAAATTTTGATCCCTTTGATCCAAAAAAGAAGAACTGTAAGGAAAAGGTCTGTGTATTTTTTACTACTTCCAAATAATATTTCCAAATAAATTAACATTTGAAAATAATTATGCATTTTTTGCCTATGCAGCTAAAATCTTTCTTTTAAGTATCAAATATTTGATAATTAATAGAATGATTTTGAAACATTGTGGGCTCAGAAATTAGAAGTGTGCTTCACCCTATTTACTTTATACGTAGCCACAAAGCTTCAAAAATAAAATTATTTTGTTACAACTATATATATACCATATTTTTATAAAGTAACATTTGATGAAAAAGTTTATTGCATTTATTTGCTCCTTTTTATTTTAACTACCAAATTTTCTATATTCGCATCTTACACTCTATTTGCTAAAATGGTTTTTAATTTTGGAATCTCTTAGGTAATTAATCTATAATATTACTTATTCTAATAATGTGTGGATTTTACGTTTTTAACTATTAATTCTTTTACTTCATTTCTCTGTTTTGGCAGTAAAATAAACTGAAAGAAAATATTTCATAAAATGAGGGTATAACAGCATATTTTATTAACATTTTCGAAATTTCAATTTTATCTCAAAATATTGTATATACATTTCATATTCTGCGAAAATCTTTGTATTAAATAGTTTCTTAAGAGGGAAATATATCATCTCTACATGCCTATAGAAATTCCCATTTGATCTTTTATTGGGCAAAAAAAACTCATGTTTTTTTTACAAATCATGAATAAAATCCTTATTCCTTTTGTTTCCCGTAATTAAATTGAGATGGAATAGAGTGAAACAGGTTGCGCGTTTTTTCTAACATAAAGCTAAGTTTGCACATTCTAAGTTTTGATTACATAGTTTACAATTAATTTAAAATATAATATTTCAACTGCTTGTAAAGTCCCACCCTATAATTAAATTATATCCACTCCAGAACTCTCCTCTCGTTTCCAGAAAGAAGAATGCATCATCTCTTTTCACTTTTTAAACATTACCACTTTATGTAGAAAAAAATATTAACGCCCCAATCAATGCCCCTTTCTTTTTACAATCCTACTTAATTTTTTTAAAGAAAATAACAATGTTTAAGATTTTTTTCAATTTTTTTAAAAAAAATGCTATTTTTGACCTCTATAGGCCAAAGATAGAGTGTGTTTCCGCCTTTCCCAATACTCTTGGAAATCTGTTAGAATGCAGATGAAAAAATTTTCAAATTCAATATTTAATTACTTGGTATCTAAAAAATTTTAAAATATTATGTACTTCATTTGATTAATTTTTATTTAATTTATTCATGAGACTTCATTTCGTTTTAGAAAGCCTCAATTCTTAAAAAGCGGTTATTAAATATTTTTCTTTTTTTTTGCAGCGTGTATTCCACCTTTTACAATTCTTTAGAAACTCTGAATGAAGAATTCTGAATGTTCATTTGTAAATGAAGTTTCAATATGTTTATGTTGAAACTTCATTCAGAAAGGATTTTTCTTACTTCTTTTGATTTTTTTTATTTCGGAGTACAAAAAATATCTAATGTATGTTCTACTTATGTTTCCTAATTTCCTTTCAATGTTTAATGTTTTCCTTTCCTATCTAAAAAAGAGTCCCGAAATCTAGATACTTGTTTTCTTCTTTTAAAATCTAAACTAAGTAAGCACGTGGTGTGTCCAGTGTAAATTATTAACTTATTAAAGTCGTTGTAAAATGATTTTAAAGCGGAACTTGGCAAAGCGGGCGGGTACTGTATAAGTTTTTACAGATATTGAGAATGAAATTGAAAAGGAGACTTTAAGGCTTGAAATAGTTTAAAAATTCTATTTCTTAAAAAGTACTGTTTCATAATTTATTTAAATTTTTGATTTTGTTGTGGATTTCGATTTTAGTGATTTAATAAAAATTTCAGCTTCTATTCTAAAAATTGATAACCTGGATCTTTCTATCGAAATATAGAATTCTTAAATTTTAATCCACTAAAACGGATTTCATCCGATTTTAATTTGAAAGATACTTTTTTCATATAAATTGTAAAATTCAAATATACTTTTCTGAATTTCAGACATTTAAATTAATTACTTATGTCATCAATCCGTAAATTGTTTATAGTTTAAATAATTGGTATACGAGATACAAAAAGTAATGACCGTTTTATTTTGTGGTTTCATTTTACTTATAGTTAAATATATGTATAAAGTGTCTTAAGCAAATTAATTGTTGATTTTGTTTTATAAATCAGAAAAATCAGTATTTTCTATATTTTAATATGGGGCTTCTCTTATTTCAATATATTCCATGTAAAATTAATTAAGCACACATTATTGCTTAAATAGTAATATCTATTTCTAAAAATGGCAATATTTCACAAAAAATTATAAAAGTTTAAGATTTTTATCAAGAAAATAAATATTTTGTTTTTGTTCTAAAGTTTAGAATTTTTAAGTTTTAAAAACTTTTGCAAAAATTGTATTACAATTTTATGGAAATAAGGCTTAATATAATAATTATATTCTTAATTTCAAAACTAAGCTGCTTGTAAATTAATTTTAATCTTATGATTGATGCTGTATGTAAAAAAACTTTGGTGGATTTAAATAAAAATCTTTCGCAATTGTGAGAGAAATTAGGCAATTTTTTTGGCTTCTTACATGGGAAAGTGGGTAAAAAGGCTCAATATATGAACGGCTTCTGGAAAGATGCTCACAATACCTTATACGGCCTTTCGAATTATACTTTTTATCATTTATATTGGACTAAATTCTTGCCCTGAAAAATGTTTCCAAGCACTTTCTATCGCTCTAAAAATTAATATACTTTATATTTTTTCATAAATTGCATTTTTTCTATTTGTGCTATATGTCTGTTGTAATATAATTTTCCTTTATTATTATTATTATTATTCCAATAATATTTCCCAGTAGTGTAGATAAATATTAATGTTTGAAGATTTACCAATAACAAGTTCGGTTTGAAGGGGGAAAAAAGGCTCTGTTAAGAAAATAAATTGATTCTGGTGCTTTTTAATAAATCTGGTAAAAAGCCTAATTGGATACAATCCTTGCTCGGTATTTTCATGAGCGATTTTACATTTTTAACATAAAATGTATCATTCGTAGATTTTGGTCAAAAAAGCATTTGTATGAGTGGGTTTAAATAAAATATGCAACAATCTGTAAGCATTAGCTGAACTTAAATTTCATATTTTGCTGATTTAATAAATAAAATTAATTGTTCAAAATAATTAAAATAAATTAATAAGCATATATATGTTAAAGTTAATATAATAATTATCTAATTTAATATTTGTTGTAAAACGCTCTTAAATTTTACTGTTACCAAAAATGCAAAATGATTTTGAGTATAAAAAAAGCGAATTTGGATTTACCATAAGTGACAATCAGTACATGACATTATCATATACGTTCCCTGATACAGAAGAAGTTATAAACTTTATTAAAAGTCATCTAGTGAAAGAAATCCTTCTTTTTTGAATTTCATGTTACAGAATCGTTCTCACTTACGGTTATAGGAAATAAAGTTGTATCTTTTTATTGGGTACTCAATAAGCGATTCCTTTCAATGAAAGCATGTGTTCGGCGTAGCGACCGCAGCTGCTTTTAAGAGGGGGCCGACAAATGAGAAACCGATAAATCTTTTAACACCCCTCTCTTTCCATCCTGCGTAATTAAATGATAATAATGAACCCCAGGTCACACCTGACACGCAATTATTGTTCGCTGTCGCCAGCACGTGACAACTGTATTTAGATAAGATGTTTTTTCGCCTTTTATCTTTTTTTATTTTTTAGCCTATCTATGTTTTTGGCTGTTATAAAAGAATTCTCTGTGAATCTTAACTTTTCGCTTTTAATTATTTCTGTGAAGGAGTCATTATATGTATAACTATATATATATATATATATATATATATATATATATATATATATATATATATATATATATATATATATAAATGTCCTTAATGTACATAAAATACATTTTGCACTATCTCATAGGAAAGTACGAATGTTTACAATAAAAGAATTTAGTGTACTCTTAATGTGTTGTTTTACAAAGTGAAGAATATATCTATAGTAACATGAAATAGTAGATTAAATTAGAGAGAAAGACAAATCTATAAATTAGATGAGTAAAATATAAATTGAGAAACATTTAATAGGGTAAACAAAATGTGTTCTTCATGTTAAAAATTAATTAGTCACAAAAGTACACTGCTAAACATTTAAAGGGCTAAACCAAGAAGGCAACACGCCACATATGTTCCATTAACTCTGCAAGACAAAAATATGATATGCAAATGACTAGGTTTTCAATTTATTCATATAAAATAAATAGCTTTAGCAAAATCTAAAATGTGTTCAATGAAGTAACTGAACTATATAGAGCACAAACTGTATTTGAACACCATTGCCTTTGGAGAAATACTTACTAGAAGTTCTGACTTAGAAACTTTGTCTACTTTCATTGCGATTTATAGTACTTCAGTATCCGTGTCCGTAAAGACCCTATGATTATCTATAGAATATGCTATCGCCGAGTTTAAGACAGTCATATAGAATACCATGCTCTTTCTCTCTTAGGATCTCAATAGTCTACCATCGCTAACTGACAAGAAGACAAACATGTTATCCATATAGATTAATGGATCATATATCCACATCACGACACTTAATTCAAGAAATAGGATTGATTTTAAGACAATAAGTGCCTTTGTGAACAATTTGAGGATTTTTACTACAGCACAGGCAGTCAGCTCGGCGACCTTGGCTTCAGCTACCTTGCATGATATATCACAGACAGAAAGGCATTCAAAGTGCAATTGACGATGAACCTTGTTGCAGGAATGGTGTTACTCAGTAATTTCAGAATTCCAATTTTGCTCACAACATTAAGATGATCTCCCTCTATCATTGAGAGTTAGATATATAGAATTTGTATCGTGGAGAAAGGCCGTAGCCAGCATGCATTTGACAGTGTCATAGTAATCCATTATCTAAAGTGGTGGCATCGGATGCTTTTATAAATGTCTCACTCGTGTTTTTACTTTGAGTAGTAGTTATCACATTTTTGTTGTGCGCTGTAGGTGACTTTATCCTTTGTTTGATCAATGTAAAACTCTGCATTTTAGCAGGATATTTTATCAAGACATCGTGTTTTCAATAAAGTATGAATTTTTCTTAATGCAGAAAATATTCTACTGATGCCTTGGGCAGCACGTTATCCAGAACTTTGTACTACTGGCTGGTCACCATAAGGCAATCCTTGTGATTGATGAACTATGATATTTTAGGGAAGCTGGAATGGAAGATGTACATGAATATACCATTCAATCCCTGTGTGATTCTATACACAGACATATAATTGTTGTTATTGCTGCCAGAAGTACTAGGTACTGATTTCTTAAATTTTTTGCACCGAAATTTAGTTTTAAAAAATTAATCAATTGTTATTTGCAATATTATTGATCAATAGACACTACTTTGATTTTCGCCATTTTTAGTGATGTAGTTGCAAGTTTAATGGCCAGTAGAGTATATTAACTAAAACATATACTAGGTGAATATACAATGCGCTCCGTTTAAATTACTTTGCTAGTGGTTCGATGAATTTACATTTGGACATGACTTAAAGCATACTTACTTTTATTAAATTTCTAGTGGGAAAAAATGTCTATCTAGATTTCTTTGATCTCTCTCAGTTATGAATAAACGACAAATATTGAATCAATGCAGTGAAAACAGAAGTAGAAATTACATTAAACATTTTTTGTGTGCTAAATACAGGAAAGAACCCAAATAATTAGAAAGAATAAAATTAGATTGAAGTGGAAATAATTTAAGAGAAAATTGTTGCAAAGAAATATATCCTCGGGGCTGTACATTATACTGAAATAAAAAATGCTTTTGACATCATTCAGCGGAAATCTCTAACAATTAAAAACTAACCTAATTCTTCACGTTTGCTTTTCAGGAAAGATTTTTCATCGATGATGGGCCATATTCACTCATCACAAACCAAGAAACCATCTGCCCATGAAGCGCAATCAAAGTATTTTTAAAAGAAATGAATAGTCATTAGATGCTTAGTTCAAATTCTAATGGTGACTCCCACTGGAGCTTTTGTACTAATTCTTGAGTTCAGGTAGCAACAACTCCTGTTGCTTGCTGCATTGTCATAAAGAACTATGACACTCAACATACTAGGCTACTTGCATGATTTTTAATTGTGTCATAAAAATGCATTATTTACCTATAATAAATGAATAACGCTTCTTTGGTCAATCGAGAATACTTTTCTGAATATCTAAGCATTTCAATCATTTTGATTATTCAATAAGTATATACAAATTATCCATGAAAACACTACATGGCACACATACAACTAAAGGAACCTACAGTTTCTCCAGAATAATTCTCCCACCATAGCTACTCTTGAAATGATGCTGACTGTTTGTGGCTATACGTCCGCAGACCTGTTTTGTGTGTCCCATTGACCAGACAGCACCGTACTGCCCGTTTGCAATGGTTTCGTGGGCATCGCAATTGGACTCAACAGGACTGGGCATGCGTACTAGTCTCAGATGAGATTAGGTAGTCTGTCATCGGATTGTAGACACCAAATGATTTGGCGCGAGAGTGGTACAGCTTATCACCCAGAAAATATCCAGGTAAGGGACCGATATCCAACAGAACTGTTCAGTCCAATTGCGATGCTCGCGACACCATTGCAAACAGGCAGTACGGTGCTGTCTGGTCAATGGGACACATACAACAGGTCTGCGGGCGTATAGTTCTCCTCCCGTCAAACGTCTGGCAATAGATTTCGAGAGATCTGCTTTCCTGAGGCAGCAAGAAACTGATATGCCACCTGCTAATCTGTGGTGCACCTGTTCCTTTTTGCTGATAGGACGATATATTTGTCTTCTGCAGGAGTTGTACTTCTAACACGACCTCCCCCGTGCCACCTACTACACAATCCAGTAGTTTTAAATGATTTTCACAGTCGTGAAACAACGCTGTGAGCGTTGTCGAACTCCCTGGCAACATCTGTTATTTTTCGCCCTTCTTCGATCTTTCCAATAATTCGGCCACGCATAAAATCATCTAAGTGATGTCGGGAAGACATTCCAAAAATTTCAAGTTCATCTATTAAATCTTTCCTGTAAAACTTTGACTTGAAACAACAATTATCCGCACGCGTCAAAACCGTTAAAGCTCTTATGAACGCTAATCATGTTATGAACAGACGTGGAAAAAAAATTGCATACGCATACTTCTTCTTACTATATCCTGCTCTTATTCTAATTTTCCACATTTTGCTTCCTTTCATTTTGTGGTTGCTATGAATGATAGTATTATCCGTCCTTAGCAGTTGTCCAACAATGTATAATAACTCAAATGGCTTTAGGAACCCAAACGTATCGGAGAAGTTCATCGCTAAATTCTTCATTTACAATCAAATCTGATCTGTAAGTTTATAGAGTATAAGGGCAGGATTACGATCAAAAAGGAATTATAATCTCATTTTATTTAAGTGTCTTATATTGTTCTAAGTTATTCCATTGATATAATTAGAAGCAATAAGGTTTAAAAAGAGACATTAAATAAATTTTGATGCTGTTATAAAAAATAAATGATGACTTTATTTATTCTTAATCAAAAAAATAACAAGAAGATAACACCTACCTCTATATATCAAACACATGTAGAGTTATATATTAAACACACGGAGTTACATGTTCTATTTTTGTTAGTTTCTCTGTGATTTAGAGTAAATAAAACCACCGTTTATTTTTTTTTTTGTAACATGAAAATTTATTTAATGTCGATGTTTAATCCTTATTGCCTCTAATGGGTTACCCGATGTCAAAGTCATTGGAATTATGTTTGCATAAAATATAATAAAAATGTCTACATTAATACAAAATCTATGAATTCCTTGTTCAGAAATTTAATCCTCCAATTCTCATTCAAAATAGGAACATTAGTAATGATTTTCCACCCTGGATATTTGCATGACCATTAAAGTCATATTCATAAAGGCCATTACCATAAATCAAAAACAACTGTGTGAGCCCCACTGTACGACTACTTTAAAGGAATTCTGCTTACAATTGGAATGATATAATCACATACAAAGTTGGTGATGGGAAAGCAATAGAACTCATTTTAATAATTTCTGTTTAGCTTGAAAATATAATTCGCAAGTTAGAGAACTTATTTTATGAGTGATTTAAAAAGCTGAAAATCTTGAAATTTTAAACAATTGCTTTCCTAATCGCTCTTACTGTTTATAAAATATATTCAATAATTTCACATATCTACTTGCATAAATAAAACTTGCGGCAATTTTTGGATTAAATTAACTCCTATCTAAACAACTTGCACAGAACGTAACTATTTCTCATTTAATGCTCTCAGATATATCTTCTAAGCACATATTTCTAAATGTATATTCGATATCAGAGCTAATTATTTAGACTCATAATTACTAATTTCATTACATTCTATCAACTGGAATTGTAGATAAATAGAGCCGAATTACAATATATATACAGTTGGTTATTATTATGATGGAATAATCAAATTTATAAGGAATCCTTTACTAATAGGGCATAAGAATGCATTAGCTTTTTAATGAAGCTTGGATTCTCATGGTAATTAAATCACACAAGTGCTGAAAAGTACTTAGTGTAATAGTGTATTTCTCTACGTGGAATTCTAAAAATTCTTGGGGAGATATCAATGTAAATTGTCATGAATTCGAAATTAATTGCATTAAAATAGACAATTGCAGATCTGTTATATTGAGGTTGGAAGCTTATGTGTATTAAATAATTCACTAGACCCTCCTATTCTTCAACTATGTTTGAAAATCAACCGCTAGTTAATTATCTTCCGCAAGAGAAATAAAATTTTATACCTCTTGCAGAAAATAAAATTTGCATCATAAGAGGTAAACTGTCCAACTAAGACTACTCGATACTTTTCTTTGGTGATCCTCCCTTTCAAGGTTATGATTAGGCTAGCAAATAATCTTGACCATGACTGAGTCACCTCTATGCTTAACATTAGAAAAAAAAGATATAATCACAGTTCTTTTAAAAATTATTTCCCAAACATACACTCCTTTTGCTGTCAGAAAAGTGGAAAGGATATTTGCCTGTGTTCTAATTAGCAGGCTACCAGGTTTTGTGGTTATGGAATCATTGTAGACCACTTTTGATATTAACATTTGTGCGAAATGGTTGGAAATAGATACTCTACCATAAATGGTTTGCTTGTGAAGAGACCCGGTAACTCTAATTATCAACACTAGGAAATGCAGATTTAGCTCTGTTGTTCCTATGGCTGCATTATTTTCATTTCAGACTCAAAAATTAGCTTTACAACTTGTCAGTCTCTTCTGATAACTACTTTTCCTTTTTTGAGATTGTCTTTGTATACGTAGTCATGTCTTAAGATACCATAGTTCGTAAAATGTCTAAAAGGTATGATATTTCGTCATAGTTGCTCAGCTAATCGGGCTTGTAGAATACGGCCTATTTAAAAGTCTGTAAGGTCTGACATTTTACTCTTTTCATAAAAATGCAAGACAACTTCACTAAAGCTACTTCATACTACCTTAATAACATGCTTTCTATAATAAACAAAACTAATAGCTAGCATCGTATTTTAATGGATATTAAACGTATTTTTGAAGCCAGTTTTATTTGCTGTTGTGTAAGAATTCATGACCATTATTTTCCTAACTATCTGTTTAAGTATATATGCTTTCAATACTGTTATAATTGCTTTTTATATATATAAATTTATATTTCTTAATTGATTTTCCAATTTTTCTTTAAATATCGCTGTGAATTTTAAGATATCAGTATCACCTAGTTTCATAAATCAAAATGCTTATGTTTACAATTACAAAGCACGAATATTTTATTAAATGAATATTTACATCGTAGTGTTTTACTATACATTGAATATTCATGATATACTGTGTGTGCGAGAAGATGTGCTTCATTTTCCAAATATTAGATAGGGTTCATTAGTATTTCTAAATCCTTCATTTTAAGTAATTTTATATATTTAGTAAATCCTTAGTAAATTTTACACATGCACTATTAAGAAAAGTTAGAAACCAATGTGGAAAAGAAATGTTTTTTTCTTTAATTTTAAGAATATAAGATCATTTTTTATTTAAGGTTAATTATTAAGTGATAAATGCATTATAAAAAGATGATAAGTATACATATTTATTTTATTTGTAAGTAATTCATGACAAACAAAAAATAAAATTAATTTGGAACTGGGTGAAATGACCACGGTTACTATATGTAATGCAAGAAATGTTTCCTGAAATAGCACATTTGTCACCTAAAATATATCCTAAATTTTTAGGATTATTGGATACAGCTCAGGGGACTTGGTTAATCAGGGGTATGGATCCTAAAGAAAATTCCATATTTATAATTTGACTTGTTTGGGCTGAATGTAGATCTCGATATCTAACTGTAAAATTTTTGATTGCAAAATTGTTACATTTATAAATTTTTACTATTTATATAAAATCATGCTCATATTTTCAATGATCCCTCCTTCAAATATTTAATTCACATTTAGTATATTTATTAAAATGAGAGATAACGAATATAAACTGAGTACTTTGCAAGTTTTTGCTTTTAATTTTCTTGTTGATTGTAAATTGCTTTGTCATTAAAAAGCAACATATTTAGTTCCTGAATCAAGCAAAGATTGGAGTATTACCAACATTGGATTAGGATATTTTTATCTCATAGCTTTAGATAAAAATTGTGCATAATTTGTTATTATTAAATGAAATAACCAATTTCAAATTATTTCCCATTACAATTTTGAAAGATAAAGAGTTTATCTTTTGTCTAACTGAAAAAACAATAGCTAGATTCCCTAACTATATTCTACCTTCTATTTATTAGGTAGGAAAAAAAATGATATCACTTATTTTAAAGTAAACACAGAGTATTCAGTGATTCTGGATACGTTATAATTAAGATTTATTTAAAATTATCAATAAATGAATCGGTTTATAAATAAATAAATAAATTATAATATATATATATATATATATATATATATATATATATATATATATATATATATATATATATTTATATATATATACCGGGCGAGCCAAAAGCTCGTTACAATTTTAAAAATTCATAAAAAAAAAGAAGAAAGTAAGATAAAGAAGTGCGGTTTGCAAGAAAGGGCTCACAAGGTAGTCAATTTTTTTTTTTTTTTTTTTGCAGCAAAAAAAGTTTTAGTTAAAAAAGTCGCCTATAGATGGACACAATGAAAAGGACAACAGTACGCTCCATTCATTTATTCTGATAACAGTTGTTCAATATGACCTCCAGTACATTCTACGACACAACTAAGGCGACTCGCAACGCCCGTTACAGCTGAATGCAATATATCGGAATGAATTGCAGAAACCTCACGACAGATGGAATCTTTGAGTTCAGCCAATGTTGAAGGAGATGAACAGTATACACGTGATTTCAAATAGCCCCACAACCAGAAGTCGACCGGAGTGAGGTCAGGTGATCGTGGAGGCCATGCGATCTTGCAACCTCGACTGATCAGTCTCTCTTCACCAAAGGTACTCAAAAGGAATCGTTTTACTGGATTGGCATAATGTGGTGGTGCGCCATCCTGCATAAAGTTTATTACAGATAACACACCTCTTTGATTTAATGCGGGCACGACTTTGTCACGCAAAAGAGTGGGGTAACGCTTAGCGGTTACTGTGCACGTTTTCCAGCCCAATCTGGGACATGGTTCTTCAAAGAAGAAAGGTCCGACAATGAAAGATGAGGTGAAGCCACACCAGACTGTCAACTTGGCTGGATGCAGAGATTTCGTCGTGTATTCACGAGGATTAGATGTTGCCCATATACGAGTGTTATGGGTGTTGACATTCCCGTGTAGTGTGAAGTGCGCCTCGTCCGTCCAGAAAACGTTGAACAACCACTGAGGGTCGTTTTCGATTCTTGCCATAGCCCACTCGGCAAATGATTCCCGCATAGCTGTGTCTCCCGGTTGTAACTCCTGCAGTGACTGCAGTTTGTAGGGATAGAGATGCAATATCCCGTGGAGGATACGTCGAATCGATGATTGAGGCACATCCAATATTCTTCCAGCTTCGCGAGCACTGCTACTCCCAATGGACGATTCCGCCGCTAAATCATTCATTGTGGTTACCAACCCATTAATTCGGCTCTCCCCCAACGAGGGTTTTCACTGCGTGGCCGATCCTCCAAAGAGCCAGTTTCCTCGAACCTCTTGACAAGCTTGACTGTTCCAGGACACGATATGGGGCCTTTCTTCGTCTTCAGTCCTTTCGTCGTGCAAAATTTTCACAGCGCAATAGTTGCTGACTCTCCGTTCAAATAGAACAACTTCACCAACAACGCTCGATCGGGTAATGATAACATTCTGAAAGCGAATGAGAAATTCTCGAGTATCACGGCGTTTTATCGCAAGATTAATTTGCATAATTCTACTAAATCTCTCGATGTCAGCGCCATCTATAGGCGACTTTTTTAACTAAAACTTTTTTGCTGCTAAAAAAAAATCCGACTACCTTTTGAGCCCTTTCTTGCAAACCGCACTTCTTTATCTCACTTTCTTCTTTTTTTATGAATTTTTAAAATTGTAACGAACATTTGGCTCACCCGGTATATATATATATATATATACATAGAGAGAGAGAGAAATATTCCACATGGGACTCTATTTTTTGGCTGAGGTACCTGAGATGCGAAGCATGTCTCAGCTTAATGGGAAATCCCCTAGCATTGACTAGTTTCCAAGCGTGCCCATCCATTCACTAAAGGAATGAAAGGCTGCATTGACCTTGCCCGGCCCGAGGATCGAACCTGTCTTGAAAGCGCACGCTTCCACTATATACAATATATATATGTATATATATATATATATATATATATATATATATATATATATATATATATATATATATATACAAAGTTAATTTTTCTAGACTCTGCACTTATTTTGCAACATGACATACTTCAAAAACCTAAACTGAACTATATCTAAAGCCTCAATACATGCTGCAAATACTAATTCGCATTTCTATTTAATTTAGTGGCGGCAAAATTTCAAAGCCAAAGTTCTACGTTCTTTAGTGATATCATGATATTTTTATTTCATTCCTCTAATTTTAAATTTTGTGTTTGAGTTTAATTCATAAAGGATACGTAAGGTCCTTTGAAATATATACAAGCACATTCGATATTGTCTAACATTTTTCAACCCTTTTACATCTTCTGCCCTCCCTTGATTCCCTTGCCTGAAAGTGTCAGTCATCAGTGGAGAGAGGAGTGTCTGGAAGCCCCATCAGAGGACACCCTCATTAATTTCTCCTGTCGCATGCAGGCCCTTAAGTCTCTCGTAGGAGCGCAGAGAAACGTTTTAGATCACTGAGGTGTTGGGCCTTTTGAATATTTTCTCTATATATATCTCTCTCCCTCTTTCTATATATATATATATATATATATATATATATATATATATATATATATATATATATATAGTAAAAATAATACAATATCTATAAATCGTATCCTCAGCTTAAAGATTCCTAAAGCATGAAAATGTTATAAGAAAATAGCACAAACAGTGTAATAAATATATAAAATTTACCATTTAATAATTTAATGTACCCATAATTCATATAATGCAACGTAACTTAATATAATTTTTACGAAAATCTTATCAAATCGATAGATATTTACAAATACACACTTAATATTTTAACAATTTCATAAACAGAAATACCCCGGTAATATATCCTTTTGCGTATCGTATATTATTTCATGTACCTCTGATGTACACGTGAGTTGAATATTCGAAAATCTACGGCACTAAACTTCAACATTTTTTTTTTCAAATTATCACCAAATTTTGAATTACACACATTTTGAGAGATATGCCACAGTTTTAAAACTAAAAGAGTACATCCATAGTTTAAATACTTTCTTGTCACATTATTGCAAAATTTATGATAAACATGTTTAATAGATAAATAAAACAAATTTTAAATAAAAACGAATTCTCGAATAATCAGTTTAATCCCAATGAGAATTTCAGACCGATTATTCTTGTTATTTTGGAGCAAATAATAGTAAGCAAAATGTTTTCCCTCCCAAAGATGACAAAAAGAGTAAATATGTTTTTGCTTTGTTTTTATTTTTGTTAAATATTCCTAATAGAGCAAAAAGTAAAAAATGCAATAAACTGAAACTTCTCACGTTTTTATTTATTTTATAATTTTTTTGATAGATTGGGAAATTAAAATTATGAGTTCAACAGAGTTTCAATATACTATTTTTTATCAAAACTTATAACTGAATTGTATTATTTGTTTGGCTTAAAAACATTTCGCTTCCAAAGATTTTAGCATGAATAGTTAAGATTTATTATTAACTAAGGAAACACTTCTTTTAATGGTTTTATAATCTTTAAAAAGGCGAATAATATTGAAATCTCTCTCAAATTAAATTTCCTGTTCAGTTATCAGCTTACCATTTGTAATCATTTTTCTTACGTAAACTTGTATTGAAATAAATTTTCTTAGGGTTAGTATTTATGTGTGAAAAAGGTTTGAAAATAATTTTATTTGGAATTAATTTAAAAAATCGATTTTTTCAGGATATTAAATAGATGCAAAGTGAAATTAACTAATAAAAAAATTATAAAATCTTAAATTTCCATTTAAAATAATTAAGAATTTAAATCTTGTTTATAAGCTTCTGAGACTATATTATTATTAGTTACCTGAGTTTGACACACTTGAGAATATATAGTAATATATTTGACACATATATGTCAAATATATTAGTATATATTTGAGTGTGATGACGTGCTGAATGGAAAATATTTTGTATCTATCTCCCAATAGGAATATTAAATAAATGGGCAGAGTGAATAGTAAACAACAAACTAATAAACAGTAATCATAAACTAAAATTATTTTATAACGAAAATTTAAATTATTTCGACATCTTAAATTCAATATTATTAGAAAAAGTAAAATTACTAATTGTTTTTTATTTTTATATTAAATAATGGGTGCTTAGCAAGAGGAATATAAATTCTGAAACGAATAACTATCTCATCGATAAATGAAGCGTCGATAATAAAATTCTAATTTTTTCTTGATAGCACACAAAATGTGTGGAATGGTGTAGAAGTTATTACAAAACTCATATACATTGTTTCAACCTCTTTGAACAACACCGAAGAAAGCTGAATTTTCAACTTTGTGAGTGGTTCTGCTAATTCAAGAAATAATTTATTTAAATAAAATTCTTATTTTGTTTGTAAAACTAATTTATGTACAAGAATGAATTCTGAAAACTACCTCCTCATTTTTCTATTTAAAAGAAAATTTCAGTCAAGTGATTTTTAATTCTTTGTCATTTGTCTGTTTTGTTAACCCTCTAAGAAAATTGAACTAATGTAAATTCTGCTTCTGTTTTTATTTTCATGATTATTTGATTAGAATATAAAATGTTTTGTACTGCCTCAATTCTAATGTGTTAAATTATTGAAAAAAATCATGCTTTACAATTCAAACTGAAACTTCAGTTAGAAATAATTTTCTTTATTATTTAGCTTTCTGTTTTATTCTATAAGCTGAATAGAAAAAATCAATTTAGATCAATCAATCAATTCAAGTTTTTTAAAGAAAAATACTTCAAAATAAACTAGTAACCATAAGACTTCGCGTCATCCATAAATTTACAGAATCGTGATTTAAATAGAATCCAGTAAAGCAGCTACACTCAGCAAGTCCTTACTAAAAAATGCAATAGGAGAAATATCAGGAATAAAAAGAACAGGCATTGCATAAATTTATTATAGAATTTTGTGATAGAATTTTGTAAACAAAATCTTATAATCTAAACTTAAAGATGATCACCTAATTTCGTTGCTGTTTTGAATCGTTTACCTTTTAAAGCTTTTTATCTTCTCAATGAAGTTCTGGGTGTTCAAACAATTTACCAATAAATATTTTACCGAATTTTTATTCATATATTTTAGCGTAATAGCTGTTGATTTTCCTTGGATGCAATTACACTTTTCATTAACATTTTGTTTTTGATATAATATTTTTTATATATTTCATTATATTTGAATTTTATTTGCCATAGTTGTTCCTGAACATGGGAATTGAAGGCACATTCAATAAAATTTTTTGAATTTTTGCTAGTTACCAATTGTGAAATACGGTTTTAAAATTTCAGATTGTAGCAGTTTAGCCTCATATGTGCCCCCATAACTATATTTAATACATTCCTTCAATTGAGAGGTATTCTGAAAGCATAATTTGACACAGCATACTTCTTACACCACAATAAAAATTCTATAAGAATTACATAAAAACTTCTGTGACATCAATGTAAGTATATAATTTAAATTACAAATTAAAAGATAATTGTTGCAAGGAAAATCAAATATAATTGCAGTTTTAGAGTTTTGTGATGCTTTTCGGAAAAACAACGACTGCAGAGTGATAAACAAACCCTAGCCAGAATCTATTTGCCTTCTTAAAGAAATTTAAAATATCTGGCTCTACTGACCCTCAATGATATATTCTTTTAGATTTCTAACTCCTTAAAGGAGGATTCTGTGGTCGTCGATATTCTTATAGCATTATTCTTGAGTGGGTCAATTAAGCATTACTGAGTTGGTACCCCTAGCTCCTTTTACAACAAACTTTCGAATCAGTACATTTAGTTAACAGTATTTATAGAATGAGCAATACTAGTTCTCAACAAACACAGAACTGGCATAAGGCTGGGTTACTGCTGCCGGTTTCACACTAGCCATGATAACCCACTGATGGTTGGTGGGAGGCACAGTTTCATCTACTACGTTCACAGTTGAATTCTGGCCACAATCAACCAAGCCGCCGATGTATAAGTAATGGACCAACTGATTCTGCCCATTGGTCGTCAGCAAAATTGAGATAATGAGTTTTAATACTGCTTTTTAATTTTACAGAAAAAACTGCTTTCTTATCCGAAGTTTTTCCTGTGATGTAAGAAACTTTAACAAAATAAAAAAAACTTACTTTTAACTGCTGAAAACTTTTTTTTAGCAGAAAACAGATTCTTACTATTTTATTTTCTTGATAAATATGGTTATCATATTATGTTTACAAATTGTCTATTGAATTTAGATAACAAATTATTTTTAATTTTGCATTTATTATTTTTCTTCCCAGATTAAAACTTGAAAATGGGTGTAGAAACTATTTTTGTATTTGTTATTAAAAATACTTTTAATTAAACATACCGTTACATACATACAGTTTATTTACACATCTATTATTTCAAATACTTACGCACTACTTATTTACCCCACGATAAAGTAACCACGTGTGGTATTCATACTTCATTCAAATTAATTAAATTAATAAAACAAGTAGAGCACCACATGTAATAAAAATAATGGCTATAAAAATAGATTAAAAGATCGTCGACTTACGGAAAACAAGTGATTTATCCAGCCGAAATTATCAGACGATTTTGGGAAACACGTTTCTTCTCCATTCCTTCAGAGCCCTTCCCACAATTCATTTCCATGCTGTTTGCGTGCCCTTTCCATATATGCTTTCTAAGGAACCATAGAAGTTAATTAATTCAAAACTTGCGATATCTAAGTCTCGAAGATTCCGCAGAATCAAGTGTTCCATGCCTCGTGGAATCCCCTTTCGTTCATTCTTTTCTGTTTCAGGTTCTCAGCCCTGATTACTTTAGTCACCCCTCTCTCGTGTGCCGAACCAGTGACCCCGTAAAATGTTCTTCCTCTGCTCCCTACCATTGTTCCTGCAGGTCCTGCGCTAATATAGTAGTCCACTTTGTAGAAAGGGAGAATAATTAGGAATGGATTCTTACAGGAATATAAAAAGGACTTACAGCCAGAGTGAAGAGCATAAGTAATTTAATTAATTAAAATTGGGAAATCTTTTAATATAAAAAGATAACTAGCCAGGAAATACAGAGAGAGGTTAAAATATCAATAATCATATAATATTGTTACAAATAATTTCCATTCTTCGCTTTCTTGGATAAAATAGAAACTAAATAAAAAGGATTCAGTATAAAATGTTCCCAATATCAATATTTTTTTTCTCAATTTTATTGAATTCCGCCTGAAATCTACAGTTACATGTATCCACACCCAAGATGGAAATCAATTTCCTGAACTAATGATCTGATGGTCAGTTTTCAAATACTGGTCTTGTTTTGCTTTGACTCATAATTTGAGTATAAAATATTCTAAATTTAAAAATAATTTTGTTGAGTGCCTCATATTATGATGGATAATATTCTGAATAACAATTTATTTTTACATGCAAAATAAAACTCTATGTGAAATCTCTGATTTCTGTCGTTTAAAAGCTTTATCAACTCAATTTTTGACATCACGTGTTCTTCGCAGTTTTTTTTTTTTTTTTTTTCTCAAATGTTAACTTTTGCTATGTACTGTTAAACATGCGTTGATGTTTTTATTTTTGTAAATAACTAAATCAATTTATTATTTTTTTCATTATGCATATTTTCTTAATAAACTCTGGTCTTCTAAATATTCTGTAACTGAATACATTATACCTCGATTTTAAATGAATTCAATTCTTAAAACCTGCTTACGTAGACTGGCGTTGTTATACAATATTTAGTTGCCATAAAACTATAAAGCAAAAAAGAAGGATGTCAAGCAAGTACGGTATGCTTACATAATTCGATGTTAGTAATTGAACTATTTAAGCTGTGCTGAATGTTAGTACATTATAATACGAGGAAATAATACCGAAATTCCAACAAAAATATTGAGAAAGGAACTAAAATAATAATGCATATCTTTTATCATTGAATGAAACCAAAACGTTCATAATAAGAAACATTGATCACTAAAACTTATACAGTAAAGCATATATATAAATATAATGAAAGATAAAAAACTTCTCACATTTACATGAACATGAAATTTCCAATTTGTTTCGTTGTACAAATTGTTACTTTTTACAAAAGCTATCATTAAGTATGGGAAAACCAAATAAAATACTTAGTACAAAAAGAAAATTCAACTTTATTGTTTTTGACTTTTTCGCAATTGAATTTTTTCCGCTTTAAAATATTTCTAAAGTCATTATTTTTAGAAATATTGCAAAAAGTAATTAGAAATTATTCTTTTATTGTTTACATTATACTTTTTACTTCCTGTGTTTGACAATGGAATAAAAATTCCAATATTCCCCCAACAAAAATTGGAGGAATATCTGAAAAATTAGCTGCGGAATACTTCAGAAATGTAGGAAATAAAAGAATAAAACTTTTAGATTAAAAAATTTTTAAATAAATTTTGTAAGTTTATTTTGAATGTAAATAAAATCTTTTGTGTATATGTAAGTCAGGTCTTGTTTTGAGTGCCCTCATAAATAAAAACACATAATATGCAAATTTTTAATGCAAGGAAATTCAGTTTAAAATAGTGTATATGTGCCTCAAAATAATTCAACAAAATGAACCTCAGTATTTTAAAATAATTAAGTTGGAATTCTCTGTACATGTTCACGGTAAAAATTTAGTAGTAAATTGAAATTTCTTTAAAAAAATATAAAATTAAAAAGAAAAATAATTAAATATATATAATAGACTATATTTTAAAATAACCTATTAATAAATTAATAAAAAATAATAATAATTGTATAAATTTATAAACAATGTAATAAAAAATTCTATTAGAATAAAAAAGAATATTTTAAAAATATAGCCAATAGAATGCATAAAAAATTGTTTCAATTGTTTGGAGGAAATAAGCTGTAAAAACTTGGATGACTAACATTTTAAGCTTACAGCAGTAAGAAATGGAAACGTATTTTATGAAATCTGTGTGCTCTAGTTTTCATACTTAATAAATAAAAGTGAATTTAATGTCAATTGATAAATGCTTGAAGAACCATGTTTTTCTGAAATAATAATAAAAACAAATTCAGTTTTAAATAAATGGCTTTCTCATACTATATTAATTTTATATTATATGAATTATTAGCATATAAAAATGGATAAAGGTTTCATTAGAAGCAAAGAATAAGTTATAACTCGCTCTACGCCGGTAAAAGTGGCCAGTTCTGGCCCACCGGCAAAAAACCGATGAATAAACTACTGGCCTAATATCAATGAGGGTGGTCACATTATCGGTGGAACCAATGGATCCAAATAGCAATGGCTAATTACTGGACAAACGGGCTGCCATCAGCGGCCCAAATGATGCCCAACATGCTTGTATTTGTTGGGGAGCAGACAAATCATGAAATATGAGAATTGTAGTGTTTTTAAGTCATGAAAGTAAAAAAATTTAAAACTGAATCTCGGAACTATTATAAAATAATCATGATTATACATGTAAATTAAAGGACAACTTCTGACGACGTCTTGTTTAGTGATCTTATAATCAACGCTTCAATTCTCTACGAGACATTTCAGTACTCAAGTCAATTCCAGAAACACGTGTAATGAAATAATACTCTCAACTAATTTAGTATTTTAGGGATGTGTCCTGACTACCATAGTGTTACAAGAGATATTATATGTTTCTTGCTTCCTGATTTTGGGTTCGAGGTAAGCTACAGCTGATTTTCAATAATAAATAATTCTAAAACTGGTTCCACCAGTTTCCTCAAATGCGTTTTTCCAATTCTCCGGAGAAAAGATATGCTTTGAAACGGGAATGAAAGGAATCCTGACTTTACTATTCAATAATCAGGAGCTAAAAAGACTTTTCAAGCTCTCCACAAATTATTCGATTCATTTATAGCTGATCTGTGACTGAAATCTCATTATTTCGTGGTTCAAGAAATCATTTTGAAAAAATTTAAGTAAACAAAATTTAAGTAATTTGAAAAAATTAGTAAATATTGTTACTTTTACTTCTTACTAGCCTACCCTCACTTCTACACTATTTTTGAAATACAAATACAGGAAGAATATTCAAACTCTCTAAGAAATAATTTAACAGAATAGTTTTATCACACACATTTTTTTCCGCTTATTGTTCTTCAACATAAATATTCATGTTTGATTTTCAAATAAATAATATTTCTATCATTAATTATATTACAAAATTTTATAAATGTTGCATGTAATTTCCCCATACTTTGCAGTAAAATTTTAATGTTTTAAATTATTTAAATTATGAGCATTTTTTCATTTGGATATTAAAATCAAATACTTCAATTAGGTTTTAGTCGCAATATTCAATTCAATAAGAAACATTGAAACTAATTGAAACTTCTAAATTTCAATAAAAACATCGCATATACATATTTGCATAAACCGAAGACCTAAAGCTTAATAACCACAGCCATTGGACAATGTTTTTTTTTTTTTTTTGAGGACTCACAATGCACGTAATCCAGTGGAAAAGGTTCTTATGATCACATATGTGTGCCATGATGATCAAAGCAAATTCGACAGTGGGCAGATTGTGATGGTCCAAAATGAGTATCTCCGAAACTGCTGCCTCGTCTGCAGTTTCGGGCAAAAAGATGAATAGCAGATGCACCAATATTGGATATTCCCACATTATTAGCGACAGAAAAAGTGAATGGTTGTCCCGCAAATTAAAATAAGATTGGTGGCAGACAGTGGCTTCTTTAAAGACTGAATACACTGTGAGTCAAAGTAGAAGTGTGTCTAAGCCTCCAAGTCAGTGGTGTTTAGCACGTCTGTTGCCGAAGTTATTTTACAAAGAGGGTCAGCTTCCGACATCCTGTGTCGTAAATGATGCGTGGGCACCCAACTATATTGTGCCATTCATCCACTTGGTATAAGAACTCACAAATATAGCTCGTGAAAAACTAATGAACCGCGTGGGGTTTTCAAAGATATTCATTTCGAAGTCTTCGAACTATTACAATCTGTGTTTAGTCAAAGACACTTAGAACATCAGCTTTTTCCATAAAGCACTCATGTAATAACAGAAATGATGTATGGTGTTTTTCAGGAAGACTTATATATCGTTTTCCCTAGATCACGTGTCTCTGACAGCATCAATGTGGACTCACTGTCAAATTGCGGAAGAGGTCATTCAGTTTTGAATCTTCAGTGAGACTTCAGTTGCATTTATAATTTAGAAAAAAAAAATACCGCTGTCCAACAGAAGTGCATTCATTAATTTACGCTGGTTTTATACCAGCTTTAATTTTTGCAAAAAACATACTTTCAGAATAAAATTCAATTGTCTACATGAACAATTTCTTTGTGACTTAGGATAGGTGTTTGGAATTTCGTTGTTTCTGGATTGTTAGTGTTTTACTGTTTACCATTCCTTATTTGTCTTTTTTTTCTTTGCTTGGCATAGATTTCAATGATCGGGAATTACAGAAGCCTGAAGTAGATTTAGTTCGAACAAGACAATTTTTTATAAATTAAAATTGCTTTTTCATTAACCAATTTATGCATGGTGATTTCAAAAAAATTATATCGGCAATGGTCTTCCGTAACGAAAGTACCAAATTTATGGAATTTTTAGAAATAACTATCTGATATACATAGATGTACTACATTTTAGATACTACTGAGTATAATGAAAAGATATTTCTGATTCTCATTCTGAAACAATAAATTTATATTAAGTTTTGACACTCCCGCACTGAATGATAAAAATGTATGGATGAATTATTTAGAATTTTCATCTTTATACTTGAGCAAAAATGAGCAAATTCTTGGTATTTAGGATTTTTAAACACAAAATATTTAGAAGTACATTAAAGTTTTATGTATTTTAATTAAATATTTAATTCTTTTATTATCTAGCTAAGTATGCAAAACCTTATTATTTAATAAGCCTTAAAGTCTTTTTGTTGATTTCACAGTTACTTTAAACGTCATATATGGTAAATTTGAAAACGTAGATTTCATATATTTGTTAGATCTACTTTTCTTTTCAAAATCAAAATAATATTCTCATTTTTAGGAAACAAAGAGACTTTTTCAAAAATGTTACAATAAAATGTTTCTTATTTCATTCTTATATTTAAAAATTTGTAAAACAAATAGATCTTATTAGTTAGTAATCGAGAATTACTAGCTGGTAAAAATCAGTTAGCTTTGAATTATAAATAGTTAGACCTTTGAATTACTTAATTAATAAATATAGTTTATTATTTTATTAAGTTATTAACTATCACTACTTTGAATAATTATCTTAAATCATTATGATACAGGAAACAAAAAATAATTTAATTTATAGTGTTCTAAGTAATTAATTAATAGTGTTATATTGAAGCAACACTGCAAAATAAGACTCATATACAGAATACAAATCCAGTTTAAAAAACACTTTTAGTAAAAAATGTATATGCTAGAATATGACTGATACTTTTAATAAAAGATATTGTTAGTTTTTATAATATCAAAACAGATATATTTGTTCCAATATTTCTGATAAACTTCCTAATGGACGCATCTTTCCTTTACCAAACTCCTCTCATGCAACAGTACAGTTAGAAGTATCTGATTCAAAATTAGTGATGACAACAAAATTCTAATATCGGGGGTCCCCAGTGGCTGCTTCTTGAGCTGCAACAGATCGCAATACAGGGGGAAGTTTCAACTCTAGCGCACTTACAACCCAAATACTTAAATGATCATTATTTTAATGCCCAGGGGGCTTAAGAACAACAGCAAAAGAGTCTTCAAATAGATAAGGCAATTAAAAAATAAAAATTTGTATATAAGTTATGTTATACTTGTATTATAAGTTATAAATTAAAGTTATAACTTTTTCATAAGCTTCACATCAGAATTTTATATTATAATAAAAACTATGTATATGTATATAATAGTAAATTTTCTAGCTAAGAATTAAAATGTATGTATTCAAAATTTGTATATTTTATTAGCGGCGCGTAATCATTTATTGTGTAGGTTTGAAAAAAAAAACACTTTCTTAATATAATTTCTATCTCATCAGTTTCAGCACTGAATCTTTATGACTTGTGATTACATTTGATCTTAAAGTTCAATAGGAATATTCTTTTAATTATATTGATTTTTAGAAACTTCATTTACATGTAAAAACCTTCCTCATTTAGCAATTATCTTCTAATGAAAATAATTTATATAGTTGTAAATAAATAATTTCGATAACGTGTTCTAGGCAAACATTCAGTTTGTAAGCAATTTTAGCCTCGTCAATTCTTTGTTTTGGTAAAATGGAATTTTTAAATGTTCAAATACAATTAACAAAAAAGTCCTTTTAAAAATATTCTAAGTATTTTACACAGGTCATTTCATGAACTATTTGGTTATGGATATCTATAAAGTGAACCGAAATCTGCTGGAAAGTTTACTGTCCAAACAAATATGTAAGGAAATGGAGTTGAAGATTTTGATGACACTAATTTTACTGTTGCATAAATTTTTACAAAGTATTGAAAATGAAAAAACTTTGTTAATGACTAGTCGGTGATTAAACTTATCAGTAAAAAATTATTAGATGGTCAACCATGTAAATTAAACAGTCTTTTCTGACATGCATAAAGGACAAATGTCTAAAAATCTTTGTCCCATTTCCCCGAAGAGTGTCTTTGTTAAAGAAAAGATTAAAAAAAATGCATATATAAAAAAAATACGATCAAGCATTTTACACAAATCCATAGCAGAAAAGGAAACAACAAAGTTGAACAGTAAAAAGATTGTCAATACTAGCACATCAAAACATATTTATCAAAGTGGGATAAGAATATGGTTGCCAAGAGTAATTTGAAAAATTATGAGTTAAGTTCAAATAGTTAAAGTAGTTTAGAAACCATGACTTAAATTCAAAGTTAAAGTATATTTAATGTAAAATTATGCGTTTTCAGGATTTTAGTAAGAACTTCAATGCTTGGGTAGCTCTTCTGTAGTTGCAAGAGTTACTTCAATCTTACAAACGACTCCCTACAGAGTTTAAAATAAAATCGACAGGAACCTTATTATCTTTAAGGTAGTTAATTAATATTTTTATTTGATTTCTAATGAACTTATAATAATTTCAAATATTGTAGATGGGATGGACTTCATTAAATAGAACACTCCTATAAATTTTTAAAGAATTATTAGAGTTCCAATACATTAATTTATTAACTTTTAAAATTAAATTGACTAGTTTTATCAGAAATATTAATATAAGTAATCGAATTCTCAATATTGATAAACAAATCTAAAAATTCAACCCTATTGTTGAAAATATTGACTTTATCAGTAAAAGCTAATTAGAATAAGCCAATTTATAAATATCATTAAAATTTGAAACATTGAAAATAGTAAAATCGTCAATGTATCGAAAAGCAAAAGAGGATACTGATAAAAAATTTTCAAAATAATTAATAAATAAATTTGAAAGTATATTTGAGGAATTAGAGCCCTGTGGAATACCACGATTCTGAATAAGAATGTTTTCGCCATTATATATGTAAACGTTGTAGGTACACATAATTTTACCAAGTTATTCCAGAACTCAAAATTTTAATATTTAAAACATTTTTACTATCTTGAAAATAAAAATTTAACTGTCAAAACATCATTTAATTTGTCAGAGGATGTACTGGTAAAAAGATCTTTGAAACCAAAGGAAGTAATAATATAAATACAATTATTAGACCTAAAATCCAAAACTGGTCTTTTATTAAATCCAATTAAATTTAGATTTAATAATATTTTCCTGAATGATGTTTATATATTTAAAAAAATGTAACAGGGTTTATTCATATAAGGCTTATTGTTACAAGTAATAAATCGAAATTTTATAGGATATTTATGAAATTTTGGAATTAGTGTTAATTAAATAAATTGCAATTCATAATAATTCATATTTAAAAGTTTATAAAAATCCATAATCTTTTTATTAATGATGTCAGCTGTAGAATTTAAAAGTTTGTAGTTGTTATAATTTAATGTATTTTTATCCAGTAAAAATCTTTGTACATATAAATAAAACTTTTTATAGAAAAATGCATAGTTATTGGATGTTTTATTAACATGTGTGATAGTAAAGTTATCTTTAAGATCCTTAATAACAGGTGTTAATGGGCCAAATGTAATACCTAGAAATTATAATCAAAAATAAATTTTATTAGAGTTTTGGGACTTTCGAAATCTGAAAAATTTAACAGGTGTGTATTATTATAATTTGAAATTTTAAGGATAAAGGAATCAATAATATGTAAAATTACTTTAAATATTTTAGATTTATTTATTAAAAAAATTGTATTTAGTGCCCTTATTAGAAATTTCTTTACGTTTCTGATCATAGGGACCCTCCTGACAAAAAGGTGGTCCCTATGCCTTTTTCATATTCTTTCTATAATAAAGTTTTATCTTGTCAGTGATTTTTCAAATTTTTTCTTACTCGTATAATTGTTCTTCAGACTGAATGTTATTTTATATCTATATTGGCACATCTCACTTTAAGTGACTTTTCCATGGTTAGATTGCCAAAAAATATGTATGTGTTGATATTGTATTTTATTGATTCAATGGACTTTCACCTTTCAATCAATAAAATTTGCAAGATAAGGAGTCTTTTATCTTGCCTACTATATTTATTGTTTTATGCTATATATAAATGTGTGTGTACGTACATACAGATGTAGCTATTTCAAGAATTAAGTAACATTGCAAATACCATTGTACAAAACATTTTTTTCTAAAATATACAAAATAATTTCCTATATTTTTATCCCAGGAGATTTTAAAAATAAATTTGCTATAACAATGTTTATTTTTATTAATTAGCGAAATACCCTGCTATTTAATTCAAAGTACAGTTTTTATTTTTGTGGAAAGTAATTACTTTAACCTAGTTATAGTATCTTCCTTAAATCTGTTGACTGCAAGCATGTAGTATTAAAGAGAAGTTACATACTTATTTTTGCGACTGTCTTGTAACATTGCATTAAGTTTACAAATTTTATAAATTTTCATACATAAAATTAACATGAACCTAAATGATTCTAAATCCCATAAGTCAAAATATTTTTACAGTCATATTCTTTTTCTATATCTGTTCAGCCTTTCTTTAAAAAAAATAATAATTTGATTTTTTCCTTCTCAGAGGAATTCTTCCCTTCAATTGATTAGAAACTTATGCTCCTTCAAAAAAAAAAAAAAAAAACTTCAAAATAAATTTAAGTATAAATGTTGTTTATTTCCCTTTATACGGTGCAAAAAGTGTGCATTTTAAATAAGTGTGGATATCGAGTACATGAAAATGAATAATTTAAGCATTTATATGATTCTACATACATACATATGTATATGTGTGTATGTATTTTTTATAAAACAACAATACATTTTTAAATAAGAGTTTTGCATGATTTTTCTTTATATTTTAGCTTTATTATTTATGTTTTTATTTTTCAAATTTGAAACATTTTAGTATATAGATATATATTTAGAACTTAATTATCTTGTGAAGTAAAATAAATATAAGTACTTTGCATTAGAAATCTTTAAAATTATTAAAAGATCAAAAGAGATCTCATATTAAACTGTATTTATCCATATTTTTATCTAGCAAAAATATGAATCAATGACATCAACCTACTCAGGTAAATATATGATAAATGTATGATCTCTCAAGCAATTACATAAAGAAAACTTACTTCTTAAATGTTAAAATATTTAAATTAAAATAAATCTGTTAAATATTTATTTTGGTTATATTAAGTATCAGTTTTTGGCTTCTTCAATGGCTGTCAATTGAAATGTGTAAAAGCAAAAAAATAGTTTTTTACATGCTCCCTTTTAACAATTTAAATTTTGAATTAAAAATTTTCGATTTCAATCAAATAAATAAAATCGAAAATATTTTAAGTATTTTATCAAAGGTTTAAAAAAAATGGCAAATTTTATCTTTGCATTTGTTAGTGGTATTAACTAATGCAGTAACTTAGAATGATTTTTGAACAATCCTTGTGTAAGGCGTGAGATATCGATGCAATCACTAAATCCAGCATGAAAACATAACATGATATGAGCAAATATATCATCAACAATACATAATAATCGTGGGTAAAAAAAAAGAAAAAAAAAAAGAAAAACATTTTCGAAAATTCAAAATCAAAACTGTTTAGTAGCGTGTTGTTGATCATTTATTGATTTCTGAAACTGGTCCTCCTATTCGATTCCCATACAGAATGACATGTTAAATATCACTCACTCATGTCGTCTTTGATGACACCGTTCCATTACCACGCCATACTTCAGGGAAGTCTTATCGCTAGCCGGTGTCACACCAATACCGGCATCGGCGCATATTGTAAGAAACAGTAGAGTATGTTTGGTAGATATGGGGAAAAGTATGTTAACAAATTTAATAAAACGTGAAGAAATTATTCAACATAACAAGCAATTACATTATTATTATTTTCAATAGGAAATTTTCTACAATATTGAATACTATAAAAGTAAAATATCAAATTGAAGACGTCAGAAAGTTGGGTAATTTATTTTAAAAAAGAGAAAAAATACTTTATTTAGTTGAAGATTTATACTTTAATTGGTAAATTATTGTAATTTTTAATTATTTAATTATAATTTGTAATGGAACATTTAAGTTTCTAAAAATTATATGAATTGCACAAAATATTCTGCTGAGGTAAAATCTTAGAGTAATCCAAAAATAAGAAATATATTCTCCTGTTTTCCCCTTTTTAAAAATGAACAGTTGCTAAACATAATGTTTTACTTATTTTATTTCGATAATCACATATACTACCCTAGTTGAACAATCGGATATAACAATTCTGGTTTTTGCGGAAATATATTTTTAGAGTTTTCCAGATAATTTCTTTCTAAATTTAGGCATTGTAAAACAATTTCCGAAATTTGAAAAAATGTCTATTTTATGTTACATATATTAGAAACATATCAAATGAAAACAACATCAATAAGATTAATAATTTAAACAAGATAGAGGTATATATTTTTAATTCATAGATTTAAAAACGTAATTAAAAAACAATCAAAGCAATGATGAAGAAAAATTCTAGAGGTGTTCGTAAATCTCTTAAATTTCACAAATTTTGGAGCTTTTATTAATTTTTTTTTTTATCAAAGTTAACACACAAAGAAAATAACTATTTGTTTCAGGTACACATCAGTTTTTTCCGTTCTTCAATAAAAAAATTCTGAGTTCATAAAAAATGGAATATTAATATTTTTTTAAGAATTCTTATAAATAATGTAGAATCTAAATATCACATTAAAGGAAAATTAAGTTTACACATAAAACTTTAAAGAGATAAAAACTTTTGTTTTTATAGCAAAATTTAATGCTGAGAGATTTCACATACAATTTGCATTATGTTTTAGGATTATATAATACATTAGAAAATTAAAATAGCTCAAGAAAATTAGTTATACGTAGAATTAAGTATTCAAATAAAAGCAGCATAGACTTTTCCCCTTAATATCAAAGAAATAATGAAAAACTCTATCGATATGAATAGCTCACATAAAAATTGACATTTTGTGGTTGTTATCTATAAATTACATACTTATTTCAATGCAATATATAGGCTACCTCTCTAATAAACCTTTGGTTTATTAGAGAGGTAAAATAATAGAGATAATAAGAAAAATAATATTGATTCACTGTCGGTAATTTTTAATTGGAATTTGAAAAGCTCTACATTGAGATATTTATTTTTAAAATTTCAAATCTTATTGATGAAATTAGTAACTCATGAAAAGAATTACTAGGATTCAAGAATAACATCTCAATTCCAATGAATTCCTGATGCAAATTTGAGCTCTCGGTAAATAACGGAAATCAAGAGAATAGACGATATTTTATTATTTAATGGTGTTGAATTTTTTTTAATATATATAGTAACAAAAGGAAAATAACAGACAAAAATAATTATCTGATAAAATTCATATTTTTTGCTTAATAATACTAGAAAATTAAGAAGTTAAAATATTAGATATCTGAAAATATAATCTTTATTTACTTTAATGTAAATAAATAAAATATTTCCTTTTATTTAGGAAATTTTAAAAATCTGACTCATCTTACAAATTTTATTTCATTCGATTTTAAATCAAAAATAAATGTTTATCTGCGGGATGGCTCTTTTTGACAAAATTTGTTCTAGCTAAGCTTACGAGCATTTTATATGTTATCCTTTAATAAAGAATTTCAGTGATTAGACATCTGTCTACATTTTTACAAGAATTTCCTTGCCAGTTTTTCATTGTTTTTGATGAGAAAGTTACATTTTTATGTTACTTTAACAGCTCAAGCTGTAAATAATTTAACTATGAAGTTAACTTTAAATACTATCTGTGTAATAAATTAAAAGGATTTTAGTCAAAGTTATTTCCACAGAACAGACTATTTCCTATGAAAGCTTTTCTTTCTCCATTAAGATCCTTAAAAGTGCCACGTATTATTTTAGCAATTATCTGCTGTCTTTCCTTATCAAGTTTTCTTACAAGCATGGAATGATTCCTTCTTTTAAATCATTTCCTCTTTAAGGCACAGGTGCCCAACGAATAAATACTCCTTGATGAAAACCGTGTAATGAGCTAAAATGTAATGGACCATGATCTAATGGCTTTGGAAAGTAAAATATCTAACCTTGCTGAATCAGTACAAAATTTGCGAGCTTTTTCCTTTAAGTACTTCTCAGAGCAAAATATTATATGGGACGAACTTTAATCTTTTTTTAAAACAGATAATCATATTTAAAAGCTAATATTCTTATTCCAGAAACGAAAATATTCAATTATTTTCTTCTCTTTATAGTATTTCTCCATTTTATTTAGCTGTGAACTTTATATTTTAATTCCAATAATGACCAAGCAAGTGTATAGTTAGAAATCAAATCTAATTAACGCTTCTTTGATGTTCATGAAAAGTATTTGTACAATTTCTGAATTTATCTCTATTTTTGGGATATACTGGGAGAAAATACTTGTAGGTCACCGATACGAAATATTCAAAATATAATCCATTCTATATTATGCATTTCAAATTATTCAAATCATTATTTTTCGTGTTTTAATTAAGAAAGCTTTCGATTTATTTTTAAATTCTAATTAAAAACATAATTTTGCTCAAATTAATGGGTCATATGTTTCTTCAACGAATTATAATTCGTTTTTTGTATATAAACATTTCCAAGCATTTGGAACCGACCAATGACTTCGAATTTTTAATTCCCATGAATATAACGAAAAATGTAGCAATACCAATTCAAAGTAAAATAGATGAGAAAATTTTAATTTTTATTTGAGAGTATTATTTAAATAAATTATATATTTTTAATTTATTCCTTAAATAAATCATTTGAGTAACTAATGAAAAAATTTTAATTATTATTTTTTGTAAGCAGTGGGAGAGAAATGATCTTATAAATCAGTAAGTAAACTCATGAAAGAATTAAAGTAAAAAGAAGTGATAATAAAGAAAACTGTACGAGTGAAAAATACTGATTTTAAGATTCAAGTATTTTTGAAGGACATAAAATAGGAGTGTTGTTTCATCGTTCCTTGCTATGCAAATTTTAAGTTTATATTAACTAATTACTTAAAAATTTCAAAAATATGTGTGATTTTCCTTAATTCTACATAAAAAAATTTTTTCATTTCACTTACCCTTTTACATAGGAGCGTATAATCTATCCAATTTTGTTCGAAAGGGAAAAACTACATCCACGTATATATGTTGTTGTTTCATATCTCCGGTGTCTGGGAACGCTAAATCAGGTCTATGAAATTGTCCCTCTAATAAAATCTATCACTAAAATTGGGCTTGTGTAAATATCAATTCCTGAAAGCTCCGGACAATCTATAATATGATCAGGTGTGCCCCCTTATGGACAGTACACTTCAAATAGGTCTGGAAACCTTTTATCCATAAGAATAGAACACAGATCTCAAGAGTCCACTGATAAGCCTAGTATTAGCTTTCTGGTCCCGTCTACAGCACTTAAGTTATAATCGATCTCCAGAGCACTTTCACTGCAACCATTGGAAAACGGGTAAGATAAGACAAGAAGCAGTAACAGTTTTTTTATAATTGAGAATAGCTCCAAATGAGTCAGTGAGTAAGATATGTCTAATGTGGCCCATCTGTTAGCCAAAATATCCACCGTCTCTTGATCATGTATATCAACGTGGGAAGGTACCCACTAAAAGTATACCTCACGAAAAGATGTAAAAGATGCTCCAGTTTGTAACAAATGCCTTTCCTATATGGTCACGCACTTTATGCCGATTGAAAAGGTGCTGAGCAGAGTTTCGGTTGTCCGATAAGATCCAAAAGGCATACGGCAGGCGAGTTGAATAGAAAACAGAATTCTACCGTGCTCAACTTATATCTGAAAACTGAAAAATTGTGTTTGGATTTCTCCTACTCAATTTATTGTACATTCTTCGGTTAAGATATAAATTCCACTTTCTGAGTAGTCACGTTCAGCTTTACTTCCGCTTTTATATATTATGGTGGAATCTTCAGGGATGTTATTAATGATACTTCAAGGGCAAGTTGTTTCAAATAAACTGGGGCATCGAAATTCTTGCTCACTTGGGAAGAAAGATCCGTGAGTAAGTAGACTCCATTTAAGCCAACCGAATGGTCAATGGTGTGTTTTAAGATAATCTGTAACACATTTTTGTCGATCAAATTGTTTGAATCAACCCAGCCAAAAGGACTACTTTCCGTTAATCCTTGGTTAATGACTCTATCAAAAACTCATATATTCAATTTTGAATACCATAACTGGTGTGCTTGTGAAAAATATTTCACCATTTCAATATTTGCTCTGTTTGCAATGTTTTCTCTGCGCCTCGACCTGTACCTCTTACACTGAGGGGTGCAGGTCGGTCTCATAAAGAACTATTTCAGTAAGGCAGCTTTTTTGCAGCCTTGTATTTATGTGGGGTACTTAGTGCACCCCACATAAATCACGCCCGATCAAGATTTTGTATATTCGTGTTGGAAGCAGAACTGTAATCTTGAAAAACCATATTTTAAGATCGGACTTCTAAGTGTCATATAAGTAATTCTGAGAGTCAGCTCCCAAATTTCGTCCTGCAATTTATATTAAAAATTTAAGTATTATTTGGTAGATATGTTTATTGCATGTAATTGTGCTATCCAAAACAAAGCTCAAGTACGTTGGATGTTTTTCAACTGAAAGCAGATGGCCATTCAAATTTAGGCTGATAGCTAAAAAGTTTCCTATTTGTTGTGTGAAGAAACCATCAATAGACTTAAATGGATTAAAACTCAATTTATGATTTCTGCAATTTCAAAAAATTATTAAGTGAGAATTTGATGTTAAATACCAATTTTTCTTTATGTCTTAGCCACAGTTCCTCAGGACAGTATCATATACGAACATCCCCGATTCACAGCTATTCGATATGTCCCTCTGAAGACCAGCCAAAAATAATAAAAAAAGTTGGGTTTAGAACAGATATCTGAGGTGCACCCTGAGAAAGCTTGAAACTGTCCGACAGTGTTACTAAACTTTACTTTGATGACTATGTTTCTCAAAAAGTTGTAAACCCAGGTTAAGCCCTTTCTGTGAATCCCAAAGAAATAGAGAAGAGTTTAATTATGTGTTTTTGATTCCATACTCTGTCAAAGGCCTTAGTTAGGTCTAAGAAGGTTGCTACAGTATGGTTAGTAGCATTTCTAATCTTTTTGCAAAAATAAAGCATCTTATTTGTGGTGCTGTGACCCTCTCTAAAAGTTAAATGTTTGGTATGACTACCAAGAAACTGTTTCAAAACCTCATTGCTGCATTTGGAACACTGATATTGAAAGACGGTTATTTGATGGGGGCATGGAGGCCAATGATATGAATTCCCCCAATGCCGTTTCAAATGAGGCAGGACCTGTTTTGGAACCGAAAGCACTATTCTTAGATAAATCAAGATTTTTTGTGTCTTTTTCAGTGACTAACCGAGATTCAGCACACAAAAAGGTTTTCAATCAGTTTTCAGTCGAAGAAAATTTGAGACAATATTCTTCCGCAATAATCTGAGAAGTCCATCACTTTAGTAACACTGGCATTCTTGATTGGAGAGGGATCCTGTTGGACAGGCGTGCACCGTTGTATATTCTCAAATCTTACAGGTGATGTTTTCGAGGACTTGCGAGTGATGATTTTTTTTAATGAACGATAATGTCCGACCCAACAAAGCTGTATTTGTTCGGATTACCTGGAAGTAGTGGATATTCATGGTATGACGTGTCTTGCGACATCATCTTAGTGTTATGCAGTACTAATATGATGCTAAAGGAAGTGCCATTGATGTCGATAGGACATTTTAGGAACTTCCATGTGTTAAAATCAATTTTTCTGGAAGAGTGAGAATTACTGCTTCAATCATTGATCTATAGCCTCATGAGTAATATGAGGGCTCACTAGGATCAAAGTGAACGAACACGCCATCAATCAGTAACTCTGAACTTAATTAAAAAGTCATGGGGAGCAGAAAATTCCTTAAGAAAATTCTTAAAAATAATAAAAGAATGTAATTGTATGAACTAATAACCCAAAATTTTCAAGGCACACCTTTAGTTTTAGATGAGTGCATTTGGTAACAAATGTTGGGTTTAAAATGATTAAGTAGCTAGAGAACTATATGTAGTAAGCAACACTTCGTCCTATTTTCTGGTTTTAAGGATCTCATTGAAAGACTTTGTAATATCAAAAAATCAGCATATTCAACAGTCAATAGGAGAATGGGGATAATATACAAAAACTTCGTTTCCACTAAAATTAACAAATATACATAATGTGTTTTATGTGTCCCGTATCTCCGCACATTTCTTTTTATCTGTACTGTCACTATTCTCAATTTATAAACGATGAATTTTTTTCACTCTAATAATCTAACGAAATGAAAATCTAAAAAATAAGTTTAATAAAGTTTTGGAATAATCAACTAAAATAGATAAATGAACCTAAAGAATGGAAAAAATAAAAAGTTTTGATTTTAAGTTTTTCATTTTCATATTTGGGTAAGTTTTTTCATAGTCGGTGGCTAAGAAGGCACCCAAAAGTTACGCGGGAAAGGAAAAAGATCAAAATTGAACAAATTACTGGAAACATTTATAAAAATTTTAATTTTCTTATGAGTCATATTTATTTAAGATTTATGTAAAAGTATTGATTGTATGAGAGAGAAAAACGTACATTTACTTTCAACACCAAAAAGCTCTTTAGAAAGGTTTTGATGGGATTATAAACTCTAAAAAATACTGTGTGAAACTATCGTATGATTCCTAGAATGAAGAAGCCTTTAAATTTTCACCTTAAGTTTAGTCGAAGTATCCTGACACACTCGTGGAAGAGTTCTATTTGAAATAATTAGCAGCGCCATCTGCCAAAATATTTGCGTCCAGCGGAAGATTGAGTTCTCCCCCCCCCCTGAAAGTTTAAGGTTTTCCTTCAAAGTAGCACATTAATATTTCATGCATCGGGTTCTCTTCCAGGAGAAAAGGCGAACTGGCAACCGAATGGTTAACGCTCTTACCTTCGGTTCCACGGTGCGTGGGTTCGCAGCCCATCTTGGGAATTTATATTTGTAGTGGTATGGAATCCATTTTAAACCATACCTCTCTATAAGAGGTTTCGGACCTTATTTAACTATTATATTACGCGAAATTCACAACGTTATATATTTTTTCTGATTTCTAAATGCTTATGACAAGCTATCTGTCTATAAAAAAATGAGATAAAATTAAATAAAAAATTTATTTAAAAAGAATGATTTTCTTTTGATAGAGCTCTCTGGTTTCCGAATTTAATATTAGAGAACTCTTGAATGTAATTCATTATTTTAAAATTCAAATTATAAGAAATGTTTTAAGAAATATTAATAATTTGGAATATTATTTGGCACTATATAAATTAATTTTTTTATAAGAAATTAAATAATTTTATTTGAGGAGAAATATTTTTATTATTTTACTTTTTATGCATAAAAAAATATAATACTTACTATTTAAATTTTACATTTTCTTTCTTACATAAAATAATAAAAAATATAATTCCCGAAAAAGAAATTTCTCTAAAGGAATTATTATTAATGAAATTTCTTTTACAATTAAAAACAAATATAATTAGAGCTCCTGAATGTGACTAGAAGCTAATACTCAGGATTTCCTATTAGATGCAGATGACCAACAAAGATTTCACTTTCGAATCAAATGAATGTATTACAAGTCAGAGTTTTCAATGAATTACTCTTAGAAATAATGTTTCTATTATAAAGTCACAAAAGGTGTCATGTTTTACTCACTATGAATATCTAACAGAGACATAAACTAGAAAATAGGTTTTTAATTAATCAATATTACGTAATATTTAATCAGCATGAAATATGGCTGAGAACACCTGAAAAAGTAAGGATTTTGTAATATTGGGGATCATTTCGTATTATAATATAAATAAAATAAGCATTAGTTCTGTGGTGACTTTCTCAAAGAATTTCTGTGAACGATAAGACACTCATACTATAGTATAAGACCGAATGATAAGCCATTAAACTATCATAGTACATGATTCATATAATCCCAGCAAAAAGTTTAAAAAAAAGGCATACAAATATTTATCCAATTTCATTATCCCACAACTTCCTCAAACCTAGCTGATAGTGAAACAAAGCTGGAGCCTTTTATTCAAACATTAATAACGCAAACAAATAGGACGTGAAAACCGACCGTATTACACAAATATACTAAAAAATAAAAAAGTAAACTGAAAATTTTAATGTTAATTCATTAACAATCATTTAAAGGAAAAATTCAACACATGGTATTAGAAATATTAAATATTCACTTTAAATCCCAAGAAACAAGATTGAGAACTATGAAAACTTGTGTATGAAATTATGTGTATTGCCTAAAAATGTGAGAGATTCTTTCTAAGATCGAATTCTCATTAAATTTGGCTAAAATATTTATGTTCAGCAACAAATCGATTCCCAACGAAAGGTCTTTTTCTTTCAAATAACGCGGTAATATCAATTTTTCTTTTCCGGGAAACGAGAGATATCGTGAAATTTGAAAAGATCTTTAAATTCTTGGAAAATTCCTTATTCTACTATTCCCATGTTTAGTATTTCATCAGAATCTCTAATTTAAATCTTATTTTTAATTAAGTATCAATTCTTGTTTAGCACAGATGTAAATAGTATAAAACAAGTTTCATTTTCTATCTACTATATGTGACTTAAATTTGTTTATTAATATCGATTTTCCGTGTGTATAAATAATATGTGTTAACGTATATTAACAGCTTTAAAACTTAAAATTAAATCATTTGATGATTAAATATGGCTAAAGAACTTTTGTACAAATAATTGAAAAAATCAATGTTAGAATGCATTGATGTGTTTCAGCAAGAAATCGGTATGTGAAATGCAGATACTAGAATCTGATCTAATGTACAGCCAATATATATATTACGTTCTTTTGCGAAAACTCTATACACAAATTATCTAGTTTAAACTTCAGACAACGAACTTAATAGTTTGCAAAATTCAGAAGACAATTACAATGAGCTTTTTGCAGACTGAAACTCCACTCTTCTAAAACATTTCAAAGTCCATTTCTCAAAGTTAATTCCACTCTAACATTGGACATTTTCTAACATTATGGCTTTCTGTTGCATCATGGGATAGTAAGTTTTCGATACAAAAAAAAAAAAAAAAAAAAAAAAAAAAAAAAAAAAAATAAGAGTAATTCCTAATCCACTATAAGTTAAGTACCCCTTTCTAACTTTTTTTGTTGTTGTTGGAAATATAATGTAACTAACTTTATCAGTTGAGTAATGTAACCAAATGCATCGGTTTTGAAGAAGCAGTTTCAGAATAAAACTTTAGAAAAAAGATGTTATGAGCACCATGCTTATCTATTTTTTAAGTTATATACTTTTAATAAACTGAATTTTCAATAAATTATATAATATTTAAGTTATTCTGTTGGTATTCCTTACATAAAAAATTGTACTTTACGTAAAATTAACTGATTAATAAAGAATATTATATTTTTTGTTCATAAAAAATAATATTCTTACAAAATAACAATTAACATTATAATCTCAATTTAGTCAAGTTAATCAGTTTAATAATTGGTAGACAAATTATAGCTCAGAACCGAGTGCCACCTAATCCTGAGAATGAGAGAGACCCACCCACTCTGTACGCCGCTACTCGTGGCTATTTTAAACTAGGGGACTCAATTCAATTATTTAATGTATGAAAAAGTAATCCTAGAGTGACAAACCAAACCGAAAGGATTTTTCTTTCACAATATACGTTGATCATGATCCTTCATGAAAACGTTGCACATTTTCCTCAACAAGTTAGACACTTAAAATTTTAAAAAAATCATTGGGTTCTTGACCAATTTACGTTATTTGTTTGGAAATGAAAATACTATAGGTGATACTTTAGCACACATAGAGTAAATTCGCTAACCAATTCCAATTATAATAATATGGCATGAGCTCAATATTCGAAGGTAGAATTGACATCATTTTTAAAATCTGATTCTCGTCGCAAGCTATATGAAATTACTGAAACATTGCTGCGATACCGGAACAATTCAATGGACATTTTAATCATAATGTACATGGGGCTTGACTCACATCTTATTTCCTTTTGCTCCTGAAACTGAAATTAGTAGCGAGACATTTCTCTTGACATTCCATGTCAAAGGATCATAAAGAATGCTGTCAAACATTCCCTGTGTGTTTCAAAAATCTAACATATCACATCCTTTTAGGTTTATCTTCAAGAGAATATATGTGAATAAAGGCTGAAATAAAAACAAATAACGACAGAACAGTGAGTGGCCGACAATGACAGACACTTCTTCAGCATACAGCTGAACATTAAAACACATTGCTGCAAATATTTCATAAAACAGGAGTTTTATTTAACTACAAAAAGCATACGGTAATAAATAAAACTCTAAATATAGATAAGTACCATAATAAAATATGCAATTCCTATTAAGAATATTTAGATTAAATACACTCTTTAGTTAATTGAAAAATAGGTTGAATTCATAAAACTAAAACTGGCATTGTTACTTCTCCTTTTATAGCTTTTATATTAACTATTCAAGAATTTCCGTCAAAATCATATATAGTTATGACAATTCACCTAATTAATCATTTAAATACAGGTATGTTAGATTAAGATAATTACTTTTCTCCTTTTTGGAATTTAATGATTAATATATAAATGGTTTGCAAAAGTATCTTGTATTAGGATTAAAAAACAAATATTTAAAAATTATTTTAAAAATGTTGAATTGGTGATTTTGTTTTCAAAACCTTAATTTTATCCTGACAAATTAACTTTATTTCCATGATCATTAGCTCCTTATGATAGAGAATAAATGTTAAACTCAATTCTAAGCAAAATTTTTTTGCATTAATAAACACAATAATATGGTTTATCCCCAATATTTCTCATATGTATCTACATTCATCGAAAATTTTACACAATTAATAATTCTTAGCTATATGTACTTAGTCGGTTACACGTATACAGAAAGTACATTTATAATCTAGATAGGAAATCTCATTGTCTCAGAGCTTGTAAAGGGGATCACCTAAAATTGTAATAAAGGTTAGAAACAGTACTGGACGATAAATTCCACGAAATTAGTGAGTTTAGCAGTTTTGGCGTAATAATCACTAAAATGAAGGAACTAACGTGATAAAAACTAAAGGGGTTATTTACTGCCTCTCTATAACCTGTTTTGTTAAACATTTTTAGTGCCAAATTAGGTACTATAAGGTTGAGGGTGTTTTGGTAAGTACGGCTCAACATCTGGATTCAACAAAGAGAAAGACTTGAAGATAATTGACTGAGAAGTACAGACGCCTTTTGCAAATTGCAACGAAATTATTTTCCTTGAAAAGTTCCAGCATTTTAGCTGGAACTTTTCAATCTGCCTTCATGCTCTCTCTTTTTCTCATTCAAGTTTTTACTTAATTCTGAAAGTTTTTGGAAATAAATGCGCTTATTTAACATCTGCAAGCATATTTTTCAATGATTTCAATGTCCTTCGAAAGAAAATACGATAATATATACGTAAAAAAATTAAGTTATTCAACATTCATTTTTTGTACTGCTGAAATTTGACTAAAAGCTCACAAGATTATAGAAAGAAAGCATACAAATATTTAATAAATTTTTGCATGGCTTCATTTTTTTCATTTTCATTGTTCTCAAAACTGTTTTATACCATTAAATAGACTTAATACACTTTCATTTTTGAATGAAATTATTGCAAAACAATTTTAAAATTTTTGTTTTTAAAAGTAAGCTACTATCAAAATATTGGAGAATGTTTTTATACATTTATTTCTCAGTACATCTATTCTCTTTTATATTTTACAAAAAATTGTAACAGCAATTAAATAATATAATAGCTACCTTAATTTCTGTATGATTAAATTTAACTTATAAAGCGATTAGGAACATTCATATTAACAATAGTAAAAACGTCTATATTCTAAATTGCTAACTTATTAGAAATGAAATTCACTTTGTTTGCACAGATTTTATAAAAGAATACAAACATTTAAATCTTCCTATAAACATGCGATATATAACATCGTTTCACAAGAAAGCCTAATAAATGTGTGTGTGTGTTTATTAGATTTTTCAGTTGTTTTCTACTAAAAACAAAATTAAAATGGTGCTTCTGCTTTTTCTTCTTTCTAATCTCCATGTCTAGGAATATACTAGACGAGGTCCACGAGTCTATTTACTTTCACAAAGTCGAAGACAAGCGTAGGAGACGTTTATAGGTCCTCAAGAAACAACCCCAGGTAGCACTTAAGGTTATGTGCCGGTGATGCCGGTTCATTTTGACATTTAAGAAAATTCGGGTGCACCTTGAAATTTCTCTCGAATGTAAGTCCTTTCAGATGTCCACTGAAGAATCGGGCAATGAAAATAGTACTAAAAAGTAAATTATTAAAACTTTTTTAAACTAGACTAAAATTGACAGAAAATTTAAAAAAACTGCAGGAGAAATAGATATAACTACATTTTTTGAAGGCAAAATATTTTTCGTAACTTTTTTCCTTTTAGTTAGTTATTTAAGATTGCATCTAACAGTACTTTGTCTCAAATTATGGCTTAAAAGTCAACTATTTTAGTTATATATTACATAAAAGCCAACTATAAGTTATATATTACATAAATAGTAACTAAAATAGGTGACTTTTATACATAAAAGTATAAAAGAGTCAACTATTTTAGTTACTATTTACAAAATATAATTTTAGGAATTTTAGCAAGTTATGAAGTAGAATGTATGCAGTTATTTTTAATACAGTTATAAATGTTTTATTCTATACTTAAAATCTCATTTTTTTCTAGTTTTATTATTTACAACTTTTTAAGTTTTTTTTTTTTTTTCTTTAAGAATTATAATGATATACATTGAAAATTAATTCATAAAAGATTAATGCAAATTTTATTCACAAACTATGCTTACGAAAAAATTTTTATTGGCTATAAATCCTCATCTGACTTGAAAATAAATCAATAGATAATGAAGTTGCCACTGACACATTTTACATAGATTGCATGGAATGAGATGAGCGCAAAAAAACAAAAAGAAGCATACGTACTTAAATTGTATAGGTTTATGAAGTATGCGAAACTTAACACAAATACTTTTAAAAAATCATCGATATTAGATAATTTGGCAAAAATTTTCTTTCAAATAAAATATTTACAGTCTATTATTTCCTATTTAGAGCAAGCTAGAAATAACAAATAATACCCATATTGTTAAAACACATCTTTTTAAGCTTGTTATTTTTGCAAACATTGATCGTAGTGGAAATTGAAATACAATGAAAGTTTTATGCATTACATGAAACGATATATTTAAAAATAAAATAAATAAGTTTACAAATAAAATACTAAATTCCATTTTGAGAATAAAATTGAAATTTAAGTCCGTGTTTATTATGTGTTAAAAATTTATTTTGTAAAATACATAAATATTCATGAAATGTATCTTATAAATGCATATAATAGCATCTTAGGTTTCCTATACTTTTCATATTTTGATAATTTTTGGTTGTTCAAATTAAATATTTGTTTTTCAAATTTTGATAATTTTTGGATACCAAATGGCAAAACAATAAAAGTTTCACATATAAATTGCTGATATAGAGTTTGATGATAAAATTAAATCTTTATAATTGTTTCTTTCTGTCTCTTCAAAAATGGAAAAGGATTCTCCACAAATTCATTCAGATGAATATTCGAAAATGTACCTTTAGTTATAGACCTTTAATTTCTTTGATACGTTCATCTGTGTATATAGCTGTATATACTTTTTGAAACCTTTAGTTGTGTATATAGGCCTTTAATTTTTACAATACCCTTTTTGTGCCTGCTAATGATTCCTTTTGATGTAATAGCTAAATGAAGAAAATTTTGATCGGTAAATATTCCGTAGGATTCTAATTTATATGTCCTACCCAAGCGATTTTGTTAGTAGCCAAGGGAGGCATAAAGAAGACGCGTATTTTATTCCACACCGTGAGCAGCCTAACGTCCTAATGCTGTGATACATTTAACATCCACCACATAAATTGCCATCCGAGAATATTTTTCATGGATAATGGGTCACGGACTCATGTGTCGCAAGAGAGGAAATCGATAAAAATTCCGGCAGTCCCTCCGACAGCCATGGGTGTAAAAATGCAAAACCTTTGCTCAACGATGGCTAGAATCGAACCCTTAATCTATGCGTTCTTCCGAACAGGAATTTCTTTAGGGATTTCCCTAGTAGCCAAGATTTCTTAAGTAGTTTTTTTTATTATTTCTCTAATTCCCCGCTACTAATAGGATATTCCACCTATTTTAGCATTACAAGGGGCGGAAGTGAAGGTAATTTATATAGTGGGGCATCTAGCTTGAGTATCTTCGTTGCCCCCAAAGTGAGTGGGTCAACATAATTTAGAAACAGAGACCAAGCAGAAGATTCCCAGATTTGGATTGCCATCCTCAGAGGTATCATTTAACATGAAGGGCATTGCAATCATGAAAGCCAGTTGCGAACTTTTCTTCCATCAAGGTCTTTATTCACGCAATAAAACTCAAAGCATTTCTTTGTTAGAGTAGATGCTACCTACTTCAGCTACCAAGAGCCTTATCGTATGATATCATCAACAAGAACGGTAAGACTTCTAATGGGAGATTTAAGACGCCTTGAGTAATTACTTCTCACTAGTCTCATCTCGAATTGAAGTCATAACTAGAAGACTTCGATCGAATGCAGGAAGGAGCTGGGATGATTTGATTCGTATAGGGCATTCATCGGTTATATTTACAAAATTTGTTTTAAAAAAGAAGATAACATTTTATTACGCTTCTGTTATACACTACTGGCCATTAAAATTGCAACACCAGGAAGAAATACAGATAACAAAATGATATTTATTGGACAAATATATAATACTAGAAATAGCAAGTGATTAAATTTTCAAAACATTTGGCTGGATATATCCTGAGAAATCAGTACCCAGAACAACCACCTCTGGCAGTAATAACAGCAGTTATACGCCTGGGCATTGAGTCGAACAGAGATTGGATTGCATGTACAGGTACAGATGTCCATGCAGCTTCAACACGATACCACAGTTCATCAACCGTAGTGACTGGCGTTTGGTGAAGAGCCAATCGCTCGGCAACCATTGACCAGACGCTTTCTATTGGTGAAAGGTCTGGAGAACCTGCTGGCCAGGGAAACAGCCGAACATGTTCCGTATCAAGGAAGGTCCGTACAATACCGGCAACATGCGGTCGGGCATTATCCTGCTGAAACGTAGGGTTTGGCAGGGCTCGAATAAAGGGTAGAGCCACGGGTCGTAACACACCAAAAATGTAACATGCACTGTTCAAAGCACCGTCAATGCGAACAAGAGGTGACCGAGACGTGTATCCAATGGCACCCCATACCATCACACCAGGACATGGGCCAGTATGACGATGACGAATCCACGCTGCCAGTGTGCGTTCTCCACGATGCCGCCAAACACGGATGCGACCATCATGATGCTGTACACAGAACCTGGTTTCATCTGAAAAGATGACGTCTCGCCATTCATGCTCCCAGGTTCGTCGTTGATCATACCATTGAAGGCGCTTTTGTCTATGACGCAGCGTCAAGGGAAGCCGCAGCCATGGTCTCCGAGCTGAGAGTCCATGCTGCTGCAAACGTCGTCGAACTATTCGTGCAGACACTTGTTGTCTTCCAAATGACCCCGTTTCTTGACTCACGGCTCGTGACGTGGTTGCACGATCCATTACGGCCATGCGGATAATATGCCTGTCTTCTCGGCTGCTAGTGATAGGTGGTCGTTGAGAACCCGCATGGCGTTCCGTATTACCGTCCTGAACCCATCGATTCCATATTCTGCTAACAGTCATTGGATCTCGACCGACGCGAGCAGCAATACTGCGATAAGATAAACCGCAATCCCGGTACGCTACAATTCGACCTTTATCAAAGTCAGAAACATGCTGGTACGCATTTCTCCTTCTTACACGATGCATCACAACAACTTTTCACCAGGCAACAACGTTCAAATGCAATTTGTATATGAGGAACCGGCTGAACAATTTCCTCATTTAAACACAATGTAGGTGTCGCTGCTGGCGCCTGCTTTGTCTGAATGCGCTGAAAAGCTAATCATTTACATATCACAGCACCTTCTTCCTTTCGTATAAATTTCACGTCTGTAGCATGTCGCCTTCTTGAATGAATGAATCTTTTCTTCTTCCATAAATAATATCGTAGCTAATAATATACACAGCGAGTCATAAATTACCTTTGGTTGGTGATTAGTATAATTGTAATTTCTTTTGTGCTATGGTGAATTTTATTTTCTAAAGAAACAGCTGGCTGTAATGCGGCCTTCTTTAGAAATACAAATAATTCTCCAGATTATTAATTAAAGTTTTGTTGTGATTATATTATACTTACAACATACCATAAATTGTAGTTAGCATTTAATATTCTATTGTTTCAAACACTTGATAAATATTTTTTTCCACTATGCACATGAATATAAGATGGACACCATTTATTTATTATAAAAAAAGCTGAAACTATGAAACTCTTTACCAATACCTTGTCTGCGTAATAATTCAATTAAGGTTTAAAATGTGTCTTATAAATCGTTAACCTTTTATTTACTGCATACCCAATATCCCTGGAGATGATTGTAAGACACTCAAATATCCGCCATGTGCAGTCGGAGGACTTTCATAGACCACGAGCCGAATTCACATGTCTTAAAGGTGGAAACACGGGAAACTCATATGGCTTCAGATATACATTCCTCTGCTATATATTAATTTATTAACGGCTGTAAGGGTCGGACTCACCGAAGACGGTAGCTCTACAACTTTGGCCGCAGGGAACTCAAAGGTTTGAAGATGTTGAGAAATAAAACACTCTAGAGTAATGGAAAACAAAAATTCACGAAATTTTTAAGTTCACATGAAACTACTCTTGTTTCAAAATTTTGTTTTTCTAAGTTAATTGAAATATTTAGTTATGATATTACTACAAGTAAATCTTTTTGTGGGAAAAAATACCATAAATTGTAGTTAGCAACATGTCATGTTTCCCAGAAGACGAATGAACTCATTAACAATTTAAAATAGGAGAAAAATTGTAAGATTACTGACACTATGAAGTTCACTTGTTTGAAATAAATTATACTTAAATTACTCCCACATTCCGATATTTTATGCTTCCTTTATAAAATATCTGAAACTGAAAAATGACTTCCCTCAACACAAAGAAAACTGTGAATTTTGTCAAAGAAACTATTTTGTAAGTCTGCTTTTCTGACGCGTCATCAGAATAATGCTCTGATATAAAAAAATGAAAGAGCGGAACTTTCAGTAACTAGGTTTCGGGTGCAATAAAATGGGTTTTGGTTCAAGAAAATCCACGCAGAAAAAGGAATTCCATTTGCTGAAAATCAACTTGCAAAAAGATTTATGCTCTGACATCATCAAACAAATAAAACGGCTGAATATCGTTGTCTTTTGATCAATTGACCTAATAAAAAAATTGGGGAAAATCATGGTTTGAGCAATGGAGTATAAAATTAAGGTATGATACTTTCTAAAATACAGCTACTTGAATAGAATTTTAAATACTAAATATAATTTCAATCCTGCCCTCTTTTACTATTTTTGATTACTGCCATACTGTTTTCCTATTCAGAGAATAAATTACCATGCTTAAACCCTCTAACATAAGTTATTGGAAAACAAGAACTTTCCAGAATATATATTTGGATTCTAAAAATATATGTCTCTATCAATGCGTCGTAAAGATCATTTTTAAAATGAACATTAGTAAAAATAAATAGGAAAATAATTTTTAAAAAAATGAAAAACTCATCTTTATAATTCTTTTCGTTCCCATGTCAGCTTTTGAATCGAACATCGCTTAGTTTCAGAATTGTTTTCAATCTTAATATTTTCATATAAAATGTAAACATCATTCAAAACTACAAGAGAATTCATCGAAACTTTTCCTTATAGTTTAAAATACATTAAAAAATTTATTTGTCCTTCTGCTCAAATATTCTTAAAAATTGAGAGAGATAAAATTAGGTTTATAAGTTGTTGAGAATCGCAAAATGTATTGTAATATTTATTAGGAGAGAATGTATTGTGTTTTAAATTAAATAAAAACGTGATTATGAAGAGCGGTTTGATTATACGAAGTCCGAAAATCCCTTTGTTTTCTTCCTGTTTGCAAGTCTATGGTGAAATTAATAATTTTAAATAATGATTATGTGTGAAAAATAAATGCGCATTATATATATATATATATATATATATATATATATATATATATATATATATATATATATATATATATATATATATATATATATATATATATATATATATATATTTATATTTTAATGACTAAAGGGACAATTGTAAAGTATGATTTTTTTTCGTTTTTTACCTTATGCATATTAATAATTTTTCATTTAAATTATTTTTCATTTCAGTTTTTCCCAGACTATTGTGCAAACTTTTCACTTTCTAAAATATCACAAATTTCATGTTTGATATTGTTCATATAACATTGATATTTTGAGATTTTAAAATACCGAAATTCATAATTACGAATAATTATGAATTCCTATGTAATTCTATAAAAACCTTTCTAAATTAATTTGTGTAACAGATCAAGTTGATAGTTAAATTAAAAAAAACTATGTAATAAGTATATCGATGAGAACGAGAAATGATATACACAGTACGAAGATAAAATATAGAATCTTTGAACATCTTATGAGAACTAATTAGGCATCTGAATCTTGGCATGTGAAATAATTCAAAATTAATTTTCTTCTTTTCATTCAATGACTAAGAAAATTAAAATTATTATTATCTTTTTTTTTTTTTTTGCAAAAATTTAGTGTTAATGAGTTTTTGATGAGTTACAAAATACTAATAAATACTAATAAAATACTCTTGAGTGTTAAAATATTCACCTTTGGTTTGTTGATTAGAAACGATAAATGGCTGAATTATTTTTTTTTTTAATTGTAAAGCTATTTTGACTTCAATAAGGAAGTTACTCAAATAGATTTCTGATTTTTTTCTTAACATCTCTTAAGGAAAAACAAAACTGCATTCTTCTAAAATCAAACTTATAAATGAAAAAAGTCGAATTATATACTTAAAAACGCGACTCAAATTTTTGAGGAAATCTTACCATGTTTCTTGAAACTAAAATTAATTTTCAAATCCTAATTACATTGAATAATTACTATCGTCTATTATTATATATAGTAAGAATGAAGTACCTATATTATTGTATATATACTATTAATAGTTGTTTATATTTTAATAAATTATTATGCAATAATATTTGGAAATATTCTGATTAAACGAATTAATTAGCAGGGGATTTTACGATTATAAAATATAATTGTTATTATATTTTATAATCGTAAAATCCACATCTATATTAAAAAAACTTCCTAATTTAGAAATATTGCTCGGTAAATATTTTTTTCCATATAATGTACAAAAGATTTTCATTGATAAACAGAAAATTTTCACTAAAATTAAATTGTTTTAACTCTCGTTCCATTATGGATAAAAATATTTACAAAGCAATATTTTTAAATTATGGAGTTTTATTTTTTTAAAGGAAGAAAAACCACAGTAGATTCGAGTTCCAACTTTCTGAATTTGGTTAATAAAATGAATAGGCATTTAATCATGTATTAACTTTAAACAGTAAACGTACATCTTAATTTTTTTTTTTTTTTTTTTTTTTTTTTTTTTTTTTTTTTTACGAAAGGAGTTTTATTTGTAGTTCCACTTTAAGCCATAAATCTTTCACGAATCCTCTCTAGAGGAGGAAATAATGAGCTATCTAAATTTCGCTCTACAGGACGATAATGCTCTTCTACATGTTTGGGTGATCTTCTAACTGCATGCTTTCAATAATCTCCATCACAATACATAATATAACATTTGACATAGAACTATACAAGAATTTCATTTAGGAATTCTGATGGTTCTAAAATGCATGTGAGTTTTCGTTCAATTTTTCCTCAAGAAAAAGTTGTATATTGTAATCTCCATTAAATGAAATATATATATGACTAATAATAAAAATCTATATTCTGAATATTGCGGTTAAAATTTAAATACTTTTGAGGCTGATTATGCTTATTAAAATATCATTTGTTGTTAGCTCAATAAAATATTATCTATAAAAATGTATAGTATAAAATGTTGAATGTAAGTTTGCTATAATTATCCAAAAACATGTAGTCTTTGAATGCAGGAGCCATTCAGCTTGATGAAAATCTTACTGTCCGAACATTGGTCTTCTGAGAGGATTGTTCCTCTCTCACAATGATAAAACATAGGAATTCCATTTATGAGATAAAATGCCTAAATTGCTGTTATTTACTAAAACTGTGTTATTCTGGAGCAATATGGCATACTAAATGCTGATGTGCTTGTTTCACTTGAATGTTTTTTAGTACAACTTTATCTTTTAAATTGTATGAATCATAAATTTCCTCATCGGTATATGGAAATAATTTACGCGCAATTTCAGCATCTGTTTTAAAATAGGCATTTTTATTTACCATGTAAAATTTTGGTATACAGTCTGTGTAACTTTATTTAGTATTTTAATAGCAAAATTTAACATCCTCAAATATTCTGCATTCGAATCATGTTTCTTTTAAAGTAATTCATTCTTGTTCTTAACTGTCAAGTAAATTTTTACAGATCAAGAATATCAATCACAGAAAAAATTCTTTATATTTATATAGAATCTTCTACTTATCAATTTCAATTCAACCTTAATTTTATTTGATAAAAGAGTACCTATAAATGTATCCCTAATTAGTGTTGTTATAAGAAATCGGCACTAAAATCTCGTGAGTATTTTTATACTGAAATTGCAGCAATTCACAATTATACTTTTTATAAAAATCCTAATTACATTTTTTATAGTCTGCCAAAAATAATACGGGTTTATATATTTATCAATAATAAAGTTCATCAAAAATTTATTGGAGGGGATGAAACAGTTCATAAAATCGAGTGCAAATAAGATATAAATATTTTTGTCTTCCAACAAATAATAACATAACGAAAGAAACAGTAAAAATTATTTCAAATAAACACTTCAAAAAATGTTAATCTACGATTTGTACCATATAAAGCATTTTTCAAGTTTTAGATTACAAGGCTTCAATATATCACTATGCTGTAAAAGATAAATTAAAAAATGTTGCGAATACACGCGACAGGCTCACAATTTTTCTTTTGGTGGTCAAGGGATAAGAAGAATATTCTACAAATAGATGATTGATAGATTGATTGGAAAGAAAGTAAACTCTGTGTACATAATAAAGTACATCAATATTTCGATTCTAATTTCTAATACTGTAATTTGAAATTGTCCTTGTTTTATCGCGTAATGAGTCATATCCATGTTGAAGAAACAGTAAGCACAAATGAATGTGTTCGTACATATTACGTTTTCTGATGGGCATCTTTAATGAATTCCGCATCACGTGTTATCATAGCATCACATTATAAACAGAGTTATAGATTAGTTTAATAAGATGAAGGAGGACGAATAAGATGAATAAGAATCTTTGAGGACTTTTAAAATGATATCTATAAATTTGCTAAAGGAATTTTAATATTTTCTTCCTAGAATATATGTTATTTGAGTACCATAATTTAATTCATTATCAACAAAATATAATACATACGTAATACTTATTTTAACTTCCAAGAATGATAAAATAATTTTTATAAATGTATAAGAGGGAAATTTAAAACATTAGAATTTTCTAAGGAATTAATTTTAATTTTTTGCAACTTTAATGGGAAAAAAATCTAAAATAAAGGATTTTTGTGTAGTAAAAGTAGAGAAAACCAATATTCAATCTTTATGAGTTAATCAATGAAATAATTGTTCTGCTCAATATATTCTTTTAATTTCAAGAGATCGTCGTAATTCCGTGTAAATGAATGACTTTTTCAAATATTCTCATTAATTGGAAGAACAAATATTGTGCAGGACTTCTTAAACTTTCTTTGGTGATCAACTGATTAAAAATGTCTTGCATAGATTGAGCTAAATAATTTACTTTTCTTACATTCTTATTTTTTCCTTCTTTTCAAAATTTATTCGATTTCCTTTGGAACGTAAATTCTTCTGCCGAATGCTAATGGAATCATTTTTGTATGAGGAAGAGACAAATTGAGAAATGCAAGGAAGGAATATTTCCTGACCATTGAAGATGCTTCAAGCATTCAATTAACAGTTCGCCAGTACATGATTTGTTGTTGCATACTTGAATTAAAAGTGTTTCTTCAACCAATGAATAATTTTCGCTCTCAAAGGAAAAAATTGTGTAAGGAAAGTGGAATGGAATATAAAATCAAGAGAGACTATACGTAGGATAAAAAGCAATTCGATAAGCAAATAATATTATTAACTGGAACATAAAATATAATTATATATATATTGATTTCTCATTCTCATGGGTATAATTTTTTGCGTAGATTTAAAAGAAGCAATTTGCCTCGTTTGTGGATTAAAATTTTACACCACAACTGACAGACATTGATGATTGTGTTGTATTATTTTTTCTACTTCATTACAATCACTCTTTCACAGAAATGAAACTGAACTCTACAATTCGTTATATGCCAAGAAATAATATTTTTTAAAGGAAGGAAAATGTTACTTTCATTTCATTTTGTTATAAATTATGAATTACTTGGTATTATAGACTGTAAAAAAATATTTTTGTAGAATTCGAAAACTATTACATTGTTAGGGTGCTAAAATCTCTTAAGAATTTACATAGAGTCCACTCTTCCATCAGGGAATTCGATTATCAAAAAATGAAATGTACTGTACCGACAGTTTTTGAGAAATACTTTACATATTAAATATAAAAATTGTCTATAGAGAAAACGAATTTTATTGAGCGATACAGATAGATATAGCGATTGAAGTGGTAATTGAATGGAAGTGGTACTTAGTGATTCGAATTGAAAGGAAGGAAGTCACTTGTCTTCAAAAATCTTGATTATAGGTTAAAGAAAGAATTGATTTCACAGTTCCATGTAACCAAACACTATACTTAAAAAGTAAATAAAAAAGGCGTTTTCTAATGCACTGAGAAAAACCAAATAGAGATTTTGCAGAATATTTTCTATTCCTTAAAAAGAACATTTATTTCCAAATAATTTAAAAATACTTGTGTAACTTTGCAGGTATTTAAGATGTCAGCAATGGACGGGAAAAGATTTCATTTACTTAGAACACATAATGTTTCAGTCAATCATAAAAAGTATGAAAAGTATTATATTCAGTATTTATCATAATACAAATATCATTTCATCAAGAATAATTTAACTTACAAATGCTTAACTTATTGTACTGTTCCTTCATGTTTGAAATACAGCAGAAGAAGGACTGTGAGTTGCTTTATTTGTTTTAACTTTACAGCAGCTTGTTAAAAATATGTTTTACAAAACTATTTTCTCATTAATTTTTATAGGTGCTGTTGTTTTTTTACCTGATTGGTTAATATTGTTGGAAAAATTACAGCACTAAAACACTGTATCTTATCTACAACTAAGAAATTATTCTAAAAGTCTATATTTTAAATTGCTTCTCACGAAATAAGTTTAATGATGACAGTTTAAAACACAGTTCCTTTAAACAACTTACAAGTTTAATAAAATTTTTTAATCAATTATATTTAATTCTATACTTTTTATATTAGAATTTTACATGATTTTTCTTTAAACCATTGTTAAAATTCAGATAAATGTGCTATTTTTACTTATTTACCAATCAATTATTGTATTTTTATAATAAAAAATGGTTTGCTGATAGGTATCTTGTTATTAATACATGCAAAATTTGTGAGCAGCAATGGTTTTGAGGGTAACTAAAACGCTTTGCTTGCAAATAAATGTTACAAGCTTTCATTCATGAACTTAAATATATGATCTTGTATTAAGGATTTATAATTGCAAATTTTCTATCTGAGAATTCAATATAAATTTTTTAAGCGCTTTTGAATTTAAAGTTTTAATTTAGATTTCCAATTTTTGCTTAGTAATTAGTCATTTTAGATATTTTCTTCATTATTTAGATAAAAGTTACATCTAAGAATGAGTAATTGATACATATTTCTCACGAACAAATACATAGCTCATAAATCTTGCAGAATCAGTGTTAACATTCCTTAAATACGTCTTTTTTTCCACTCAAACAACAAAGAATTATTTTTCGATTTCATTTTAAATCATATTTAAAATGGCTTTGACATATTATACCTTTAAAACCCCAGTTTGAAAATATTTGTATATTTTTAAGATAATGTAAATTTTTCTGCGAGAAAATGATAATACATTAATTGGAATTAAATCAATTATTTTCTATTACAAAATGTTTAATTATGAATGTGTATATAAAACAAAGTACATTCTATTTAAACGATTTGTTAACTTGAGCAAAAAGAAAAAAAAAATTGCTGAAAGTTTAACACGCAAAGGGAATGTTCAGTACTTTTCTGAGCCATAGACTGAGAATGAGCCAGTGTGATCACAAAACTATAGAAGTCAATAGAGTAATTTAATTTATAACATCATTTGAGGGAAAAGTGTATTTTTTAGTAAATAACAAAAATCTATTATTTATTTTCAATTAAATGTTTATATTCACAATTCAGTAATTTATTTTCAAAACTAAAATTAAGAAATATTTAATCTAAAAGAGGACTAAAATAGTATTTGAAATCTATATAATAAAAACATTTTAAATATCAATATTAGAAATAAAAAATATATAATGATTTTTAGAAATGCGAAACGTTTTTATGTGGAGTATTTAAAAATAAATTAAACCCTTTTCTTTGATATTATTGATAAAATAGTGTTGATATACTTTTGTTTTCACTTAATAATAAAAAAGGTATTCAGTTAAATTAGAATCTTATTGTTTTCGAACACAATACACGTGAAAAATTTTCTTGTAAAATAAATTACTATCTCTATGAAAAAAAGCATTCAAATTCTAAGACACTAAATTCGAAGCAACAATAACAAAATTTAATTAAAAAAAATTAATAATTCTATATTTGCTTATAGTAAAAGTAAAATATTATCGTTAATGTTCAGATTTTTGGTACTCAATAATAAATACATTTTATAAAAAAGGTTTTTAATGATTTTGTAAAGAGATAATTCCACTTTTAAAGGTAGAAAATATAAACGATTGTCAAAAATGTATTTATTTATTTATTTTAGTTTTCTTTAAGCATTAACTATTTAAACAAAGCCTTACATATAAGTAAGTAAATCGTTCACTGTAGCATATGTTACTCTACATATATTAAAGGCACAAACGTTTATTGCATATTGCACAATATGTAAAATAATCATAATCGTTATTTATGAACAAAAATTAATTTCTGTTCTTATTCAAACTGATTCGTATTTTTCAATTATCTGGAAGATGTAGGAATTTTTTCAAACCGGTTAATAATTATGTTAATAATTGTGAGCACACAGCTCTTATCAGTTTCATTAATTTTGTAAGTAATTTAATATGGTTTATTTCTTGTAGAAGCTATAATTTCATCGTATGATAAAAATGCCTCAACTTTCCATACCAATAATTCACAAGATTTCGTGGGAAAAGTAATGAACTTTGTATAATTATCGAATAATAGAGAAGTGTCTTAAAGCTCGATTATCAATAGCTCATACGCCATTTTAAAATTCTAATTAACTAATTTTTAATATAAATTCAAATTCTAATTAACTAATTTTTAACAAAAAATTAAAAAGCATTCTCATTAATATATTTCGCAAGTTTTCATAATTATTATTAATGTGCCTGAATCAATGAATTTATGATTAAAAATCTATAACTTAATGTATTAAAAAAACTTTTATGTATTTGATACAAAAGTTTAGTAAATTCTTTAAGTAATTATAGATATAAAATCCAGTTTTATTGACATGTAGCATATGAAAGACCGATGCGAATTATATTCCGTTTCATGGAATATCAATCATATAGTAAAATTTAAATTAAACTCAAAACATTTGGTAATAAAAAAGACTAATATTTACCAAAATTATATATATAGAAATAAAATAGCTGACAACTAATGTTTTCTAAATTATATGCTTTTTTGTTTACGATAATTGCTAGTAAGAATGTGAAAATTTCTCAAGCCTTAGAAACTATTAACTAACATCTAAAAATTGTAAATATAATTAAATTTTAGAGGGAAAATATGCAATTTATAATTAATTTGGAGATAACGATACACTGTGACTGTTTTCAAATTTTATTACTAATAGATATTTTTTAATGATATCATTTTCTTAATATTAAACGATGAAGCAATTCTACTTAAACTTTGTGATAAAAGTTTGCGTTTTCTTAATAATGTAGATCGCTCTCTGTAAAATAAGTGTTTCTAGAATAAATCTGCCGATTCCCTTAAGCTTGAATCCTAATTCTAAAGTTTATCAAAGTTCATTTTAGATTGTAATTGTTCAGAAGTAAGAAATGTGCTGATTGGAGCTCTTTGTAAACGACAGGAAGATCCATAAAAGGCCACTTACTCGGATTGCTTAATTCCCCGGTTCTTTTCTCATCTAAAGCAAGTATTGTATTCACCCCAAACTTTAAGTCCGTTCTTTTGCCCGCCTCCAGGAATGGGGAGGCCCTCAGCAAATTGTCCACGTAAAAATCTTTGCTGCCTGAGCTCTGCATCGCCTACTCCTAGAGCGCTTCCATGCCGCAAAGCTATATAAAGACGTGTGGATTTCGTAACACGCGGAGCGCCAGGAATGAGGCGATTGGCTGCGGCGGCGACCAATCCGTTTCTACGAATGCGGTGCAAAGGAAAGGGATGCGCACGGTCGAATGAATGAATAAATCATACGCTCCCCCCCAAAAGGGGAATATTTATTCGCTTTCTCTCTCTCAAAAGGAGATAAATATCGCAAAAAAATGCAACTCATGGAGAATGTGTCATAGATATTTCAAAAGTCTGCAATTCCTTTCAGGAGCCTTTCCTGGAAATATTTCTCTCTTCATTCTATTCTAGCAATTCTATGGTGAAAGTAGTATTCTGGTAACTTTCATGTAAAGTTCACTAAATATAATTATTTTTAAAAGGAATTAAACACAAATAAAATATTTTTAAAATATATGAAAACACTTGCATGTTCATTCAAACAATAAAAACAATTACAAAAAAAAAAAAAAAAAAAAGCTTCAAAATATTGAAAGGAAGCACGCGCCCTATAGATGCATTGGTGAGTTCGGTTAACACTTCGGAATCCACGTGCGTCACATGTAAGAATCTGCGCCCCTGAAATTTTAAAATACGCTATACTTCTACAAATGACGTGCAGGTCGCAGTGGTTAGGGCGTCATTTTCATATCGGAAGCTAGCGAATTCGAATCCCGGCTTGACGGAATGTTCACTAATGGTGGCCGGGACACATAAAATAGTCGCAATGGCTTCCAAATGCAATGATATCGCTGAAGGTCAAGTATTGGAGGATCTTTTGCTTGCTTCTAAATGACGAAGCCTCCATCTTTCTGCCTAACTGGTAGAGCTCAACTCAGGACTAGATACTGGAAAGCAGGATCGTGCAATCTTTCTTGCTTTCTTTTTTCAAAAAGAAAGAAAAGAAGAAACTTATATTGCTTTGAAAAAACAAATGTGTAATTTTATTCACGAGAAGAACTGATGTAAGAGAATCCTTCATGAGTGCAATATTTAATGTATTCGTTCCGTAAAACAAAAAAATTATGTTTCTGAGGATGAGAATATCTCAAGCACTGAATCTCTTTCACTAAAAAAGAAACATTGTGTAAAGCATCTGTAAGTTCAGAGATTATTCGATCAAACTGCAGCAGTTCAATGAAAAGTTTTCATTTTCAGAAGGATTCAGACGCAAACAAAGATAATCTTTTTCACAAATCTTTGCAATTTTTTTTTCTGTGGTTACAATTCATTCGTTCGTCTATTGCTAAAAATGTATAAAAAGATCTGAAGAATTAAAATTTTTGCAATTGTAAATATTGAAAGGAAAAAAGGAAAAATATTGTTTTAGAAAAAAGAATAAAATTATGACCATCAAAGTTTGAAACACATTTTTGAAAAAAATATTCGATAGTAACTTATATGATACTGCAAGTTTTGTAACTATATTGTTCCTTGTACAATACTACAGTGAATTATAACTTGTAAATTAGAAAAAGTGATTTTTATAGGAAAGTAATATTCTTCACGCGCGCAACATTTACTTTTTAAGGAAATAGATAATCAACTACTACTGATACTATTAATGAAGATATATAGCAAACATTATTTTCAGCAAGTTTGTTATAATTTTACATCATTCTCTAATTTCAATAAAGACCAATAAAAAATAGCATTATAAAGTGCTTGACGAAGTTGCAGAAAATTTAATTAAAGTTGAAGAAAAAATTTCCAATACACAGAAAGATGTAAAAAATATTTTACTACATTTCATCCAAAAATACAATTAAATAAGTTTTCGGCACGTAAAGGATTTCGGCGAGTTAAATAAAAATAGCTTCACCTGGTTTTCAGCTTCCAAAGCTGTTTTAACCTAAATGCATTTTCTTAAACAATAGTTAATTTATATATTTTGATTGATTGTTATGTCAGCAGAGAATGCAATTCAAACAAATAGCAAACAATTTAATTTCTTTCTCACTGTACATATTTAAAATAATTTTCAATTCTTGCGGTGAGAGAAATAGATTTCGAAATATTCGCAACGAATAAAACTGAAAGCACACGCAACTTCAGTTATCCATAAATAATTACTTAAACGGCAAATGTTCTTTCATATCACTTTGGACTCAAAATGTTTAGGCTGTCGTTTAATTGTGAAATAATGTTATCACTTTAACAAATTCTATATATATATATATATATATATATATATATATATATATATATATATATATATATATATATATATAATTTATTATTATTTTTTAACTTATTGTGTACTTACGGAAAACAAGTTTCTCTACAGTTTAAGTATATCATCTATGATACGAAATTGTTTATATCCATACAATTATTTTTACCCTTACTATACTATTTTTAACTAAGCATTATATATATATATATATATATATGTGAAATGAAAAACAACGGAATTATAAAATGTCTATTTATGGATAATGTTTCACACACTTTAAGATGTGTAAAACATATTTGTGAATTCAACAAAAGGATTCAAATTTCTGTTCTTTTGTAAAAGACCATGAATGTTATGAAGAGGAATCGAACACATTTCATATAAAATTTCAATTAAATAGAAATAAACAATAAGTTTTAATCACGTTAATAATATTCAATTATTGTTCATTTTTTGTATTTATCGTTAAAATACTTCAACATAAGTTAACTATTTAAATCCTCTCATTATAATATACATAACTGAATATATGTCCATTATATTTATGCTTCTATGAAAAAAAAATCTCGTATCTTCAAGCTTGTCTATTTGAAGCATAGGAGAGAAGTATATGAAGTTAAAATTAGTCATGTTAAATATTACTTGAAATGATTATTCCCTATAATAATAAAATTAAAAATTCGTATTTTTTGTGTTATATTCTAAGACCCCATCACTTAATGGCACTATTATAATTACTATAATTTCTTTCACGATTTCAATCATAATTTTCATTTAAAAACTTGTTAATATCGCATAACAAGAAGGAGAGAAGGAAAATAATATTTTTAATCTTAATGAAACGAAGAATATGTTCACAGAAAAATTTCACATATAATTCCTATTATCGAAAAACCATGCAACTGAAATTTGGTATTATCAGAGTACAATGTTGTTAAAAATATTTATTTGAGGACATAGTATTATTGGAAATGGGGTTTTATTTTCATTTCTGTTGTTTTCGAATGAATTAATCGAGAAGATTCTCCACGGACGTTGTGTATGCAAAATGTAAAAAGTAAGTGTTGTAAAACTCTACAAGGAAAAAACTCTTTCTTTATCAAATCCTGTTAAATGTAACATTGTATAGCTTTTATATCTAGAAGATTTTTAAACCTAAGCCGATTTTCTCTTCCGCCCCCAGTGGCAGTCATTGACGAAGTTATCTCAGCCACAATTTTCAAAAGAGACGACTGTTTCCATATGCATAGTGTATTCGTTGGGCGGTATTTAATCAAGAGGGATGCATTAATTGTATGTTGAAATTACTGAACTCCTTTTGTTATTATTTGTGTTATTTTGTTTTGCAACTTAAACTGCGTCAGCTATTGATTGATGCAAGCAAATTACAAAGAAATGTTTTATTCATTTTGTATGTCAATTTTAGAATTAGCGTGCTAGGAATAAAAAAAATTATGTAATATTTCAGAAATATCTTCTCATTCTTTTATATGGGCTGTTGCTTAATTTTAAAAGATTAGTGTAATCGTAACATTTTAAATTTTCCGACCCTGAGTAGGAAATTAATTATTAAATTTCTTTAAAGAATATTTCCCAAATTGTCCGTTTCTAAGAAGTTTTTATTTTTTACGCAATAAATGGCACTTTAAAAATATTTTATTTAGAAATAACTCAATAACTTTAATATAGGATGTTAAATAAAGTTATTTATAATTATAAATTTGTAGTTTAAGAACTTCAAATGAAACTTATCTAGATTTTAAAATAATTGAATAATATGTGCAATTCTCTCTTCAGTATTTTTAAGTCAATCATTGTATATTTCTGAAACAAATAAGTAGTATATGCGTATTTTGTGTTATTTGAATACATAAATCTTAATTCATATACACATAGTTCGTGTAGACTCCTCTAAACATCTGTGCTTTTAACTTAAATGATTACAATACTTTCTTTACTTCTAATGCATTTGAAAATAATATAACCATGATTATTTTCCATGATTTATTAATCCTGTGGATTTGCTATGACAGCATTTCTGTGCTGTTTTCCAAATATATTTATTTTTAAAATAATAAATATTTTGAAACTTCAAAATCATGAAAAATATCAAGACATATTCATTTGACTCCAGGTTAAGATTATGTAAAATTCTGATTGAAGAGTTAATATATAAGCACCGGAAAATGTATCTATCAATACGTAGTAATATAAATATTTTTATTAATAATACTACGTACACTAAAATCGCATTAAGTTGAACTCCCAAATGCTAAGGAATGGAAAAACAAATGTTTGGAAAGTTGATTTTATTTTTGTCATTGCAATTTGTTATAAGTGTTTTATTTTATTTGAAACTTACATTTTCTTACAACTTTATTTTTCTCACTCACATAATCAGGGATTGAAAAGCTTCTTTTGTCTCAGACTGGTCCAATCAATCATACGTTGTTTTGTTGTCCTAGATGAAAAAAATTTCCACAGTCAACCATCATTTAACTTGAAACAAATCAATCGATGTTTAGAACATTCAGAAAATTATCTGCATAGAGAGGACATGAGAAAGAAATTGCCTATTCAACGACATGTATTTGCTTCTTGGCCTATCAACAAACAAAAGCAAGTATATCTTGGCCTGTTTTTTAGGCGGGAGAACAGTGCTCTTATGTTGTCAAAGGCTTCTGAAATTTCCCCCGCGCAATTTTCCTTTACAGTGATCTCAATCGATGACTTCCAATTTCTTAAAGGAAAGAAAGAATTGGTTCTGGCAAAAGCAGAACCAATTTTACAAGTACGTCAGCTTTCTCTTGGCCGAAATTTCCAACGCTTAGAGAAATTTAAATAGAAAATTAAATATTTTGTTAAAATATTTAAATCTGGAATTACAATTACAATTTTGAAAAATATTGTTAAAATTATATTCTCATTAAACCAACCAGTGAATATTAATTTTGGAAATCTTTTAAATGTGCATTAAATGCAAATATTTAACCAATTCAAAATGAAATAATTTTATTTTTTCATTTAAGATATTCTTTACAGAATTAATTTATTCCATTTATAAAACAAATTTTAATTCATAATAAAAAATAAAATTAGTGAAACATTATCAGAAAGAAATTTGGTAATATTTCAGTGATATATTTCGCAAGTTTATTCATTTAATCTAAATTTGGCAAAAAGTATTTTTCTGTGAATTGTTCATTTATGGAATTTTGAAAAACAGTTATTTAATAAATGTGGAGCTGCTGCTTTTTGGATGCTATTGAAAAATAATTGATAACTTCTAATCCTTATCTCAAAACCATATATTGATACATTGTTTTAATTTTACATTTTCAATCACAAAGATATATAAGTAATATATGCTAATGAGTCATCCTGAATTTCTATAGTCACATTTGACCAAAAATGAGTATATTCTTGATTTATTGACATGCTAAGAATGTAATATTCACAAGTATATTAAATTGATTAGATGTTTTTAATTAATTAGTTGTTTAGATTATAAAATAATTACCTGAAATATTAAAAAATGTAAGTATTTTAGTGTTATTGCTTCTCTGTGTCAGCCAATAGTATTGTGACCCGATTAATGATTTCATTATAAATCAAGACTGAAATGAGAGTTGGCATGCGAAATTATTTTAAGAGTCAAAACTTAATATTCTGCAGCAGTATAAACTTACACTAATTTCTCTCTTTAACTTAAACTTCTTAAATTATAATTACACATAAATTAGGAGATTAAAAATTTAACTTAAATATTATTTAAATTAAAAGTTAGTTTTAGTTCTTAGCTGCAGCAAACTAATAAAAAAACCATTTTAATATAGTTGTGCTAACAAATATATCTTTACTTTAAGCCATTTTGATGTATCATCGGTAATCTTTTTTACCAATGAATGGTACATCGAAATCAGAGTAAAAAATAACATTTTAAAGTCATTTATTAAATATTGATAAGTAAAACAAGTTTTGAAATTTTTTGCTTAGGTTAGGTGTACATTTACTTAAAAACCTACTATTAACAATTAAACTAAGGATTCCTTTGCAAGATTCGTTTCAATTTTTTAAAAATCAAAATTATTTTTTAACTGATTTAATGTGTTTTTCGTAGAATATTTACAGCTGAAATATTCCCAGAAGAAAATAAACAAAAACTATGAAAATATTTATTTCACTTTTATATATATCAATTTTTATTTGATAGATGAAACAGCTATGGTGAAAAATATTTATTTTAACGTGTACGTAAATTCATTTTTTGTATAGTGTTGGTAATCATTGTAGGATAATTTATATGTACATGATTCAAAAATATATTTTAATTAGTGGTTAATATAAACATGGTATAAAAAAATCATTATTATTGACTTTTATCTGTTGATACCTCCTTGGCTTATTTTTTGTATTCTTATGTGTCATGTCACAAACTTTCATGTAGATTTTCTGCAAAACTCGTTACTCTAGTGTAAATTGTAACTGTAAATATTCTAAGAAAGCTGTAATTATTTAGCTGTAACTATTCTAAGAAAAACACATTAAATCAGTTAAAAAATAATTTTGATTTTTAAAAAATTGAAACGAATCTTGCAAAGGAATCCTTAGTTTAATTGTTAATAGTAAGTTCTTAAGTAAATGTACATCAAACCTAAGCAAAAAATTTCAAAACTTGCTTTACTTATCAATATTTAATAAATGACTTTAAAATGTTATTTTTTACTCTAATTTCAATGTACCATTTATTGGTAAAAAAGATTACTGATGATACATCAAAATGTTTTAAAGTAAAGATATATTTGTTAGCACAACTATATTAAAATGGTTCTTTATTAGTTTTCTTCAGCTGAAAACTAAAACTAACTTTTAAATTTAAATAATTTTTAAGTTAAATTTTTAATCTCCTAATTAATGTGTAGTTATAATTTAAGAAGTTTAATTTTAAGTTAAAGTGAGAAATCAGTGTAATTTTATATTGTTGCAGAATAGTAAGTAGTTAAGGAAATAGGCTAAGGATCAATAGTTTAATGGCTGATGTTAGGCTTTAAAATATCATTGTAATGCTTGGGATAAGATAATTTAATAAAAAAATGATCTAAAAGTTACATTTATGAATAATTTTAGTGAAGAATTTTATAAAAAAAATAATTTGTGATTGTATATTTGCTAACTAAGAATTAGAGTGTCTATCCATTAGAAATTTATAAAATTTATAAGCTATCAACCATTTTTATTTGTGCAAATGACTTGTGATTGCAAATTTGGTACCTTAGAATTCATCGTGAATATTTCTTAATGGCTTTTGTTTTTGTAAATTTTATTTACGTGTTGTAATCCTTGTTCTTTTATAAATTAGGGTACTTATGCGTTCTCTATCAAACAGATTCCAAGATTATCATCAAATTAGATGCATTCACATCTACTTTGTGGTTTTTTGAATTCTACATCTTCAAATGGCGTGGAAAGGCGCAGAGAATTTCGCCACATGTTGTGTTTATAAGATACACAGAAGTTGTACCTTAACTTTTCACAATGCACACACTATTTTCATATAGTTTATATTTTTTAACATATATATATATATATATATATATATATATATATAAATTATTGCAAATGAATAAATGCATCTTTTCCCTGGATAAAGCGAAATGGCAACTTTCTAAATTTTTTCGTAAATTAGAATTTCTGTACATTCTATTTTACGATGTTCAAATTGAAGTGTATATTATAATTACCATTAAATTCTACAAAAAAGTTGAAATTGTTCATGATTGCTTTTCATTTGACTACTTTCAGCTATTTTTTGCATGTTTAAAACTTATATCACCTGAGGCATGAAAATCATATTGTACCTAATTAGCTTAAGTTTGCTGAAAATAAATTTTTTATGAACAATACACGAAACAAGTTGTAAATAAATTTCTTGTGCGTTATTTATTAGTTGATAAAGAATTGACAATCCATCTGAATCGTTAAAACAAATGGAACAATTTAATTTTTTGATACAAATATAGATTTCACTAAAACCTTGTCAATAATGTCAAGCACTTAAAAGTTTATTAATTAAAGAGCTGGAAAAGAATAGATTCTTTTAATATAATACATACATTTTAAATATAAAAAATAGAAAAAGAATAAAAAATATTCTTGAAGAAATTATTCTTTTACTTTCTAAATTGTTTCTATATATGATTCTGTAGAAGCTCCCTCCTTATAATATCCCAAACATGTTCAGTTGGATTAAATACAGAATAATGCACACGTAGAGAATTATTTTGACTAGATAGCTCAGAAGAGATCTGGCATTATAATTCATAAGAAAAGAGGAATCATCACTGATCCATAAGAAATCTATGCTATTGTTGAGTGACTAAGTTAGTATACTTACAAATAGTTATCGGAGCAGAAAAATTCCTCTAAATTAGAGATAGAATTCCTCGAAATAAAGCTATATCGAATACCACGCTTTTTGCAGATGATAATACGCTTAATATCAGTGATGGAATAATGGAAATTTGCTCTATTCACCTGTATACATAAGAAATGTTGATCTACCTTGCTTCCCTGGGGAGATCAATAGCTTGTTGTTATAGAAACTTAAACACTATAAATATGCATATTAAAATCAGTCTGTGTTATTCTGCAACCAATTACAAAGAATACGATGTTAACAACACGTTTCGAATAAGCTACTGAAATAAAATTAAATTGAAATATAAACTTTTTGTAAGCGTTGTATTGAAAAATACATTTTCATTTTGTTGCGTGACAGCAACTTTATCATAACCTTCAATTCACATTTCTTGCCATCAAATCTCCATTTTTTTAATGATAATGAGACTGCGAAAGTTTCCGCTAACACACGAATTATGTTTCACCCACTTTTAAAAGACCAATATTCCTGAATTTCAAATGGGAAACTTAAATCGACATCATGAATTACTGATTTGGTTACATACTGAATGCAATTTTTCGTTGTGTATCTAAACTGAGTTTTCCCTTCTATTGAAATAATTTTGCTAATTTTCAAATTATCACACACACAAGCATCTTTATTTTCTACATTAATTTCTTTAAAAAAAAGTAATATTGATAAAAATAAAGTATCCATTACACATGCTATTATTCTTAAATGAAGATGATGTAAAAAATGCTGTTTTGAATAATTTATATAATGAGAGAGTACGAAATGCCTCTATGTATGTATATGAAACTTACACAAATCAATATTTGTTGACGAATTTCACTGAACTTCTGTTTTGAAATCTAAGGATAATTCTAAGATAAGTTTAGAAGCCCTAACATAATGCTAATTAATTAATAACTTGAGACCATTTTTTAATTATATTTCGTCACCAGGTGTGGGGAATCAAATATTTATGAGAACAATGCGAGCGTATTATTTGTAGGAGAAGGTTGGCCTAACTATTTCAGAAATTGGTAGGAATGAAGCTCAGCAATCTAGGAAATTGATAGATATATCAGCGGTAGTTTTTGTTGTTTTCAGAAAAGTACTAAGAACATTTGTTTGCATTTTCTGAATGCATGCTTGAAATCATGAGTTATATCGAATGGAACGAAAACATTTTATCTTTCAACTACTCAGTAAACACAGGTCTATTGCCATCCCTGTGGACCCATATGGCAGTGAAGGATGTCAGATGACACTGACAAGATGATTTTGCAACGATATCTGTTTTAAATCAGCAAACGCTATCAAAAGTTTTTATTTTAATGTTACCAAAAAGCGATTTCTTAGCCCTGATACACCTGACACTCAATGAAAGTTGGCTGACAAATCTGATAGATTTAATTCGTCAAAATACCGTGTGAATGCATAACGACACTAAAGGATTAAGTGCTTATGTCAGGCATTAAAGTGAAATAGTGAATGAAATAGTTTTAACCTAAAAGAAGAATTTACTTCTTTCAGCATATTATACACAGATTCTTTATCAACTTTATTAATCCTGTAAAATGCAACGACAGATTCACGAATTTCTAAATTGTTATTTATGCAATGGAAAACGTAGTCATTTGCTTATGAAATGAAATATCCTGAGTTTTGATCAATCATTGCAAAAAAATATATATAGCTCTTATATTTTACTTTGAATATCGTTGTTGATTTGCGATTTCCATGAATTAAGAATATCACATTGACGATCTTTAAATGCATAAAAATAGGATTTTCCGTTATATTTGAAAAATGTTTCAGTTAATGGGTAGCGTTTAGATATCAAATCTATTACTTTCAAAAAAGTCCCTCAACTATTAGAATTTATTCTTTCTTCATGTCATCCCAAAGCAATTCTTTGACTTTCATATTAAAAAAAAAAAAAAAAAAAAAAAAACACACACACACTAGTTTCTCACAAATATTTTTTCTTTAATTTTTGCGGTTTTCTTTAATTTTTTTAATTCTGAAATCTAGCATGAATCGAACCTGATGAAAAAAAACTTTCAATAAACTTTAAAAAACATTTTACAAACTTTCTTAGTTTTTATGAGAGTGGCAAATTTATGAGATTTAAATTTTAATTGCTTTTAACCAGCTACTGAAACTTTTAATGGTAAATTTAGATTCTGTATATCCTTAATTAGGATCTAAAAACGCTCTGTATCAAAAACAGAACATTTTATTTGCTGAAGTATTATATCCTAATTATCTGTGTATACATTGTGCTCCTCTTTTCCAACTAACGATTTATTTTCTCGACAGTGAAAATAGAAAAAGTTCACTCTGATAAGAATCTAAAGTTGAATTTCTTGTGGCGCTTTGAAAATTATTGCAGGGTCACTTTCATGAATTACAGGCAAAATTATTGAACTTATTTAAGGACCTTCGGCTCTGGCACAATATTAAATCCATTATCATACGTTCTCTCTCTCTTTATATTGGAGTGAGCGTTACGGATTTCCCTCAGATTCCAAAGGCACATAAACATTTTCAACTATATTAAAATTTTTTACGAAAAAGTCCCCATTGATACCATGCATTTTAGAACTCATGATTGATGAAGTTGAAGGAAAAAATCATCTTAATATCAATGTATGTTTACAGCAAAATTATATTCGGCTGCAGTTTTTCTTTGCCGTGATGAAAGGAAATCGTCCCCAGCCAGTAGGTGTGGAAGGCCAGCTCGCCTCCTTCGTACTAGTAGTTTGGTGACTTCTCGTATTGTAATGTCACTTCTAATAATGAGAAAAAATTTCGATTCAGTTGCCACAGGTGAGCACTTCATGATTACTCAAGGAACTGTAATAAGCCAGGAAGAATATCTATAGCAAATCCTTTCATATCCGATTTTAAATCTATCCTTTCTTCATTTTTATCATCCGAAAATTTAGGGGTGCGATCGCATACCCGCGTGCTCCATATTTGCCACCTATCGTTTTATCATTGGATTTTTTAAACTACAATTCAGACGTGGATTGCTATATATAATTTACAACTTTATTTAAATTAAGTGTTTGTTATTAAGCAATATATATTACAAATGACAGTTTATAAACTATATGTAAGGGGCTTCATTCATTTCCTGTTAACTTTTGTAAGCTTGAATGTACTGCATATGCAACTCCTGAACTTCAAGGAAATATCTTATATTTCTAAAATTGATTTTTTAGAAATCCACTTATATTTACAGTGATTACTTTTGATTTTCGAATGAGCAATGAACAAAATTCGAAAATTCATTTTTATTTAGCATTATGAGTTCATTTAAATTTTACAGTATTTATCTTATGTTTCCTTTGATAATAGATTTTAAAGATTAAATATGTTACAAAAGCTCTAATATTAAATTAAAAATAGAATATTGAAATACTAAAGAAAATGAGTGATTCGTTTAAGCAAATTTGGAATATAAATTTCCGTAATTTCTTGAATGCATATATGTCATTTGTTTAAGTTTAAATTTTCAAAAATTCAAAGAGAAAATCTATTTTTAACCAAGAAATATTTTTTATAAAACTACTCATATTTTACTTACAAAATGAATTTCAATTCATTCAATGAAACTGAATTTTTGGATCAATATGAGAATAAAATTTAAAATAGTATTAAAATATTTTATTAAATTAAATTTAATTAATTAATTAAATCCATCCATCTAATTGTTATTATTATTATTAATTATTAGATATTACGCAATAAAAAATTTTCTAATGATTAATAAAAACAAACAAATAAGTTTCCTTTCTTACTTTAAAGAAAAAAAAGTCGGTAAAGTCTTACAACCCGAAACGAGTTTGACGCGATTCCCAATTTTCTGGCCTTGTGCTCACAACTTTCCGGCCAACCTAAATTATGTCACTTCACACAACATTCGATTTTACAAATCGCGATCGCACTCAAAATCAAGGTTTGAATATCGCAATATATTTCTGATTTCTCACATATTTCATTATATAATTACTTACTCTATGGAAGTTTTACTATTAATACCTAAAATTTTATTTTCCCAAATTGTTCAAAGATTACGTATGACAAAACAAATATATAACTGTATATAAAAATCAATACTACTATATCTATTCGATCATTAAAATACACTTAAATTTTCATAATTTTGTTATTTCAATTAATCAACAGAATCCAAAAATTTTGCAAATATACCATATATAAAAATATCAAACAGGTATTAAGAGTTGCGCAACAAATCTAAATCATTAACATAAATAATATACTTTTTGAAAAACTTAGATTTTAATCAACTGGCCTGTGGCGTCCACCTGAATAAGACAATTGTATAAAAATCAATCTAGTACACAGGAGACAACTGAGCAATAATGCCAAATCAACAACGTAAATAACATGCATTTGTATGAAAACTCCAGTTTCTAATTAACAAGCATTACAGCTCACAGTAAACCTAAATACATATGTCAGATATTTCTGTGCAATAGTTAATGAATTACATAAATACAACAGCAATTTCGATTGAATAACACATAAAGTAAAAGTATTTACATCATCATCACTTGCAGAAGAGTTGATTTTTAAAATGCAAATTCAATTTATCATTATCCATACTTTTTACTTGCTACTCACAAAATTAAAATTTATAAATTTAATACCCTTTCACAAAACGAAGTATAGCTTTAAACATTTAATTTAAAACTGATGCACACATTTAAAGTAAAATATAACTTCAAACACTTAAATTTCAATCATAAGCAAAAGAAACAAACACATAGATAAAGCTTCAAAGGTTAGTAAAATTCCCAGAAAATTTCGCATATACACTAATCAAATTACTTTATAAAATAGCAAGAAACCATTCCGGCGCAATAATCCAAAGGCTTGGCGCATTTGGCACCCGTACCAATTGGTAGGATTTAGTCCAGAAATCAATTTTTACAAAATTATTTTTTTAGTCCATTTATAAAATCAGTTTTAATGTGTACTAAGAAAGCTTGTCAAATAATGTCAGATACCGTTGAGTCCATATGGCTCTACCATTCAGTATGTTAACAGAAGCATATCTTCTTTCACTATGTTCTTGTAGTCAGCTTCTCAATATGTGTGTTCAGTACGACTCTTTATCAGGGAGAATCCAGTAATTTATGTCTAGGGAAGGAGAAAGGCTGGCTCAAATGCTCCCCAAAACTGACACCGGAAATAGCCGTTGATGACTATTGAAGAAGAATAAGTTGCAAAATATTTATTTTTTAAGCTCAATTTTTATTGGAATCACAGTGAAAAAAATACGAATGCCTCTCAAATATTAGGTAAATTTGTAATTACTATTTAATAAACCCTCAAAAGCTATTATTAACGATAATAAAACCAATATAAAAATATATTTACCTATTAGCTTCAGTTTGTCTTGATATTTTTACTATTGACTCATTTCTTGTTTTTTGTTGAACTTTATAATGAGATACTATTGCTGTATTTCTATACAAATGCTTTATTCGCATAAATGTTTGTATAAATGTTCTCTTTTATGTATAAATGCGACGAAAAAGTTTAATTGTCTTTCAATTTACTGTGGTAAAAGAAAATTCTATTTCATTTATTAAGTTGCAACGACATTTTTCTCCTTAAAAATGTATCGCCATGAAATTTGCGAAAAATTATATCCATTTGTTTTATTGTTTCCATCCATGGTTTTGATGGAATAGTAAGACCCTCAGCAGAAACTAAAGTAATCCACTTGGAACGGTTAAGCATCTTGACTGTATTTCTTGATAAATTTCCAAGTGAATTACCTTTAATTTTATGAACAATATAACCTGCCACATAAACCATAGCTTCTTCTTCAAATGGGGATATATTACAATTTAGATTGGAAGAGGCAGGCTCATTTTCCCATGATAATAATAAAAGATTAATTATGAGTTCAAGATTTAATTCCTCTTGAGAATAAAAAAAATTGATTATTTCCTAAAGTTCTTTTACATTAAGTGCAGAGTTTAACATTTCACTCGTTAATTAAACGTTTGGTCCATTTTCTAAAGAGTTTACTTTCGGTGACAAACTAGTAATTTATTTGCGAGCAATATTTTTCAAACGAGTAATTACTTCAGAAGAAGTACAGTTCTTGAATCTCCCGAGACCTCTGACTTGAAAGCATCTTGAGTAAGTTTACTTATTAAAATATATGTTGCATTTACATGTTTCAAATCTTCATATAATACATAAAGAGAAGGAATTAAAATAATAGTTCCTTTCTGAAAATGTAAAACCAAGTTTTTTCAAAATGCATGCCAATTTAGAACTTCTTCCTTGATTGCGTTTAAAGTTTCTTTTTGAGTATCAAAGTATATTTGCACTCCAAAAGCAGATTATAAAGGCTTGTTAATGGGTGGTACGAAACTGTTCATAACGTATCACTGAAAAGAAGGCATCCACTTTACTGTTTCCAGAGAAATCTATTATTGCTTTAGCAGTAGCTTCTGAAAATGGAATCTTTGCAGGTGCAATCTTTCATTTCTTCTGATAGTTAGAAGTTGAGATTTCAGTGTATGACAATTTTTTATTTCACCAACATCTTAATCAATATCTCATATAAAATACTAAAATTTATTACAGTACAGTCACGCAAAATCAAACCACTATCTAAAAAATGGTTCCTCTCAATAGCTTGATATAATAAGGTATATAAGTGAAAACTTATAATTTCCTTATATCTTTTGAAGGGTGAAGAAAAAACGATTTGTCAATGGTTACTTCCATTTCTATCCATAAGGTATGACAACCATCAAGATCCGAAATCATTGCTCGAACACTAGTGAGTTCAACTTCTTCTATTACAGAAAATAAAAGCCTTTTTATTCATTTTACAATAGAAATCAAAAAGTAATGGCTATTTCCAAGCGCAAAATAATCCTCTCAATAAAATAACTTGAACTTTACAAAATGGGCTTAGTATTTCATCCAATGAAGAGTTGTAACATAATTTGAAATCTAATATGTGCATTTCATCAAAGCTCAAAGTACATTTCTTTTCCGAATCGTTCAAAGTTTCGTAATTTTTTTCATCAATAGCACATCTTCCAAAATTCCAGGCAGGCTAAACTGGGAACACTATCTTTTTAATGTACTTGACCTAGCACATATAATCCTATTTTATTTCACCAAAAATCGTAAGTTTTTGAAGATAATGATCGAATTAATGTACGTTTTGAATTCATGTCAGATGACCAATTCTAATTTTTAAATTTATTTTCTCCTTATCTACATGTTTATAAGAGAATAGAATATTTACCCCAATCTTCTTAAATTTAATATTCTCTTTTTGAAGCAATTTTAGTTTTGTTTCCAATTTATATATTTCGCTTAAAAACAATTTTTTATTTGATTTTAATCGTTTAATGATCCTTGTAGTTGAACATCGACTTCTCTTTTGCTCATTTTTAATGAATTCCACAGTATTTTCTGCACAAAATATTCAGTTTTTCAATTCCTCCATGCTTTCTAAGTATTCACTGCATTTAAGATATTCAATATCACCATCATATTGATTTTATGTATGACAAAATTTATGCGGACTCAAACATTCTATTCCTTCAAAAGCCTCTACTGATCTTCTTTTCTTTTATCTCTGTTTTCTAAGAGTATTGTGAATTATGTTTAAAGACATCAATTTAAGATAAGGCAGAGCCATCAATTTTAGAAGTTTTCTCTTTGGCAAACCAATTAGTAGATTTTGTATATCGTCCATGTATTCATTCTGACCAAAATGTTCACTGCACAATACATTACATATCATAAAGAGAGTTTTTAGAATGCTAACTAATAAATTAATCTCTATCTCTAGCATTCTTGTTGTTGATTTTGTCACTTTTTTGACATCTTTGCACCCATTTTTAATCATTTTCTAGAATATTCTGCGAATTTATCTATCCTCATTCAGTTAAATATAACTTTCTAAGGTATTCAAAGCATTCTTGAATCTTATTAAATTTTTTTTTTTTTTTTTTTTTTTTTTTTGGAAATCGGTGAAATATTATGCGTTTTCCTTTTGCATATTCATATGTATTTGAACGAGTGGCGATAAAAACACACCATGTTTTCCTTTTTAAAAAATACTGTTACTTAAAACTAGAACATTAACATAGAACAAGAAAAAATGAATGAGAAAGTAGCAACTAAACACAAACTAGCATAGAAAATGCCAGTCAGTCGATGCCCAGTGACGTCATACTCTTCCCCGCTGTGGGGTCATAGCGGCATTCGACACATCAAACTAATGAGCCCTTCTTTTATAACACTCTCTCGCGAGAACACTTGCTCCGAGAACCCTACCCGTCTTATCCACTGGTCCCACTCTCACAACCCAGGAGCCAAGACTTCGTGGTATGATCCAGACTTCTTAATGCCCTTACTGCGTGGGACACAGGTGTTGCCAACGAGGTGTGCTGTTGTGTGATGCTGAATCATCGGTTGTAAGTTACCTAACTCTGTTTTCAGCATTTTAGATGTTAAGATGAAATACTATATATATATATATATATATATATGGAAAAACAAGTCTACACCAAAAGCAAAAGGTGTGTTTCATGTTATGCGTTTTATCAAGCTAAGTCCTGTAAAGCCATCATGACAATATTTGATGAAAGGAACTGAAAGGACAGTAATAACATCCTAATCATATTCCTACAGTGTACTAAACATGTGTAATTGTATCTGAGTTCATTCATTAAATTACTCTCATCAGGTGCTTAATTGTATATTGCTAAATGTAATCGTCCCTAATACGAGCCTACATGTTGTAACATTATCTAATCATCTAGTAATAAATTACTATTTATAGCCTATACACATATAACATAGCTACGCAAATAAGATATGCCTCTATAGATATGACCATTCACAATTCCTCGTGGGAAAAAAAACTTTAGTTTCGCCGAGATCACTCAAAGAAGTACCGTTCCAAACTCAGGTATTGCCCTTCATCTCTTTCTTAGAAGTTGTATGGAACAATACTAAGACTGTAAAAATAGAGATCTGCAGCTCGTTTCTACATATATCAGTGTTAAAAAGCCTAACAAGATTAAAAGACATACTTTTTTTCAGTAACTGGACACATTTTAAGTTTTTTTTCCTCTAAATCAAATAACACCTCTAAAAATAAAGAACTCCGTAATGATCTTCTGTCTACTCAAACATTTCTTTGTTATGTGATCTACAGATCTAGTTGTGGTCATCCTCTTTAGACTACTTACACGAATGTTAAATAGACATTGATAGAAAATGACTATAGTGTAAAATCTGAATTAAATTGGAGCTACAACTTTATTCGTTCGTGTGCTGAAATATCTGTCATCGGCGTTATTTCTGGCTATTTTTGGTTGTCCATTCTAAGAACGACGGTGAGTTGAAATAGTTTCCGAAGTTTAGAAATCAAATTTTACCATCTGGCTATCTCTTATATCGTAATTCTTTGATTATATTATACACTGAAGTCATTATTAGAAGCTCAGACTTTTTATTGACAGCAAAATTTGTGGTCTTGATTTCAAATATACTTTTTATGACCCTCGCTAATAACAAATTTCTATTACACAGCTTTATATTTAATACCTTTCATTGAGCAATATATTTAAATTTAAAATGAGTCGAATTTTTTCTTAAAAATGTAAAATTTAAACTTCATTTTCCTGACCAAACTTTTAGAATTCCTTCTTTAGAAAATTAATACTTCCCTTGCTTCCAAATTATTATAAATTAGTAAATAAAGGGAGAATGCGTGACTTCACTTATAAATTAAGCAAATCATGTTTTTAGAATTAATTGTGTTAAGAGAAAAAATTTTCATTATTAGTAGAATATTTTTAAATTTAAAATGTAAATATTTTACTTTTCTAGTGTAAATAATTGATTCAAATAAGAAATTGCTGAATTTGACTTGTATTACTTAAAGCTGCTTCTAGGTTTTTTTATGCATTTCCTTTAGCAAATGATATCTTCATATTATTACAAAAGTTGGGTTATTCTAGATTCTTTTTTTTTTTTATATGAAAGGAAAACTTGGTAGTTTAAAGAACAATTTATTCAGCTTAGTGCAATTTTATTCAGCTCTAAGCAAACATATCCACAAATATACAGTAGCATGTTTAGATATATTAAAAGTCTTATTTAAAATCTTATTTTCTCGAATGATTGTTATTATAATTCCCTTTTAGAAATGAATGTTAAAGAAGCTATGAAAGATACACCATTACGTCAATACATTTTAGTTAAATGCATTTTATTCTATTTAAATATTTACAGATTATTCCATTTTATTAAAGGAAAGCTGAATTAAAAATACTAGCCAAATTGCTTTATTTATGTAATCCAGTTTAGTATGTATATCAAAATATGCTACTCAAATGAAATTAAATAAAAGAAAAGATTAATTAAAATAGTAGTTATTCAGATTATTAAATTAAATAGTTTTAAGTTTAGTTAAGTTTTTTTGTCAGCTAGGCTGACAATATGGAGTGCGCTGCTCCACTTTTTCATACTGAACCATATTTGGTGTGGAGTCCAACTGCTTCAGTACACACATGCCATAGGGACCCGTTTATAGGGAGGTAACCATTCACGCCTCATTCCTTCACAGAAAGGACAAAGACAGGATAGATAGAAAGTACATCCATGCCCGAACCGGAATCCACACTCAGGCATTCTGACCACTAGACAGGGCGGTCGGCTTAGTTAAGTTTAATTCCACTGTCTGATTATATCGTCGCTTCTAAACTCATAAAATGTTAATTTTTAAGTGTTATAGTATACAAATGAATCAAAATATATAAGAAAATAAAAAAAGTAGGAAAAGTTAACAATATTAAAAAATATTATATTATAATGAACAAACCCTTGCGCGCGCGCGTATGTGTGTGTGAGAGAGAGAGAGAGGAACTATAACCCAACAAACATAAGAAACAATATCAGTCAAGATATTTAGTGTTTCGACCAGTTTTGTGAAAAAATTATGCAAATAATTGTTGATGTATATTTTCGTTAAGAATCTAGATATATGGTATAAAATATAAAATATCTCTAATATATATATATATATATATATATATATATATAGATAGATAGATAGATAGATAGATAGATAGATAGATAAATAGATAGATAGATAGATAAATGGCAAATTTTAATTTTAAAAAAGCACAGAGAGCATCAAATAGAGTTAGTTTCTGATCATAATGTACACAATTGAAACATTTTTCCGAATAAAAGTTTTCATTTGAATGTAGACTTGAAAGAAACTACAAATGAAAACGTATTCTTCAGAAATGCTTGTAACTATGCATCCTCTTTTTTCCATTTCCAAATTGATAGGAAATTTATGTGCTATAAAGTGAAAAGTTGCTTATTAATTTAGAAAGATGTTAATCAGCTAACAAAAATTATTGATGTGGCTAGATCGTCCTTCTTAATCCAGTAAAATACACAGCTGTTCATAAAATTTGTAACATGAACGAAAGCAAATAAGAATGATAATAATTATACGTAAACAGTATGGCATGAAAACTGAAATTATTAATTTTGCAATCATTTGTTTGCAGATATCTGAAATTTGTAAGAACTTTTGCAATCTTTTAGAAGATAAAACGGCCCTCTCCTTCTTACCTGGGTAGAGATGGAATTAAAATTGGTTTAAATGACAGAAACTGGCAACTCGTTCACTGCTTCTACAAGTCTAGGCTACAGTTCATCAATCGTAAGAGAAGGGTGTGAATCAGCCAGTTTCTTTCAACCGGTGAAAGGGCTAAAAACCATGCATACAAGGGGAGTCATCCAATTTTTTTATTTCAAAAGAGATCAGAACACAGCGCTCAATACGTGATTTTGCATTATCTTGTTGAGAGAGGGCATTTCGAGACCAAGAATATAGGGCACAACCTCTGACCATAAGATGTCAAAAATGTATAGTATACACCAGCAAAGTCCCCTGTACCTAACCCAAGAAGGGTTCTACCAGGTTAGATGGGAATTGCTGGAAATAAGAAAAGAAAGTGGCACCGCTGCAACAACGGAGCCAAGCTCCAAAACGTTACAACTTCACACACTAGTTGAGGGTATCCGTCAGCTGCCTCTAACTGTCCCCATTGGACTAGTTTATTGTGCGAGCAAAAAAAAGAAACATTACTAGACAGCACAAATACAAGGTAACTGTGTGAGTTTACACTATTGGTAAGATCAAGTTGGGAAAAAGACAAAATTTAAAGACAATTATTAGAACAAAATGAACAGAACAATTAAAAGGTAGATGACAGAGTATGAGTGCAAACAAATGAGAATAGTAAGGAGAGACATTAGACAATATTTACAGAAATTCAACAAAAGGATTACAAAAATACTTAAAATAGCTTGAGCACAAGGAGGCAATGGTTTTATTGAATCATTCACTGGGAGAATCTAGTAAATGACATCAATAAAAAAATTTACAAATTTTGGTAGTTTGTTGTTAATAGGTACTTTAGCTTTTGTCACGAGAGAAGGGTCACGTACCAAAGCATCACTAACAATGGAGAAGGTAGATATCAATTGTTGTCTAAATAGAAACTAAGTTAATGTATGATGATCCTAAGAGCATTAGGAAGTGGAGGTATCTAGAAATTAGAGCAGTGTTATAGGACATGAGACATTTAGATGGCTTAGGTTGTACACTATTAAAACTACTTAAGCGCAATTCATGATAATTATGGCAATGCATACGGTTTGGAAAATGAAACAAATTCAATTATAACAGGAAAATTTAGAGAATAGGCTGACCTTAACTCACTTAATAATTGGTGTAACTTAGTTAAGTAGTTTATGGATGGAAAAGAGATAAGTGAATAGCATAGTAGCTACAGATGCTAGAATCAGTTGCACATATATGGTTCCGGATCTATTTAGTCCTCCTCTTCATCTTCATTGTAGCTTGGAATGTACAGGTCTCTGTGGTCTATTAGGAAGTTTACTAGCGCTATTAGCTTGGACATAGCATAGATAGTTACCAGATTTTTTGTCCATTCCTTGGTTATATGGGTGCTCGGCTTAGTGAAGTGTCACGAGCTGGTTATCGGACATGTGGTTGCATAATGTGTTGGGGTAACCACATCTCCACAGGCACAGTAATCACTCTGGAGAGCGACTATTCTGAATAAGTAGGATGGAAAGGTCCTATGCCTGGTGACCAATAACGTAACCTGTCTAGGACAGCACTGATGAATTTGGGTGACCTTTGGCAAAACTTCGTAAACTGGTCTTCCTGCTGTTGCCTGATCTCAACTGGTTTGCCATGTTTTATAAGCCCCCCTCCTAAGTAGTGATTCTTCTATAGTGACACGTACGGGCCTCAAGAGAGGTAGCTTCTTTGGCCAAGCTGTCTGCAATTTCGTTGCCCTCAATACCCACATGAGCCTTGACCAGTTGAGCTTCTCATCTATGATGACACTTAAGAGTTTGATAGCTTGTGACCTCTTGATCTTCAGATTGTTAAAATATATCACTATAGTTTGGTGAGTAATAGATATGCGGATTTATCTACAGAAATTTTCAGCTGATGTTTGTTGGCCCACTGATGGAAGATTGCCAGGGCTTCCGTTGCAATGAGACCCAATTTTCTTTCACTGTTTGCAGCCACCACAAAAGTGAAATCGTCGGTGAACGCCTGCAATGTGACACTAGATTTAGGATCGGTAGATTTCCCGACTGATGACCAGTCCATTTGTATGGGTTCATCTGCCAATTAAATTATTATCGGTCTGAACTAGAGATATGCGTGTTGTGTACATAATATCTGCTATTTCGTCACATCTGATGCAGTGCCTATGCCACGATATGGAATGCAACTAAGTAATGAGTATTCCCCTGAGAACTTCCAGAAACTTATACGTATGTCAGAATACTGTACACAGAACCATGTCTCATCTGAAAAAATGATATTGAGACCTGTATTGTCCATCTTTTTTCGTTTGGAGCATCAAAATCACCATTCGTCCTTATGCTGTAATGTCAAGGGAAAGCGAAATAATGTTACCTGTATTGGTATTCCGTGCTACTCCAAATGTCGTTGTACTTCTGACACTCATCTTGGCCAAGTGGTAAGCCAGGATTCTTCAGAATGAAAGGCTCTGTGTAAGATCCCAATCATTATTGTCAACACCAGGAGATGGTGTGCTTTTGCCTTCAGCATACCTGTCACTTTGGAGGGGCTCTTGGGAGACGTCCGGTTTTCCTCCGTTAAGACACGTGATTACAGCCCACTATCTATGAAATGTCCTCTTGGAAAGCAATTCATATTGGGGTTATTAAATGCTTTGCAATAATCGTAGATCCTTAGGTTATTTACCACACGATGTCCAAGAAACCTCTTCGCACTGCGTGATAGTGGATGTGCTGCAAATCAACCCATTTTTTGACAAGTTGTCTACGATGTTGCCCAGTTTTGCAAACACGACTTTACAAAATGTCCACCCTCTCATGCATTAGTTAGGGGAAGATAATAAATCCTTCATTCCTATCAACATAATCATCAGCAAGCCATCGATTCCATGTTCCCATGACACTAGTACCATTTGGATAAGTACGAGTGTCACCAAGGAACAAAAATGTACACTTTATGTATAGAACTATCCTGTCAGAGATAGTCTCTGTACAACTTTTCTTTTGGTGTAGTCCTTCATATATCATTTGTTCTATTTGCGTCATCTAAATGCACTGAATCCGATCTGGTAACTGAATGGTTAGCGCTCTTATCTTCGATTCAACAGTTCGTAGGTTTAAATCCCACCTTCTTTAGGCATATATATTTATAGCGTGGTTCCGCGCGAAACCTTTTTAAATTAAGTCTTAGTCTAATTATTGTCCTTGTGTGCAAAAAATTAACACTGAAGGAGGAAAAAAACAAACCTAAATGCACTGAAATGCTAATTTCATTTGAATATTTTCATTAGAATACGCTTTTTTTTAACAATATTTCCAATTTGCAAGATCATTACTTTCTGGGGTTACAATTTTTATGCACAATAGTATAGAGATTATACAATTTTTATGCACAATACAATAGAAAGAGGGAAATATTTTAAAATTATTTATAAAGTAAAACTTAAATTTTTCTTAATTTAATTTGAAACTACTAATTAAAATTTCAGTGACCTTATCAGTACTAGAATTGAGAAATACACTAAGATTCTAAAAGTAAATTATTGCATTTTTCTATTAATCATTGTGATAAAAATAAAATATGGTAATTTTGCAAAACATTTTTATGATTCATGGTAATGCATCTCTTATAGCATTGATGTAACCAAAAAAGTAATTTATGGTTATAAATTACTTTTTTGGTTATATCAATGCTATAAGTGAAGCATTATTTTCACATACAAATACCATTTTCAATCATCAAATTCTCACCATTAGACAAGGAAAATATTTTATTACTGCACTGCGTTTCTAACTGCCCATTTCTAGCGATAAAAATCACTGGATGACTATCTTGTAATTATGAACAACGATCAAGAAATATGGTTGACACCAGAATAACTGTATAAATTTCATGTGGATAGCCACGAAATTACAGAAAAGAGGTTCTCGTGCTATCAGTACAATGGCTGCGCAATTCAGCAGGAAGGTTATGCAAATGCAAGTATCAGGAACAAAACGTGACGGGCAACGTGAGCATACAGAAAATTCAGGATGTGGGTGCTCAAGACAACAATAAAAGGAAGAAAATAGACACACTTATATATAAAGACATTCGCTGAAAGTGCAAGTGAAATCTTTCATAAAACATGTCTAAAATAACACTTGGAAGACTTCACATGTGGAAAAATGATAGAAAAGCTGGAAGAGGGTGAATGTGCCAATGTGACCATGTGACTAATGAAACTAAAGATTTGTAGTCAACAAAAATATCGTTTCACGAACTTAGGAAGGCTTTCAAAACAGAAACAGCTCAGAAATTTTTTTTAAGATTCACCGCAATAAAACAATCGCCGTAGAGGATCGGTATATCATCTTGTAGGTCAAAAGAGTCCAAACCAAATCAATAAGCACAACTGCTCAGCAACTGTATAGCAACCAATCAACAAGTGTTGCGGTTTACTGCGTCCAAGCGCTTTCACAAAAATTGCTTATTTGCTCTGAACGCTGTATCCCATTAAAGTCCACAGATGCAACCGTTAAAGTGGTGCAAGAAGCACAAAAACTGGACATCTCATAAATAAAACCTTCCTCTTTACTAATGAAGGTTGTTTCAATGCCACAAAAGATTCTTAAAGATTCTATTGTGACATTTCCTTCAATGATTTTCTTCAATAGCTTCTCAGAAAGAAAGATATGTTACGGTGGTACTGGAATTGTCATCTGTGGAGGAATAGCACTGAACGGCTGGACTGAGCTTCATGTTTTCGACAGAAGATCTGTAACTGGAGATCACTATTGTAAAGAAGTGATCCTTCCACACACGTGAGTGTTCCAAGTTGCCAATGGAGAAAAGTTCATTTTTATGGATGCAATACATGGCCATACCATATTCCTGCTGTCCAGCAGCTGCTGAAAAGGGAAGATATCAATCGAATATATTGTCCAGTGTACTCCCTGATTTAAATCTTGAAGAAAATGTGTGAGATGTGCTTTGGGGAGAGATCTTGTTGAACTATTATATCCTCCGGAAATTAACCAACAACTGAAACAAGTGCTGATTGAGGAATGGGCACTTTTACATAAGGAACTATTGAGCAATGTATTGCTGAATACGGATAGAGAGTGCAAAACAATATCATTGCTGCAAGGAGAGGGCATATTCCAAGCTAAAGAACATTTGCTTGTTCTTCTTGGACAATCAAATGTAACAATACTTTGAGTTCAATAGTATTTTTTTGCTTGATTTCATGCTGTATGCATTGTACTCATTTTTGTGCAACTATACTTTCGCCATTCTTCAGTTAAAAATATGCTGTCTCATTTCTAAATTTCATTTCTCAGGTGATTTCTCGTGGAATTATGTCAAAAAAACACCTTTCTGTTAAGTTTGGCTCACCAGTGTATATACACAAATGTTTTTTCCCATAAATTAAAAATAAAAAAATGCTATCATTTTTAAAGAAGTTCCTATTTTAAAATTTTAAATGGATAATTTGTTGCAATATTTTTACTTTCTACAAATTATCCATTTAAAATTTAGGATTTTTTTTTCTCCATTAACTCTTTTAATGTTACTGCTTCATACATATAAATGTTTATTGATCTAAATTTAAATATTAGTTGAATTGTTTTTATATGAATTATAAAATAATTTAATTCTACCATCAATCAATAGTTAAATCTTTGTCAAACAAATTATGATAATTTTGTTTATTATTACACAGAGGGGTGGCTACATTAGCGTCACATAAACATCATTGCAATTCCATACGAGATCAATTATGTTTATTATAAAAAAAATTTTTATAATAGACATAATTCAGTATTTTGTCTATTACTTACAGTTCGAACTTTGCCAACGTAGAAGTAGCCGCTGTGGCTTAATTAATAACATAAACCTTCTAAGATATTTGTGGTGCCTTCAGTAACAAAAGGAATTGTATAAATTTATCTTTTAAATTGTGTCAAAGTATTTTCTAATAACTAATTAAATTTTATAATTTGTAATTTTATTAATCAGTGTTTTTTGTTTGAATTATTTCGAAGCCTAGGGAAAAGTGGAAAACGTGGCTATAACATTAACTACAATAGTGACTAATTGTAAGGGATAACACTAATACTATTTTCGCTTAAGCTCTCAGACTTTATAAATTAATGGTTATTAATGACGGATTGCACAAGAAATGTGACCAGTTTGCAAAAAAAGATGATAGGCAAAGTTACGTTTTTATAAATGTTTTACTCTTGTAAAGTTACTCATGGTTATTTTCAGAGCATTAATAACTCTTTGTCTTGATTCTATTTCTTTTACTGTTTTAACGCTTATTATGGCGGTGATCTTTTTAACTGCGACCTTTTAAAGTTTAATTAAATTTTTCTTAAATTTGTACCAAAAATTCGCTTTTAAAGAATGAGACCTTTTCAGGTGTTACATTTTCCTTATGTGAACATGGGTGTCGGAATCTTGGTGTACCCTAGTCAATTAAATAAGAAAACAATTCTTTCCTTTTCCATCGTCTTCTACTTTTTCCTATCTTCCTTTTCCCTACTTTGTAATCGATATCAATTTTCCTCCTTTCTTCTATTTTAGCCTGCTATTCATTAGGATCTACACTTTATTTCTTGTGGTCTTACATCCCATATGTTGGTCATGCATAACCTCCTGTAAAGAGAAAATTGGAGTCCTAGAATCCCTCAGCGTTTACTTTGGCCTGACCCTCTCTGTAGAGGGGTGGCAAGAGTGATCCCGCAGTCAGTTAATCAGCTGTATTATGTTAATTGCGGGTTTTCCTCTATCTTGTGTATTAGTGTTGGCGCTGCATTTTGGGTTATGCGGGCATGTCTGCTATAAGTCCTCTTCCCAACGTGTAATACTATATCCTGGTGGTTCCCCTGTAGGTGGACGTGATGCATTGGAAGATTATAGTGTTCGTTCTCGTTATCGGAAGGTAGTGGGTTTGAATTCCTACTAAAGCAAATATCCATTGTGTTCGTTAATGGTGACCGAGGCACATTAAATATGTCGTGGTTGTGATGTTCTCTAAGTAAAATAATAACTCTTAGGCTGGCAAGTCTTGGGCCATCGGCTTGAAACCTGTTTCTAAATTATGAAGACATCCACCCGGCTGCTTCCACCAAACTAGTAGACCCTAACTCAAGGCTAGGTATAGGGTAGTGCAACAGGTAACCTCAAGATAAATGCCGAGGCCGACAGTCTCCAGATTCGGTCTGCCTTCCTTTGTTGGGCTCTGATGGGTGGGGGCTTATCATCACGAACCCTCTCTTTTCTTATGGGTCCGAACAATTCAAATCACGAGAGGGCCTTAAATGTGCCCCACTTTGCCTGCAAGATTGATATTTTTCAAAGTTTATATTCATCCAAAACAGTGGAGATATGCGTAAACAAATACTGGCACGGTTCCGAATACTAAAACATTAAAGTTATGACTGGAGAACCTATTAAAATAAAAAATAATACCCGGGGATCTTCTGATTGAAAGTTTTTCGATCCAACAACCTAAATCCCTTGGTTTTGTGAACACTTGGAGAAATGCCTGTCATAACTTCATACCATAAATCCTTATAGCAAATTCGTTTAGTCATTTAAGGAGTTTTTGACACTTGATATTAAACTTTGACTGTCTCAATCTTCCACATTCTATAAGAACCGGTCATTTTAACTGCCTTATATAAGACCTTACATTTCAAACCCATATGGTGCTTCACGTGTAACAGGTATAGACATTTTAAAATGTTTTGCATATCAAAAGCTACTTATACTCGATGTTCAAATCTGGAACATCAGAAAATTAACTGTGAATCTGAACCCCGCTTTATCAACTGGGATGGAAATCATTCTGCATCTTCTAAATCCTACACACAATGCAAAGTGGGAAAAAATATTCAATGGATAAAAACAACATAAAAAAATATCTTATCAAGAAACTAAAACACAAATTTAAGATGTCACAAGTCGCTTTAAGAAACTATACACTCATGTTCTGAGAAAGATTATCAACAACTACACAGATTGTTTCATCTTTTATAACCATATATGAAACTGAAAAACAAAGTAAACTTATAGCAACTTACTAAAGATAAATAAATCTTTATAAAGCCACAAAAATTAAGTGTCTTTGATAACAGAAACAAAAAACTTAAATATCAGACAGTAATACTCTTAAAACCGGAATTCTAGTAAGTAGCCAGAGTGACATAGATATAGATGTGAATATTCCCTTTAAAATAATTGTCAAAAACCGATCTTGGCATTGACATAAAAATAAACCTTCATAATAAAGATTTTCCTCTCTTGGCATTGTCATGGTTTCATCCCGCATATACCAGGCATTAAAGACCTGATAAGAGAGATACCTTTTTCCTGCTATTTTTGCCCGCCAAACCGAATCTTGTTATTTTTTTTGCAAATAATATGGTACTAAATGCGCATTCTAATAATAGCAAACAACCAATCACATTTTTTCTCGAAAGATTAAATTGACAAAAATAAAACATTGCACATATGCACAAGAAATTCTAACTATACATTGCGAAATTAAATATTTTCGACATTATTTGGAAAATTGAAATTTAAAATTCTTTAACTCTCACTTTTAAATCCAGACTGGAGTCGCTTCGTCCTGTACCCAAAAGAAACTGACTTTACAGCTAAGTATTATAATCCATTCTGTTTTGAAGAGCTGTTAAAATGATATATTTTGGTTATCGGTTGCTGTGTTGTAGTGGGAGGATAAGCCATATTATCAATGTTCAACATTTGCTTTTACTCGTAATCATCTCGAAAGCATTCAATAAGTTTCATGGTAATTTCTAACAATATCCGCAGCACTTCTTCCCACTTGTTATCCTCTCGATTATATACTGCCTTACGGTTTGATTTAAATCACTATATCTAGAACTGTTTAAAAAAAAGACGCATTTTCTCAAAGCAAAAACTGATTAATTAGGTACCTAAAACGAGGCAATATGAAAAAATAGAGCTTCAGCAAAATCATGATTTCTGCGTTTATATCTATCGTCTGGTTTTGGAAATCATGAGCTTTGATTTGCATAAAGAATTTTCTGCTACGTTTTAAATTATGAATGATGTATTATGAGGTATTTGCGTAAGACCATTTCGTCCCTGAATTCTTTGAGAAACGATGGAGATAAAACTTCTTCCTCAGCAATATTTTCGCATGAAAATCCCTGTTATAATATAAAAAATAATAATCTTCCATTTAAAGAAATGTGAAATACTAATCAAGTCAAAGAAAAACCCCAGTGAGACGAGATCTTCAGTTTTATGTTAAAATTTTCAAAACAATTTATATGGATATTTCATACATAAGTCATATCTAATAAGTAAGTTGACAATCCCTATGTAATTTAATACATTTATTGGAAAAGTAAAAAATTGTTAAGGAAGTATATGTACATATAATAATCACACACAAAAATTTATTCCGTAATTGACTTTACACGTTATTTCTTCAAATAAAGTGTAATTGGCTTATTTATACAAATTTTTGAAAATAGTAAGTAGTCTAATAAATTAATTTACATGCATTAATATTTTCCCATATTTAATTATAGATGAAGTTTCATATTTTATTGAGTCTAAGCGTGTTTTATCATTTTCGATTAAAAAAATTTGGAATTTAGTTGGGACATTCCTTCCTTTATGATTACTTAAATTTAAAAATGAAAAATATTCTTTAATTAAAAAATTTTTTCATTTTATCTTTAGTTATTGAAAACTAACAATGTTTGAAATAGAAATCTTAAAGTATACCATCTGTTACAGTTTGCAGAGAAGAAAATGGAATCAAAAACGGAGTTGGGAAAGAACTAAAAATTGCACGTTAATTATTAGACAGTTACCAACTGACCAAAAGTAAACTAATGAATTCAAATTCCTCGAATGAATTTTTATTTTATTGAATGGTTGAAAATTAAAGTAAAAACTAAACAGAATGGAAAAATTACGAATACGTTTTCTCTAGAAAAAGGATCGCTTGTTTGGCTAATTCGATTGTTGGTGGTCAAAGAAATAATGTCATATTAGTCAAAGAAAAAGTACTACTCATATTTTTTTTAAGTTCTTTTGTATTGAGGCATGAGGTTTTTAACAGTTTGCTTGATCCCCATCAACGTGGAATAACTGTCTCCTTTCAAAGAAACTACTGTTTCACTTAAACAGTTAAAAAGGTAAAGTTGTACCGATGTTGATGAACTGGGAGGAGAAATTCAGAAACGAGATTTAGAATGGGACAAGATTTCGTTCTACTTTCTCATTGTGTAGGCAACAGATTTAGTGAAGGAATTAAATCTCTGTCTATGTGATGTTCTCATAAGAATAACTACCTGGGATCGTAAAAATAGTTTAACTCTAGTTACAGAACGTTCGTAAGTCAACATAATGTTGAAATCCCCAACCAAAATCATTCATTTAATATTTTATTTATTTATTTACATGTTTTATCTTTTTAAGCCTTTATTATCCCATTCTGAATGTGCACTATATCCTTTTTGATCACCAAATCTTAATCACTTTCATATGGCCTAACGAAAACTTATTTTACTCTAAATGATTTGATTACATGACCTACATGCTTTCTAGAATTTTTATTTCTATTGCTCAATTGACTTCGAAAAGTCTCCCCTTTCAGTATACGATATTTGTACAAAACATTCCCTCACAAATTATATTTTAGATGCCTTTTTAATCTATCGAAAGAATGAAATAGTTGGTGCTATGGAATAATCTACAAACATGACTTTTCGAATCGAGATTCTTTTGTAAGACATCCCGAATAGGGAGGGGGAGCTACGAGCGGCAGCTGGCGTTGACAGTTCCTCTTCTGATGTATGGGGGGAGTGCCATGACCAAGCCGGCTGCCACCGCTTGTAATAACGGTGAATAATAACGTTTCTGGCCTGGATGTAATCTATGCTGCCTTTAATGACTCACTATTTCAGGCAAAGGGTTACATTAAAGTGAAACTAAGACGGCTGCAAGTATAATAATACTCGTAAGAGTGATATCAAAATCAAGATCTTTTTCAGAAGGCAAAATTTTACCCAAGGTTTGGAATTGTTAAACATTTCATTTTTTAAGGAAAACAAAAATGCAAAATTATAATATATCATGAAACAGAAGCAATTCAGTAGGCTAAATGCGATGGATAAGATATCATTAATTAATATTATTGAAATTTTATTTATTTCAATGGCTATTAAAAAAAAGTTAGTCATTATTATAATCACTCTTTAAAAAATGAAGAGGGTATGTAAAATTGAATGAAAGAAAGCGTAAACAAAATATTCATCATTAATTATACACACAGACACACCAATTACATATTTTAAAAAGCTCATTTGTATGATATTACTAGGATCTTAAATTTCTCATTTTAAAACATCCAATTTTTTTTTCCTGATAATATACTGTTAAATTCACCTACAATTAATGCAAGTAAGCCACGAAAGAACAAATCACACCGAAATATTAAAGGTCTCCGAAATAGTTTCAAACAAATACATTATTGAAAATTATTCTTGGAAGCTATTTATTTACTTTTATGGTAATATTAATTTAATTTTATTTTTTTACGTGGAAGAATAATATATTCGTATAAACTTTCTAATACACAAACAGAAAACTGGAGATGGATTTAGAAATTTTATTATCTTCAATAGTTCTGTGAATTATGATCAATAACATGGGAAACAACAATGAACTAATGCATAAATTATATACATACACAAACGTAAATTATAGATATGTTTTGTAGAAATGTAGTCGAAATTAAATTAAAATTATCGCGATATTTTTCCGAGTGTTAATTTCTGATCACTCAAGCTGTATCGATAGAGTATAGTAAATTTGAATCTTGGTCAAGTGGTGAAGTCTACACCATACCATATCACATGAAAAATATCAATCGCTACCTAGCAATTAACTTTCTTGGGTTAAAGGAAATTAAATATTTCTTACCTCAATATTAAGCAAATAATTTCTTAAAACTCAATACGAAACGTAACCCCCCCCCCCACACACACACTTAAATCACATAATTTTATCTCGTGTTACTACTCGCTTCTCAGAGGAAACAAAAATAAAGGATATACAATAATAATGCCATAACTTGCTTAAACAAGTTACGACATACTAATTTTTTTTTCGTTCTTACACGATAATAGTCCCATAATATATAATTTTATCGTAACATTATCATACAGATGATAAAAAATCTAAATTTTCTAAAAAAAAATTTTTAACGCATGAAATAAAAACTCCCACATTCTGAATGTTTCTTAAAACTGTTCGATTTTTTTTTGTCTTGTGCCAGCTAAGCTGACAATATGGGGTGCGCTGCTCCACTTTTTCATACTGAACCATATTTGGTGTGGAGTCCGACTGATTCAGTACACACTCATAGGGACCCGTTTATAGGGTAGGCAATCATTCACACCTCATTCATACACAGAAAGGACAAAGATAGGATAGATAGAGAGAGAAAGTACATCCATGCTCTAACTGGGATTCAAACCCAGGACCTCCCAATCTGCATATAGGTACTCTGACCACTAGACAGGGTGGTCAGCAAAACTGTTCAATGTTTCTTCACATTAGCTGGATGAAGTGAGTATACTTTCTGGAAAAATTGCTTTTTGAATGCAAAGGCCGAACTGACTGAATAGCAATCGGTTTAACAGTTTGTAGGATCGAATTCCACCTCGGTCATGGGTGTGATTCATAATCCACTTTAAACTGTAGGTTCCGGTCTAATTAGCTTTGATGTGTCTAAACCAAGGCACACCAACAAATACACTAAATACAAAGAACAGAAAATCAGACAAATAAAATATTTCACAAAACTTACATTAAAACTGCATCTTGGATAAAAGGACTGAGATTCAAAATTATATTTATCATATAGCGTAAAAGTGAGGACAGTTCAGCATGTATAACATCAAAGAGACGAAAAGAAAGTAACATTGAGCTAATGAAATGTGATATCGACCTATGGATATCAGCATTATAGATATTTTTGTGTAGTCATATTATAGAGATTATATTCTTTTTTAAAATATTACAAGAATCATGCTTTTACCAATCGAACCAGGAAACTACTCAAAAAAGTTTCATGAAAACGATACATCAGTCTATAAATTACCGTGACTTCCGAAGGAAACGCCTCATGAGTGGCAGGGAGAATGTGTCTAGATCCTACTTTTCCGGAAAAATGACTTTTCTTTATATATATATGTGTATGTGTGTGTGTGTGTGTAAGCACTATGAAACATTTTAAAGTCTAATCAAATTTAAGAACTCTAAGCACAAATATTAAATAAATGCAATGAAACAGAAGCAAAATTTACATTAGTTCCATTATACGACGAACGATACGACCTACCGAAATGAGCAAAAAAGAATTCCAAGAATTAAAAAAAATCAACTCTGGCTGAAGTTTCCCTTTAAACGTTGAAAACAAATGTGTACATAGTTCAACTTACAAAAGTGTAGGCACTACAAAGTAGTTTAATTAACCACATTAAAAAAGGGACGTATATTAGCTCATAATAAGTGATGTGGAGAATCTTTGACAATTCCATGAGTTGTGAAGATAATAAATATTGAAGTCGAGACTTCCACCGTATAGGTAAAGATGAAACTACAGAGAATGGATTCTGTTTCTATGGATATCACAAAACGATGAGATTTTAAATTGTATGAAACAATAAAAAATGTTTTTGGTGACATCGGCACTTACAATAAATTGCTTAGCATGCGAAATAGAATTTAAAGATAAATCATATCGTGATCTAAATTAGAATCAACAGTCTACCAGATCGTCACTTATTTTACAATCTCTTTACTATCTCTTTACTAATCTTTAAATTTTGCACTTTTCTGATACCCCTTTTCAAACTACAGCAAAATATCTATTTATTTTTGAGTGCATGTAAATAATGAACTGCTGTTAAGCAGTTAAACATGCAAAGAAATATTTTTGTAGAGAAATTACTGTGATATATTTGTAAGTAAATTTCATGAAAATGCAACAATAACTGAAAAACACAATGAATTGTTTCAAGAACTGAAACAGCTCGACAACCATTAGGCTATTACTATGTTGTCTAATTTAAAGTGGTATATCCTTAAAAATGTTCCATAACTTTTGTGAGGAAATTCCTTTATTATATTGTGGTTTTTCATATTTTTAAGGAAACAAATTTTGACGCGTGTTCTAAAGTACATTTTATAGTTCTGTATTCAAAATATAGCTCATTAAAAATTCTATTATTAAGTATTAAAATCTATGAAAATAAAGTCAGTATTTTGTTTATTCTTTGAATTTCAGCCCAGGGTTGAAATAAGTTCTTCCAAGCGGAATGCATCAAATGGTTTATCTCTGTCTCTCTCTCTAACTCCAAATGAAAGCTATTTTACTTAAAAATTTTGCATTTCAGCGTTTGTTATTAATTTGAACCAAAATTAACGCTGAATTGAACCTTCTGTAATGTGGCCGCAGTTACCTTCGTAATCAAAAGGAAGTTAGTTGGTATCCCAGCTTGTCTAAAGATTCATCGTGTTCACTGAAGCTGACTGGGGCAAGTTAAATATATCATGGTTGCAGTGTCCTCCAAGTGAAATGAAACCTCCTGGAGTAGGTATTTGGGGATCTTCTACTTGGCCCTTGCTTATAATTTACGAAGATTTCTAATTCTCTTATCTTCTAATTGGCTGCTTCCATCTAACTCATTGGGCCCAACTCAGGGCTAGATACAGAGAAGCATGCTGTTGGATGTCCCTGTAAAGTTGCTGTGATGTAATAAATTCAGACACAAATATGATTTAACATTATGCTCTTGAACTCTTCTAACTTTAAAATTGGAAATCTATGATTCTTTTCCACCATTTTTTTTTCAAATTGTCAGCTACCTTAACCGCATTCAGAAATCGATAGAAAATATTTTCGTTTAATAAATTTTTGGGTCACCCCTTCTTTCTAAATATCCACTTAGTAATTTTTTTGGAAAAAAATTCATTTTTTTCTGTTTTTTAAAAAAAAAACTGTTATTTTCACCTACTGAAACGTGTGGTTTGAATTATATGCCACTGATAGAGGAAATGCATTACAACAGAGATGAAAACTTTCCTGAATTCAATAGTTAATAACTTTAGAACTAAGAAAATTCAGCATTTATCAGCTCATTTAATTTTTTTAAGTTTCTTCGAATTGTTGATGCCTAGTGAAACTGGAAGCCCTGACCTCCACTATATATAAAGCAAATCCTATTCTCTGTCCGCCAAAATTTCGTCCGGGATTGAGTTGAAAGCGATTTCAAGATGTCTTTCTCTGGTTGATTGTAAATAAATACGAAGTCTCCATTACAAGTGTTGACTCCTTTACAAATGTCCCAGCTTTTGTAACTAGTTTGAAACATAATTAATACTGATAGGACTAATATAGGAAGAGAGAGAGACGGGTTTACCAAAATGTAGTATACAAATTATTTCCAATATGGCTATTTAATTTCCTATGCTATTTAGTAGCTTTTTTCTTTATTAAGAATTTACTTAATAATTTAGATAAAATTTTCTTCTTGGTTTCTCAAATACACTTTAAAATTTTTCAGAAGTAAATCTTTGACGATAACTTTTTTATTTGTTTTTATCAATTTTGATGATTTCAAAAAGCCTCTTCATTTTTTTTAATGTTTTTAATAAAATTGTGTTTCCTGTTTGCACTAAATAAGTGATGAATAAAGAAAGGTAAGTGGTATTTTTTTACTTAATATATATTATTGTTGAATATATATATATATATATATATTTATAATTTTTTTAATATATAAGCAAACACATTGTTACCAGTATACTAAAAACAACTTCAATTTATAATTTAACTATGCAGAGATTTTTATATTTAAGCCAAACATAAGTATCAACGAATGTATTTAGATCTAATGACGCATTTGACTTCCTTCAGGTTTATATATATATATAATACTGACAGTAGTGTAGCGAAAAGAGGCAAGGGGGTCAACCCCGGGCGCCGCTTTGAGAGGGGTGACAAATTGTAGTTACAAAGACTGTTTTCAGAAAAATTTTATTTCTTTTTAATTGAAATATCAATTTTATTCTGAGATATATATTATAAATTTAATAATTATTTTCTCCTGTTGAAGAGCTTGCCATAAATGAAAATGTTCCCATTTTTATATTTCCATGTTAATAAGTTAGTATAGTTTAGTTCATATTAAGAAGTGTGTTCTTTTAATCGCGTTTTCCATTATCTTTTCTTACAGTTTTTTATATTTTTCTCAAGATTTGTGGTGCTTTATCATTATTTTGTATAGTCAATCTTATACATGTAAGGATGGAAATATGTTACATTTTTTTCTGATAAAAATTCCGAAATATAAATTATATTGGTTAGTTTCCTTTTTATGCCTTTGAGATGTTTTTATTTTCATCTTATTCACCAAATAATATGTCTTCATGTTAAATCACTTGATTTACGAATCAATTATTTCGGAAGATTCCAAAAAGGAAAGCTCGTGATCTAATCTGTAACATGCAGCAAGATTCACCCTGTTCTTTAAAATTCTAATGTTTTACAGGATGTCTCAATCAAGCTGCATACCCATGTAACATTAATTAAATCTTTTTTTTTACTCCAAATACAAAATATCTAATGAATATTGCATTGACTGACAAATACATCACTAAGAACTCGCATTATGTGATTTATCATTTCGGATTTCAAAGAAAGTTTTGTAGAAATTTTAATTTTGTAAAATATTATTTGACTTGATATTCATTTTTTATAGTTTTTATAAAACATTTTATTTAATAAACAATATTTTCTTTTATAAATAAAAAATGTGAAGTTTCAATCTCATTTTGTCTAAAATAAAAAAAAATCCACTTTCAAAAACGGAAATTTTATAAAACTGGAATATTATTAATAAAAACTAGTCAAACTATAATTAAAACACACGTGAAAAAAAATTTTTTTTAGTTTCTTAAAATTTGCATTTCTTAATAATCAATGTGAAAGGTATAAAACCTACAAAAAAAATTTCATTTCAAATAAAATGAATGTGTGTAAAGTATTTCATTTCTCAATTCTTAACATAAATTTACTCTTATATAATTAAAAATATTATTATAGATAAATAAGTTATGCCATATTCTAATCACTGAAATTTCGGATAGACAAGTATATGATAATGGAATTATACTACCAATAATTTTGTCAGGTTGTTGTTCTCGTGTGTAGCTAGGCTGGCAAATTGGGTTGCGCTGCTCCACTTTTCCAACTGAACCGTATTTGGTGTGGGGTCCGACTTCTTCAGTACACACACATGCCATAGGGACCAGTTTATAGGGTAGGCAACCATTCACACCTCATTCACCCACAAGAAAATGACAAAGACAGGATAGAGAGAGAGAGAGAGAAAATACATCTATGCCTGAACCGGGATTCGAACCCAGGATCTCTCTATCCGTAGTCAGGCAAGCGGACCACTAGACAAGTTGGCCGACAATTTTGTCAGGTAAATAAACTATATCTCAAAGTTTATTCTTTTGCGGAGATCATAAATTATAAGTTCCTTAAACTACACTGGTGTCCATAAATTAAGGATAATGCAAGTTCAGGCAAAGAAAGAGACAAAAAAAAAGTGACTTATTTGTAGAGTCTATTTATTAAACAAAAGGTAAAGAGCAAAAAAGATGCTATATGTTTGACATTATTAATAAAAATTGCGATTTTTACTTCCTGGAATAAATTTCAAAAAAGAACCTATTTACAAACACCAATATAACATGATTGGTATGAAGGTTAATACATAGTATGCCCCCCCCCAGACGATGCAATACAGGCCGTACAACGAATAGTCATGCTGAGTATCAAATTATCGATCTGATCTTGGGGAATATTACAACACTCATCAAGCAATGATTTCCGAAGTTCCGGTAGACACATAGGAGGGGATTGACTGGCTGCAATTCGTCAGGCATGCATGTTCCACACATAATCTATTGGATTCAAGTGCGGTGAGTATGCTGGCCAGTCCATACGGATGATATGCTCCGATTGAAGGCATTCGTCTACAATGTTTGCATGGTGAGGATGGGCGTTGTCATCCATATACAGAAATTCTGTACGCATGGCACCCCAAAATAAACGTACATGTTGTTCCAGAATGACATACCGATAGATGTGGCCTGTCATGGTTACATTCTGAACATGCAAGTTAGTTCTGGAACCCAGAATGTTTCTTCCCTAAACGAGCAATCCTGCACCACCGTTACGGTGACGTTCAATGGTGTTCTCTTTGTGGTAACTGGTACCTGGTCCTCTCCTAATGAAATCCGGTGAGAATCAGACTGAAAGCTAAACCTGGACTCGTCGGAAAACATCACACAAGACCACTGTTGTGGTGTCCACAATGCATACTATCTATTCCAGGCTAACCGCAGGCGACAGTGAGTTGTGGTAAGTGGAACACATCTGACAGGCCTACGAACATATATACCAATGTGCCCTAAGCGTCTGTACATGGTCTGCCTTGAAACTGTCGTACCGGTAGCTGAAGAGAGCTGATGAGACAGATCTGATACTGTGCTCCATCTGTTTCTTTTGACAGTAACTATCAAATACCTGTCCTCATTCGGCGTTGTAACTTGGGGGCGACCTGTGCTGTAACATCTACTCACATTACCATCATCTTGGAACCATTGCCAAGGCCTGGAGATGACTCTCTGGGCGATTCCAAGTTCCTCGGATACTTCCAGCTGGGTACGTCCACATTCCATACGGCCGATAATTCTACCACGTAAAACACCATTGAAATGCTTCCTTTGTGCCATAACTATACAGTTATTGCACTAAAAGGCTTTTAAAGCGCTTGTGAACAATTTTACTGCTTTGCAACCATTCCTTATATACCCCTCTCTTACACTCTCGTCATTGTGACGTTCTATCTGTGCTATCTGGTGGTTTCTTGTAATTTGAATATTATTCTTCAAGATGTGTGATAATTCTACATGTGAAATTTTTATTTTAGAGTTCAATTTCTGTGTGATTCTGAATTACCCTTAATTTATGGATATGAGGGTAGCTTGGCTGTGTTCAATAAAATCCGAGAATACTATAGTAGGTATTTAAATATATTATTATATATACATTCGCGCGATATAGCTTAGGGCTTCAGTGAAGCTAAATCTGGATGATATAGTGAATCTGTAGAAGACTTCATTTTAAAGAATAATACTCGTAATAAATAATTGATGTTCCATAAAAAATTCTAATGATTTTGATTTAAAATTTTTTCACTTGCTGATTAAATTAACTTCACGTGAGCCCTGTCCTTATCAAACAAAGAAGGGACCTGACAAATATGAAAAGCTAAAAATGTTAAAAGAATCAAATTACATAAAAATATTGATTTTTATATCCATTTCATTTACTAAGAATCATTAAATGTATCAAAAAAAATAAGGAATATAAAACGTAACTGAAAGATATCATTGAGATTTAAGACTTCTGGGAGAAATTCTTGTACATCGCCCCAGAGAAAAGAAAGCTCTGTATTTTCCTTAAGTTTTGTTGCAACCTTTTAGTCTACTGTCACGTTACACTCGTGAAAAAATTCGCGTTGAAATGTATTTCTCATTACCGGTCCTCTTTATTCGAAAATGTTTGTGTTCAACAACCAACAGAAGAGAATTTAAAAAAAAAAAAATAGAGCACTACAACATCCAATCAAGAGAATTGTGCTCCTGGAATCGAAATACGATACAACGCTGGGAATAGAAAAGTAATTACCGCTAAATGTTGGGAAAATTCATAATTTCCTTTTATTTTAACTATTTACACGTTAGAATATCATCATTTCACACTCACAAATTTTCGTCTTTAATATTATTTTGTTAAAAACTTCGTTGTGGAAATGCTGACTTTTGAGTAAATTTTATTTTCCGTCAACAACCTATTCCTTACATTTTGCTTATTTAGCAGATTTTTTAGCCATTACGCATATTTATTAACAAACATGTATAGTTTTGAAATTTAAAATCTCAAATTGCTTATTTAAAATTATTTATTTGAAATCAAAATATTTAAAATTTAAAGATTTTAGAAAATAATTTATATTTGACTTGTAATTTTGTCGCTTTTAATTTAATACTTATGTTGAAAAATTCTTTTTTTGGAAAGTTAAAAGATCAAATGTATTAAATACATTTTATATGTGCACAGAAAATATTTCTTAAAAATTAACCTTTATCTAACTTTATATTTAAGTTTCTATAATGAAATCACATATTTAGCTTAGATATCATTTTAAAGGAATACAATGAAATAAAGCAAAATTGTTATGCTTTGTAAAAAGCTGCAGATTAGTAATATTTTTGAATGTTATAAAACGTTTCGTAAAATGATTCAGAATAAAAATAAGTTCTTTTTTTAGTATGAATTAGCTCTTATTTTAATTAAGAATTATATTTTAAAGACATAAGTTCTTCTTCAAAGAATAAGTTCTTTTTTTAGTATGAATTAGCTCTTATTTTAATTAGGAATATATTTTAAAGACATAAGAATGTCTTACTAAACATATTAAAAATGAGTTGAAAATTTTCAGAGAGAAATGTTCTTAGAGTAAAATCATAAGATAGTGTTACGTTAAAAGTGACTAATCCGGCAATTATGTATAACAACCAATGATCATACATAATCCCCACTAAATTCGGTAAATGTGATAAATTATTGAAATATATGGATAATCCTGTAAATATATGTATAATCCCCAATACGTGATGGGAAATGTCATAAATTCTAATTACTTTGTAGAAAAATGATATTTTAATTTCAAAGAATAAGTATTTTTAAGCTATATTGAATCACATTCGTTCAGAAGAGTTTGAAAAACATCATGATGATTTAGAATAAAACACAATAATCTCTCAGTAATGAATTTAAATAATTTTGACTTTTTTGTACGTACAGTAGATATTATAAGACCGATATATTAGATAATAAGTTATATATCTGACGCGTAAAAGGTATTCAAAAATACATAATGTGTGATCAAAATTACTAAAAGTAAATTAAAGTCTAAATTGTTATTTCAGTAAATAATTAATTTTTATTCAAACAATATGGAGCTTTAAATTGAATATTAATTAGTTCTTACAGATTACTTTTATATTTTGTTTATTATAAGATCTGGAAAAAGAGAACAATTTAGATTATTAGAATTTATAAAAACACTTCCATGTCAAAACAAATTAAAACCATATTCTAAAAAATAGTTTATTTATATATTTGATTTAAATTTACTTATTTAAATACATTAGACTGCTATAATACTACGAGAATTACAGTTTGCCAGATTTTTTACATTTGAATTTATCAAATTTGCACTCGGTCTCGAAATACATGGCTTACATTATTGAATCTAAGAAAAATGATTTTCTAACACAATCCTTGTGAGAACTCTAAATTTCCGTAAGTTTGACTTCTACTGATGCATTTCCAAATCCTATTCTATAGTTAAAATTTTTTTTTACTAGATTTTTTATCTCAAATATTTAAAAGTTTAACCTGAGCCTTTAAAATTATCTATATTTAAGATTATTCTAAAGTAGATACTTTGTTATTGTTATTTGCATTATACTCTTATTACATGTTTATTCTATATATTATATTACTATTTTTGTGAGCTGGGGTACCGAAATTGGTATCGTATCCAGGCACCAATTGTGCTCACTACGCCACTGAGTACTGTATTAAAACCACGCTAAAGAAATAATCAGAGAAACCAAAACATTAAGAACATTTATAATTCACATTTACATTGTTAATAAGATAATAATACTGTTAACTTCTTTATATTTGTTGATTTTCTCAATTATTTGTTATATTTTATAATTTAATTAAGAATTATAATAAGTGATGAAGTCTGAAATGTTCAACATTGCACACAATATTATAACAACAGTATTTTTGCAGTGGTTCGGAATCCACTCAAAAATTAAGTCTTGATCTAACTAGCTTTCATGTGAAAAAAAAAAAAACATTGAATGACAAATAAACCAAATTAACTCAAATTTTGAAAATTCAAATGAATGATTTGAATGATAGCATGAGCGGACAGTAGATTACGACAAAATATATACCTAATATTATCCTTTATTACCTACTAAAAGAATTCGAAAAAGGAAACCTTGACGATGAATCTTGCTGATGGGAGAAAATCTACAATCCGCGTCTTTACTACCAATGTTGATTTCATAATTGTAGATAGAACCATTCTAAGAAATTTTATTGTTTTTCTTACAGCGAAAGGGAATAGAAAATTAATAGTAACTTATTTTCTTTGAACAGCAGGTGCATTTGATGTTAGAAACCATTAGTGGTTTTTCGAAAATAAACAAAGACCTACTCAACTATGTTTTAATATATTTAGGAAATATATTTTTCATAAATATATGTAGACATTACTGCCGAAGAGGTCGAAATATGTTCTTGTTTGTTTCGAGAAGATAAATGTACTACATTAAGTGCAGATTAAAAATATAGAATAAAGAAACTGTTGGCAAACTAAGAACACGCTTTTAAACCAGGGGTAAAAGTTACTCGTTTTGTTAAACATCGAATTGAGACAAATAATTATCTGACCTTTTTATCGCGTTTCTCCACGAAGTAGAGAAAGTCTGAAGTCTGAAATGGAGACACTGTTGTCCAAATGCATTTTGAGAAGTGTAAGTCCCAAATGCCCCTCTATTTGTCCTCATACTTAAACTAAATGCTATGATTTACTTTGTATAGATTATCGAAAATTAAATATTGTGACGAAAACACATATTCCTACTCTCTTTCTAAAACTGTCGATTTGTTATATGAAGCCAGATATCCACCATCGATTTAAGTTCCTAATATCACCATGTCAATGTATCTGAAAAATGACGGTAAAACTGTTTTGGTTCGTCCTTTTAGTGGGTATCATTTCGTAAGAATGCTTCTGCAACATTGAAAGACTAAATGATCGATTTCGAAATAGATTGAAAGATATTCTTATGCTATCTTATTTAGACGACAAATAATCATCCTTTCTGAAATGTGTGCGTGTGTTTGTTTCTTGACGAAAATACTTTGAAGTATTTAAAAGACTCAATTACATTTTAAATATACGAAAACCCATAAAAATGTAAATTTGATTATTTGAAAGTTAAATATTTTAGACATTGGTAACCGCTCTTTTCCTGAACGTTTATCTCTTGAAAAGTCTCAGCAATTAAAAAAATTCCTCCTGCTAAATCTATAAATAAGTGCAGTCTTCCTTTCAAGCCTATTTCTAATATCAACGTTTTATAGCAACTATTTCTCAGATTGCAAGACCACTTGCTAACTTTATTAAGAATTACTTGTGGAAATGAGACGAACAGAAAATGTTTGAAACTCTAAAAACAATGTTTATTATACCTCCAGTTTTCCAACAAAGTAATCTAAGTAAGCCATATCTCGTAAGAAGTGATACTAGCAATTACGCAACACATGCAGTGGACTCCAAAGTGAGATTCCTAATGAACATCCAGTAGAACTTAGTATAGTACTTAACCAGTACTGAAAGAGGCATTGTTGTCGTTTGGGCTCAAGAAAGTTCCGTGTAAGTATAGAAGAACAAGAAATTATTTTGGCATTAGGTCAACAATCTTGGAAGCTCTAATAAATCTGAAATCCATTAGAAGTTTGGCCAAATGAGCCCTGCAAATTGAAAGTTTTAATATGAAAATAATTTACTTTCCTGGAAAAGTGAATGTTATGACACACTTCTCACGTCATCATTCATAAGATTTTTATGAGATGTGTACTATGTCAGTTGGTCACCCATCAAGATGCCCAACAAAAATACGGGAAGAACGAATAAAAAAGAACCGAAAAAATAAGTTTTTGAGCGATTTGACCAAAGAACTGATTTCTAAATAGAACTAATCGTGGATACCTACAATGATTCAAGGTATTTTATAAGAATAGTGTCCTGATTCTTTCTGAAAAAATCCATTTAGTTGTTCTTTCCAGCAATGCAAAAACATTAAAAAAATTATATCATGATGTATTTACACTATTCATTATGGAGCAGAAGATAGGTCTAAACTTATTGCCCTAAGATATTACTGGCCAGAAAAGAGGAAGACCATTTCCGATCATGTGAAAACTAATGGATATGGTTCTCGCTACAAATTTTTAGAACCATAAACTTCTGATGAACTATTGATCCATATTGAACTCCTGTTAATATTTGAAGCCTTAGTCATGGATCTTTTCGGATTCCTTCCTAAAAAAATAATGGTAAGAAATGGGTCTTCAATTGTTGAAGATTGCCGCACAAAATGTGTCAAACTTTGTATGTAACCTATTGCCACTACTATAAAGAATGTATCTTAACTTTAATTGAAAACATGTTTCTTAGATATGGACTTCCTCACCATGTAATTAATGACAAAGAAAGCTGAGTTGAAAATTCTTTTATACAACAGATATACATTATATTTGGAATGAAACAAGAATTAATTCCTATTTATCATCCTCAAGCAAATCCTGTGAAACTCTAGAACCATGACTTGAAATCACAATTGGTCACTTTTGTAGAAGATAACAACACTATTAGGGCAAAATTAACTTTACATTGTTTTGCTATGAATAACACAAACTGAGAACCACTGGAAGCTACTTTCTTTCTTCGACTCGGAAGAGAATTAAAAACTATTTATAATGTTTGCTTTGATTTGGGAGTTGTTGTAAACAGCGATACCTTTGTACTTGTGTATAATTATTTTGTATACCTAGATTACAAAAATTTACATGACTCTAAATAAATTAATCTTGTTATTGAACAAAAAAATAGTTTATGCTGATACAAGAAAACAAAAAGGAGTTCAGTGTATTCTATGCGATTACATTGGCTTATTTCTCATCCTGTTAACAGTACAAAAAAGAAGAAAACCACCAAATTCATACCAAGGTGCGATAGTACTTACATTATATCAGCAAGGAATTCTCCAGTTACATTTGAATTTGCTCTTAGTTCAAGCCTGAAACTCCACAATAGGTACTTATAGTTCAGCCATACCTAATTCAGAATCAAATACCACAACAGTAGCAGAGACCCGGTAGTATTACAGTGGCCATTCACCGGTTTCATTGGCAACTCACTTTACACCGAATTGTTTCAGCGGCTCTTACCCAATAACTTATACATGAAACGGTAACTGGTTTTTCTACCGCATATTGTAGACGATATCGTCGTTGTCTGATGATGAAGTGGTTGCTGGACGGCGGCTGTAGCATTTACCAGTGAGATTGAAGGAAAGTAGAATCACACGCAGGCTTATTAATATGTCTATATATACGTGGAAGCCATATTTAAAAATCATTGTTTCATTTTCTTTATTTGTATGTTTATTTGTCTGCTTAATTAGGTTATTCTTAATTCTGTCATTTAACAAAGCATTGTTTCAAAATATTTTGGTAAGTTATATCAATTCTTTTAAATAAATTACAAGAAAATGTCCTTATTATGTCCATTTATTTAATTCTGTCGCATTGTTATCAAGCTAATCTTAATTTTGTGTTTGTAAAATAAAGTCAGAATAATTATTGCAAACAAAAAAATCTATTTTAAATAATACAGAATAATTATATTATGAAATTTCCCTTTAGTTTGTGTTTTCACTGTTTTTGGTGTTAAATCCTTAATATTAATAATCTACAATTATTATGATAATTAATAACCAGTAGCAACCCTGAAGTACTATGTTGATAATTTCTTTTGCATATATTTGGTATTTGTTATTTTTTATTTGATTTCTTTTTGGTTTTTAGCATTAATATGTGAAGCTTGGCCATGAATAGGTTAGCATTTTCAAATAAATTTAGTGATCTAAGTCCTTATTCCAAAAGGAATAAATATCTTAAAATATAATCCAATGTAAAAATACATCTTAATGACAAGAACCAGGATAGATTATATATTTAATTTCAGTAAGTTGATAAATAACAAATGTCTATATAAGTAATTTCTACATTTTAATAAAACTCAAATTTTAGTTAATTTTTTATATTTGAAATTTAAACATACTCATGTAATAATAAATTTTGAGACAATAATTTCCATAATTTTTTTATTATATAATTAAATTAATTTTATCTTTGGCCTATTTGTAGTGGACTGTTTAAATTACTCCATGTTGTTGAAGTCAATTTCCAGCATAAGGCATTGTACAGTTTGCATATTAATATTAGTTTTTAAATTTAATTAAATGTATAACCTGAAAAAGGTACTTTTCTATTATACCTTCGCTTATGAAATTAAAGAAATTGCATTTTCTTACGGAGAAGCAAAAATATGTTGTTACTTATAACACTTGGACAAGCCAAGCTCGCTAGCCGATGGCTATGCGAAATTAAGTCAGAAGTTCGTTTATCAGAGCACCACGAAGGAAGTACGTCTTTGCTCTAAGACTCCTCCGACAGATGGCAACACCAGAGGATCCACTCCCTCAATTTTGATTATGATCTGGAGGGGCAACAAATTTTCTTTCAGTTCATTACACTCATGATAACTGCTCAACATCCGACCACAGAGCTTTCGACTCCATAGATTTAACGAGCACGTACATATCATGTAATCGGTGGGTCTTTGGCGGCAATGGGAATTGAACCCAACCCGTGTGTGTGTAAGAGAGAGAGATTTAAACAAGCTAAATGCTAGTTGGTGCAAAAGATGGCTTAGTGATAAATTTGTCATTTAAAAGGAGCATTATGGACACCATTCACCAAAAGCGAATATATATATATATGTGTGTATATACACACACACACACACTTGCTCACAAAAGTAAATATGCAACTCATAGCTTAAGTGAAAAAGATCAAGTTCTCAAACAAATATAAGAAAGGTAATTATTTTGGAGAGTGTTACTTAAAGCTTCTGATTTAAGTCATAAAGTAATGGAAAGTAAACCAAATCATTATATTTTAAAAAACTTTATAAGAGTAATTTTGTTAACTATCAGTAGAAATTTAAATCACAAAAGTATATATGCATTTCAAATTTTTGACTTTCAAACAGGCTGACTGATACTATTCGAGTGATTTTTCGTATTTCAGTGATAAGTTTAGAAGTTCTTCTACAAAGCTTGTATGTTCTAGCTTTAAGTACATCAACAATTCACCAATGCCTCCACGTGGAAAAGAATTATTAAGAATCAAAGGATGCAATAATAAAACTCTATAAAGAAAGCAAATCTTAAAGACACAAATCTGTAAAATCATAAGGCAAACGTCCTGCAATAGTGTAAAAAATCATTGAAAAGTTCCAGGCTGAGGGAAATACTCTAAACAAGCCAAGAACAGGACGACTGCCCATTTTCACTAATCGAGAAAGGCGAATTATTGTTGGAAATGTGAAAAAAAATCCGAAGATTAGCTCACCAAAATTGACAACTGGTGTGAAAAACAATTTTGCGAAGTCGTCCAATCCTGAAACAATTCACCGTGTGTTACGGAAAGCAGGATACCATGGTCGAAATATACGAGGAAAACCATTTGTTAGCAAAGTGAATCGCTAAAAGAGAATAGATTTTGCAAAAGAAAATGTAAAGCAGTACAGAAATTTTTGGAATTCCGTGATTTTTTCTAATGAAAGTAAATTTAAAACAGCTACGGGTCAGATGGACACCAAAAAGTATGGAGGAAAGCAAATGCAGCTCTAGAACCAAACATAAGGAACTGTAAAACACCTTGGTAGTACGATTATGGTTTAGGGTTACACGGCAGCATCTGGAGTCGGAAATTTAGTTACAATCGACGGGATAATGAATCAATATAGCTATGTGAATATTTTAAAGAATAATCTAAACCAAAGTGCTTCTAAATAGGGACTCCATGGATCCTTCACTTTCCAACAAAATAATGATCCCAAACATACTGCTCGGGTTGTTCGGGAATGGCTGCTATATAACGTGTGAAAACAGGTAAAAACCCCACCGCAGTCACCTATTCTTAATCCCACTGAACACTTGTGTTATTATTATTTTGATCTCCAAATTAGAAAGCAAGAGATCAAAACTAAGAATGATCTAAAATAAGCCCTCTTTTGAAGGAATGGCAGAAAATACAATCTTCTGTCACTAAAAATTTAGTAAAATCATGGCCATATAGATTGAGAGCTGTTATAAAAGCCAAAGGCTATCCAACAAATTACTAATTTTTTTTAAAAAAAATTGTAAAATTTGCAATATTAATGTCCTTGTTTTTGTTTGCATACTTACTTTTATGATGTTAATTACATCCTATTTTAAGTTAAGCTTATCTTGCTAATTAAATATTTGCATTTTTTAAATATTTATTTTACAATTAAGCTCGATTTTGCTGTAATCGAAATAAATCGTTAATTTGAAAACTTAAATATTATAGGTCTGTTTTTTCATAGGACATCATTACATACACTCTGCATACTAACTTTTGTGACTAAGTGTATATATATTATAGCAATATTTAATTTTATTACACTGAAAAAAGGTGCTCTTACATTATAACTAGCAGTCGAACATCGATGCAATTGCTTAGCAATTTCCACCAGAAATAAGCATTGTTGCTTAAATAAGTTTTACCAACAAGTGATGAGTATTTAATTTATCAAATGTAAATAAAATGTTTCTATTATTTTGAATATTTCCTAAAACGCAAACCTTTTTAAACAATATACAATGGAAATGAAAAATTTAGAACAGTAATTACGATAGTTTTCGTTCCCGTTATAGGGATAATCAACGGGGAATAATGGAAAAGTACTGTAAAAAATAGTGTTTTACGTGCTGGTATTTAATTAACTGGAAAACTAAATTGTTAATTGGGTTGTGTTATAATTCTTAGCAAAATTGGTAATGGATAAAAATGTTTAGAGATCTTAAAAATTATTAAATCCTTATTGCGATAAGAATACGTTAAGTTATGTTTAAACAGTAAGCATATTTAACTTCATATACATTATATAAAGTAGATATGAACTGAATAATCTTCTATAATTGGAGTAACAAGTTTAGGTTTAATGACGAAATTCCTATCAACAGTTGAAAATGGCATAATGGAACACAGAACTAGAAAAATAATGTACATCAATAATTTCTTGATTTGAATCTAAAACTAAAAAATAAATCTTTGAAAGCAGCCCTCCAAATTACAAATAGGAATTCGATATCTTGATTTCATAACCATAAATATAATATATGTATTATATGTATCTCTCTCACTCTCTCTCTCTCTCAATTATTTATAAATATTAATAAAATGAATTCATAATCATTAAATTATGGTTTCGTCATTAAATATAGTCTTCTGAAATAACTATTCCAGCATTTAAAGCTTGAAATAAAAAAATATCAATGGTTAGTTAATGTAAATAAATTTTATTTGAAACTTAACCATTCTTTTCTTTATAAAATGATTAAAATTGCCTTGAGCTGGACATCACAAAAAGTTGCATGTTACATAACACTTAACGGGTTTTTCAGGATTTCATCAAGTACCTAGGTTTTAAAGTGAATCATTGTTTTTATACACTACTGGCTATTAAAATTGCTACACCAGGAAAAATGCAGATAGAAAAATTATATTTATTGGACAAATATATTATACTAAAAATAACAAGTGATTAAATTTTCAAAAAATTTGGCTGGATAGATCCTGAGAATTCAGTACCCAGAACAACCACCTCTGGCAGTAATAACAGCAGTTATACGCCTGGGCATTGAGTCAAACAGAGATTGGATTGCATGTACAGGTACAGATGTCCATGCAGCTTCAACACGATACCACAGTTCATCAACCGTAGTGACTGGCGTTTGGTGACGAGCCAGTCGCTCGGCAACCATTGACCAGACGTTTTCTATTGGTGAAAGATCTGGAGAACGTGCTGGCCAGGGCAACAGCCGAACATGTTCCGTATCAAGGAAGGTCCGTACAATACCGGCAACATGGAGTCGGGCATTATCCTGCTGAAACGTAGGGTTTCGCAGGGCTCGAATAAAGGGTCGAGCCACGGGTCGTAACACACTAGAAATGTAACGTGCACTGTTCAAAGCACCGTCAATGCGAACAAAAGGTGACCGAGACGTGTAACCAATGGCACCCCATACCATCACGCCACGTGATGGGCCAGTATGACGATGACGAATGCACGCTGCCAGTGTGCGTTCACCACGATGCCGCCAAACACGGATGTGACCATCATGATGATGTACACAGATCCTGAATTCGTCTGAAAAGATGACATCTCGCCATTCGTGTGCCCAGGTTCGTCGTTGATCACACCATTGAAGGCGCTCTTGTCTATGACGCAGCGTAAAAGGAAGCCGCAGCTATGGTCTCCGAGCTGAGAGTCCATGCTGCTGCAAACGTCGTCGAACTGTTCGTGCAGACACTTGTTGTCTTCCAAACGACCCCGTTTCTTGACTCACGGCTCGTGACGTGGTTGCACGATCCATTACGGCCATGCGGATAATATGCCTGTCTTCTCACCTGCTAGTGATAGGTGGCCGTTGAGATCCCGCATGACGTTCCGTATTACCGTCCTGAACCCATTGATTCCATATTCTGCTAACAGTCATTGGATCTCGACCGACGCGAGCAGCAATACTGCGATAAGATAAACCGCAATCCCGGTACGCTACAATTCGACCTTTATCAAAGTCAGAAACATGCTGGTACGCATTTCTCCTTCTTACATGATGCATCACAACAACTTTTCACCAGGTAACAACGTTCAAATGCAATTTGCGTATGAGGAACCGGCTGAACAATTTCCTCATTTAAACACAATGTAGGTGTCGCTACATGTGCCTGCTTTGTCTGAATGCGCTGAAAAGCTAATCATTTGCATATCACAGCACCTTCTTCCTTTTGTATAAATTTCACGTCTGTAGCATGTCGCCTTCTTGGTGTAGCAAATTTAATGGCCAGTAGTGTAGAATGAATTTTGATAAAAAAAAAAATAATAATAATAATAAACATAAAGTGAGAGCAAAAGATGTCCACCAACAAAATGACTGATAACAATTTCTGCTTTTATTGAAATAATATGAAAATGATCGTTCGTCATGTAATATAGAAAAACAGTTGTTCTCAGTCCCTAATTATAACTAATATAAGTGACATTTATAAAAGGACAGACACACTTGAAGCCATGTTCTTAAGTCCTTTAGTACTTTTTAAACCTATCAAAAAACTGTAAAAGGATTGAAACTTTTCCTTCTTCTTAAAGAGTTCTTGATATTTCTAGCATTTTTTAATATTCGAAACTTTATTACCCAGATCAAGATATGTGAATTTCTCACTGTCCAAATTTAAATGATCAAAACTTTTCAATTCATATACTTTAAGAGCAGAATTTATTGAAACTTATTATGCTCTTATCTATCAATGCATGAACTTAAATCTTCACTTAAGATTATTTTTGATGTATAAAACAATGAATATATATATATATATATATATATATATATATATATATATATATATATATATATATATATATATATAATCATTAAAAAGCGAAATTAAGTTACAGTGCTTTCTATTGGCTAGTTTTATTATCAACCACTCATTTGACAAAATTTCTAATTTCATTTTTTTGCAATAAACTTGTATTAGGATTCCACTATAGTCAATTATATATATATATATATATATATATATATATATATATATATATATATATATATATATATATATATATATATATAAATGGTAATGTGAGAAATTGTTTTAAATCGAACATGAACGTACTTAAAAAAAGACGGGGAAAATGGGGTATTTACAAAAAATTGAAATTTTATTAAAAACTAACTACCTAATTTTCAGAGAAAATTAGCCAAAACTATATAGAGTATGATGATATATATAAAGTATGATCTTGCGATATTTCCGAATTAAACTTTAAAAACAATCTCCTGTCTTATTATATAGATTTAATTGTTAACAAGAATTCCGAGATACTGAAAAAAATGAATTTTTTTTGTCTTCATCTTTTTCTTTGAGAGGCAGAAGCATTCTCTCGTTTGACACTTACAATTTCACTTCGCTTGAATTACAATGAAATCTTTTAAGAATTTTTTTTTTTTATATTCGAATAAGAGTTTTTAAGAGGAATATTTTTTGCAACAATGAAATATTTATACATTAGCTATGCTCTCTACTCAAAATTTTTCTCATCTGTTCGAACAAAAGAAAGTTCACTAAATCCGTTCACAATTCAGCCAGATATGTTCTGCTGTATATTAGGGTAAATCAAATCATTTTGCTTGCTATTTCAGGATTCATTGTATCTGTAAAATGTAATTCAGTGCAATACCATCTGTATAAAAAAATACTATATTGCAGCTTAATGCTATATTTTGATTCAAAAGTGCAATTACCAAATATATACTGCAAGCCACCCAAATTGCAACATTAAGAAAGACAAGAGATATCACAACAAAATTTATTTTGCAAAAATATGTTGACCAAGTATCAAATGATTAAATTTATTTACTTCTGTTAAGCGTGTGGTTCCTGCCAAAATCAGTTGCCAGAGTAGCCGCCATTGTTGGAAATCACCATTGCCACATGCTTCGGCATTGATTCAAAGAGACATTGGATGTGTTCTTGGGGTATAGCAGACCAAGCAGCTTCCACGCGTTGCCAAAGTTGATCTGGTGTGGCAGCTGGGGATGTAATATGGGTCAATCGTTGAGCAGCCATGGATCACATGTTTTCTATCGGTGAAAGATACGGAGAACGAGCAGGCCAGGGTAGCAATTCAATCTGACGATGGACGAAGAACCCTTGTACAATGCGTGCCATGTGTGCTCGTGCATCATCCTGTTGAAATATGGCTGTGGGCAAGCCCTGAAAGTAAGGAAGGACAACTGGCTCCAACAACTCTAAGATATTCCAGGCTTTTTAAAGTACCGGCAATGCATACTAGACGAGTGCGACCCCATACCATAATACTCGGCGCAGGACCAGTGTGAAGGTGCATAACACAGCTGTTCAACATCCTCTCTCCACGGTGTCTCCAGACTCGAATGCGACCATCGTGGTGTTGCAGACAGAAACGTGATTCGTCAATAAAGGCAATTTCATTCCATTCTGTCATCCACATCCTTTTTCATCACACCCTTGGCGGCGAGATGTCTGTGGTTCAACATCAAGGGTAGACGAAGCAATGGACGTCTTGTGGACAGACCATTTTGCTATAAGCGGCGTCGAATGGTACGCGCAGGCACTGGATGATGAGTTAAAAACTGAATGTACTGTATATGGTTCGTGATGTGGCTGAGCAATCCGTCACTACCTTGCTGACATTTTGCCTGTGATAACATGATTAGTTTGGTTTGTTTGTCGCTCAACGGTCATTTTTTGCACACGAGGGCAAATTAAACCGGGATCTATGGTTTAAAATGGATTCCGAACCACAACAAACATCCATGCCCAAGGTGGGATTCGAACTCACGAACTGTTGAACCGAAGGCAAGAGAGCTAACCATTCGGCTGCCAACTCGGCGAAGGCTAATTAGACCGGGGCCTACGGTTTAAAGTGGATTTCGAACCACTACAAACATCCATACCCAAGGTGGTGTGATAACGTGAAGTGATGTACTGAGGTGCATGTAATCGAAAACGTCAGTCTGTCGTAACCTCTTTCATATAACGATCACATATCCGCATTACACAGTTGTTTGGTTTCGTATAACACGACTGCCGATTTCCCTGAAAGATTATCTACAATCCTTCCTCTGTCGAACTCGGATACTCATTCAAAATATGATCGTTGTTTTCAACGATCCATAATTGATATATTTTTTTTTTTTTTTTTGAAAAAGCATCCACAAGAAAAACACAGTTGCCGAACATGAAATTATCGAAATCTCCAAGCCTTAAGCAGCGCTTCGAATTGGCCCCACAGACATGCGTGATGTGCGTCTGTGCTGAAATTTTAATCATTTGCACATCTCACCTTCGCTAATGCATGTTATAAATTTCACGTTATTTGCATGCTTTCTTCAGGGTGTTGAATTTACGGTGGCCAGCATTGTAGATATTAAAGCTTCTTAAATTACAAAGCCTTCTTTACTTCAGAAAAAGTAAAATTCTTTCATTACATAATTTTAGTTCAAAAGTCTTGTACTGTATGTTTTGAAATGGATCGTTAATTAAAACGTCAAGCTGGCACATTCTGTACTTAATATCAAGGAATTTTCACACAATGATTATTTAACATATCCTCCCTTGTCAGATATGGAAATTATAGTATCAAAAATGCAAATTATTTCAAAACATTGAATATAGAAGACTATGAAATAAAATTAAAATTGGCTCTTCAACAAATACAAAATATTTTTTTAAATTTATATTGGCAAAATCAATTCCAAATAAAGACCTGAAAAGGCTGGAAAATTAAACTCATATGACTAAAAAAATCTAAGTTTTATCCTATACTTCAAACTGAAAATTTTTCAAATCTACACAAAACTTGAAATTTGCTGTTGCTATATAACTCAGTTATAATATTCGCCAGCTAATAACCACATAAACTTTGGAATAGCATAACGACTCAATTCCTAATTCATGCCTAATTTGATACATTTGAAAGAAACTGCAGAGTAAATTATATCTGAAACTGCATTACTGTTTCTAAAAAATTATATGTAAAGAGATTACATTTTTTACCCGATTTTTCTGTTCCTTATCTTGCTTTTGAATACACAACTGTCTCAGGAAGTCAAATTGTATATCACAAACAACAAAATCGAATTATTTGTGGATACATCAAAGCAACGTAGTAAATGCTTTTAATCACCATAAAATATATGCAACACAGACCATTTATGTAATATTATAAAAAGTGGGAACTATATTACCAATATAAAGCTAAGAGCAACAATTCCAATCTGATTACTATAATTTCAAACTTTGAAGGCAGGAATTGGAACTCCAACAATTTAAATCATTTCATTAATAGCGAAGTGCGTATCATTCTCAAATTGAACAATCGAACACAGTCGACGAATCTCAATTTGAATAAATTTAATAACGAGCTCATTCTCAAACAATCAAAAATGCCTACGTGAGTGTCGTCTCAGGGTCTACGGGAAAAAATTAATCTGATCAATTAAAGATATGATGGAAAAATTTTCGTACAAAATCTTCAGCGCTTTCTCTGCCATCATAGACACAACAAAAATGAGTAAGAAACAATCTCAAATTTAACTGAAGCGTTTTGATAATCAAATTCCAAAAAGTAAATAAATGAAAATGCAGGTAAACTGACAAACCAGTGAAATATTAAAAAGAAATTTAAATAAGCTAAATTTGGAAAATAATTGGCTTGTAACAATTCTGATAGTTAAAACTAGCCACATTTGCCATACAATAACACTACAGGTCTAGATCAAACTGCCCACCAAGAATAAAAATCATCGAATTCAGATAAATATTTTTACTTGAAACTAGTTTTAACTATTTCTCAATATAGTTAATTTATTTACAGTATTAGCCTAAAACAATAATTTATGTGTTCATTTAAATACATTTCTACAATCTAAATGAAAATGATAAATATGTGTTATTATTTTTGCTTTTTGTTAAAGGGATAAAATGAAACACAGGAAGCGTTCTTCAAATAAAATTAGGTATTTCATACGAAAGACTATTTCATCCGACATCTTTGTTTTTCAGAAAACGTTTCTTAAAACTCATCATTCTTAACTTATATCTCAAAAAATAATAAACAGAAAAGGGGGAATTAAGTCAGTGGGGGGCTAATAGAAGTATCAGAATTTATCCCGTACCTCCAGATTGTAAATTCATCAGATTGTTTCACCAGACTATGAAATGTTTGTTAAAATCTATTGCAATAGAGTACTCGGTTATATTTTATTTATACTCACGCAAAAGACAGTATTCATTTATCAGTTCTGACTTGCTTACATGTTTTCAGAATAATTTATTTGCAGCATGATTTTATGCTTGGAGATTTTAATATGCTTAATGGAAAAGAAGGGTGATTCCTTAGTTGGATATATCTAGTCAGTTTTAACAAACATGTATTTTAAAAGATTCGCCACCAACCCATAATCTCTGAGAGGACTGAACAACAGTTCAAGGCCCTATCAACATGAAATTCTATAAATGTATTATTTACAAGATTTATGTGATTTATCAAATTAACCAATGTTTCATCGCAAGAAAAAAGCTGAACATAATTTAAGCAATTCAGAGAAAAGCAACATTAGCTTTGACAACAGTTTCGCGATTTAGTTTGCATGTCACTCAAAGGTTATATTTTTCACACGATGGCTAATTAGACTGGGACCTACAGCTCTTAAAAAAATCGATTTGAACAATTACAAACATCCCTGCCTTATGTGAACTTGAACCCATGAACTGTTGAACTGAATGCCAAAGCACGAACTATTTGGCTGCCAGCTCGGCCAATTGTTTTATGAAAGTCTTTAGTTATCTTGGCACTCTTAACAAGTGTAACAAAGAAAAAAAAAATTTTTTTCCTTACTGTCATAGACAAATATTCTTTACATGTCATAAGAGTTTTTTTTTATTAAGTTATAAAATTTTAAAGATATACAATTTTAATTGGATTTTACACATACAAAAACACATCTTAGCAATCACTTCGTTAAAAAAAAGTTTTCATTGTAACTAAATTAATAACAATTTTTAAAAAGTCAAGTTCGAAGAGCTGTGATATCTCTAATTGACTCTTTCATAAAACATACTTGTAAGTATTTAAATATAGATTGTCAATTTTACATTCAAAGAAATCAAAACTGTTTTATAATAAATATATTAAAATGTGCATATTCTAAAATTCAGTGATTCTTATTTTAATTGTACAGACTTTACAACTAGATCAAATAAAAGGAAATATTTTTAATCGAGAATAATCTTGTAAAAAAAATCCTTTGTCCACTATTTTATATAAATATTGCAATAGTTCTTATTTGTACTATTATAAATTAGAGAAATATATGAACAAAATAAAACGTTTCAAAATTATAAGACCATAGAAAATATTTCTCATTTAAATAATGTAAAAGGATTGGTTTCTTTGTCGCTCAACAGTAATTTTTTTGCAAACGAGGGCTTACACCGGTTACGGTTTAAAGTGGATCCCGAACCCCTACAAACATCCATGCCCAAGGTGGGATTCGAACCCACGAATTGTTCAACCGAAGGCAAGAGCGCTAACCATTCGGCTGCCAGCTCGGTCTACGTAAAAAGAATAATTTTAAAAGATTATTAGTTTTCTAAAATCTCACTGTTAATACAAAACCTCTTAAATTTTGTATTCAAATTCATTTGAGTTTCCAAAATTAGTTTTTCTTTCAAAATCCTATATAAACTATAACTTTGCATTATGAAAAGAAAGTATAAATAATATAAAGAAAATTCAAATTCAATTATTTCGTTTTTTATGAGGAAGTAAAGAAATGTCGCGCGAGGAAGAGAATTATCTCAACTAGAAGTTAAAAAAAAATTTGGTCTTATATAGGTCCTGGGAAACTTGAAAAGAGAAATTACCAAGATCCTTAACCATTTTGAAGTATTTATTATGCTTAACGTAAAAAGGATTTTCATGGAAAATATAAGAGATTTGAGAGAAAGTAAATTATCAGCATGAAACAGACAAATTTTCACGACTTAAAAAATCTCTCTCACGTTCGACTCACGTAACTTAACAAAACTTATTTAATTGTAAAATAACACCAGAGACAGTTAAAATTATCGCACAGTAATCTAGTTCACTTGAAGATTAAATTCAAATGTTGCTTTTCGAAAGTTAAAAGAAAACTAAGACAGTCTAAACAGCTTAAAGAATATTGGATGAAATTTGTTAAAGTAGTCACGACCAAGAGTTATATTTGGAAATGAAAAGAAACTCCAATTAGATGGCTGACGCTGTAATGTTTATTATTCGCATGATTTACGGACAGCTCTGTATTTCACTGGAATTTTCAGCAAGATATTGCAGTCCGCTGTGTTAAAATGAACTAAAAAACTGGTATCAGAAGGTAAAACTCAAGGTCTCAAGCTGGTACATAGCTAGTATAAATTTGAATTCCATAAAAAAATATAAATAAAGACAACTTGCGAGCCATTTGGTTTGTCAATTTTGTGCAGTTACCACTTCTACAATGTCAGATTAATTCTACGTACGAAATGACAGTAGCTATCATGTATAAATGTGATGAAACTCACAAAAACTTACTGGCAAACCTGGTTAATTCAACAAAAAATCATAAATATGAAGTTATATAGAAAAATAGTGAATTGTCTGTTTAATTCTGAAAAAAATATAGTTTTAAATGGATTTATAAGTTTGTGAGATATTTGAATCAAAAACTTTAAAATATTTAATATAGTTAAATCTCATAAAATACAAAAAACTTTATTTTTAAATTTCCATTATTTCATCAATTTAATTCAAAAAATTCTGTTATCTAGAATCTTATTTCCAATGCAGAAAAACTATCTCAGAAAAGTCTCTTTCATAAGGGGATATTTTCACTGATCAACAAGAGTTCAAAAATCCCATAGCGGAAACCTTGCTTTTAGTAGCAAATCTGACTGAGAATCTTTTAATTTCCATATCTCTAAAACATCAACATTTTTATTAAATACATTTCCAATCTTAATATTCAAGTTCAATAAATTAGTTTGAGATTAATAATAATATTGGTTGAATTTTTTGGAAATCAGAGAAGCAGAGTTCAAAGTTATTTTTAATGCATTTAGATTTCCCAAGCATTTCTCTGTTTCAATTACCTTTTGGTTATTAATATGGGTAAATATATGGGTAATATTATTTATAATAAAAATCATAAAAAGCCTCAGGGGTCTTATAATTTTGTATGTGTATATTTTTGCCTGAAAAAAATATAAAAAATTTGAAAAATCTTCGTCTTTGGAACTATTTGTCGTCCCTCTGCTAGTAGTAACGCCCGAGGAGTTATAGATACCCCTTGTTTCGAGATGTTACTTCTGATATACCATAGAAGCATGGTGAGTGCACTTACTATTATTTGAGTGTAAATCGTCAGAGAAAAAATTCAACTGAAGAACAACTCTCAGTGAATTTTTTTTTTCTTCATAAAAGAATAAATTGTTAAAAAAGTTTAAGCTTTAAAATCATTGCAATGTATATCTACATCATATATTTAAAATTTCATATATCTTTATGTAGCAAACTTTGCATAGTGTTTTTTATCAAAACCGAATTTAATTTCACCTTTTCTGAACACAACTAAACTCCTTGACAGTTTATTTTTATTACCTGTGACAAATCATTATGGGCTATGAGAAAATCATTATCAACATCAGAGTACAATTTTATTTCTGCAGTGTTTATGAATAATGATAATTTATATGAAAAATAATAAAAACATGCTAAAGAAATTATTTTGGAATAAAAGTAAGGTAAGAGTAATGACTAACATTTACATTTCTTAATATAATGATAAATTTATGACGAAAATGCAGCCTTTTTTATGTACATTTTTTTTGGAAACTAAATTTTTTATGTAGGTTTTCTGTTTTTTGTATTTTTTCCATTAACTACACATTTTTACCTAATAATTGCAAATTTAATTTATAAAAAATAATAATTCATTTATTTAAAGGTTAAAATCATACTTAGTGATAAATCATTTTTTGCATATTGCACAAATTTCTCATTTGACATTTTTCAAATATCGAAAATAAAAAAATCTATGAATCCAAGTATTGAATCTTACACTTAAACATGAATTGGATTAAAACTGCACCATTAAATTTAGCAAGAAAAAAAAATGTTAAATAGTAGCCTTTTATGATAAATAAAAAACAATGTCATTGGTAATCATTCATTATGTAAATAAGTAATAATTTAAAATACAATTTAAGTACTTGTATGTATGAATCAAGCAATATTAAACAGTATAATAATTCTCTTATTTATTATTAGAAATATATCACATCATTACAAAGTTGAGACACAAAGTTATAAATAAAAATATATGCATAAACAGCAAACTCGAAGGCTATTTTTTATACAAATATGGTATCTTTAAATTCCAGTAACATGAAACATCAAATACTGAATGAACAAATAAGGCACAATGTCTATGTTATAATTTTTAAGAAATCTACATGATTGTCTTAATGAGAAATAAAAGTTCTTGTAATGCATACACATAATTTTAAACATTAGCTAAAGACATAGTGATCGATAAAATCCTTGAACATGAACAGGTAATTCTCAATAAACTTTAGGTATTTTATACTTCTGACAGTAAGGAAAAATTCATACATAAAAAAACAACAAATTAAGACAAATTATAAATAGAGTTTAGAACTCTTGGTGTAACAATAGCAATAAAAAATTACACGAACTCTTAAAAAAAAAAAAAAGAGAGAGAGATTTTAAAAGAATATGAAAATATAAAATTGCAATAAACTCCTGATTATCCTCAGAATGAAGTGCAGGAATAATAAAAAAATTATTAAAATGAAGGAAGAAATCAACACAAATAAGCATTTCAACAATTTAAACTTACTAAATGACAAATATGAACATGCTTATTGCCTGAAGAATAAGTTATTACCTTATTTAAAAATTTGTAAACTTACTTCTTTTGAAAATCAACTAAAATTTTCATTTTTATTTATTTATTTTTTACACATTGAAAAACTTTCTTTACTAGAGGTTGAAAAAAATTTTTTTGTTATTTATATGTAATGAATAATCAGGAATTTACTATATACATCAGAATATATTAGATACTTATAAATCATAACAAATTACACTCCAACAAATTTTTATTCAAGCAATGTACAAATACAAAAGCAAAAGATGAAAATATTTCATTTCAAAATAAGTTATAAGAAAAGATTGCTTATAAATTCTTACATGTTAAAGTAATAAATTTTCATAACTATTTTTAATGGCATCAAAAATCAAAATTTTATAGTTGGCTTATAAAATATTAAACAGAAAAAATAAATAATTAAATAAATGAGAAAACAATATACAACAATGAGGAAAATTTTTATTATTTTTATACAAATAATATGGAACAATAAACAAAAGAACCTAATAAAACAATGACTGAAAAACACATAACAGAATCTAAATGACTTAAAAACCATCCAATAAATTTGTTCAATTACACACAATTTTTGTCTGGATTTTCTTTTAATTTCCTTACATATATCAAATACAAAATTTAAAAGAGAAAAGTTCAGTTCTACCAAAAAAGGCAGTAAAAAAGTTGAGTATTTAGAGGGGAAGACAGGTGATCTTATATACTTATGTAATTCTAAATATTTGAAAAGTATAATTATAGAGCATTAAAAAAATTAAAAATTCTAATTAATATGAAAACTTAGCCATGGTCATAGAAAAAACTGCTAAATTAATGCTAATATGTAGTTCCTAATTACCACTGCTTTTTTACTATCATTTATTTTTCCTTCATTATTTTATCTAAACTACAACCAAATCAAATCAGCCTAAATTAAAATTTTTCATACTTGCAAAAAACTTAATGTTTTTCATATTATTTCATAAGCATTTTCTGGTGTGGTAATATCAGTTCATACATTATAAAGGCCTATGTATAAATCTATTTTCCTAAAAGACATACTTTTAAATCAAATTACTTTTCTTTTTCAATTTAAATTAGTCATAGAAGAGAAAAGCAAACTTCTTCAAAAAAAGTGAAAATTACAAATAATGCATTTTTTACGTAACCCAGATTTAGATTTTAGACATTTTCAACTAAAATAAACATTTTAAATATTGTCTTCATATTACTCAATTTATAATAGAATAATTTGCTATTAAAAATTATATAGCAGATAGTTTTTGATAAGAACTTTTTAAAAATCTAATACACTTAAATTTCTTTTTTCTTACATGCTTAATTATATAATAAATACTATACACACGCACGCAAGCACACACACACACATATATATATGAAATATAGTTTGGTAAGTTTTTTAATATTAAAAAAACTCACTAAAACTAGAAATAAATTTAATCAAATATAAATGCACAAATACGAAGAATAATTTCTAATACATTTTAGTTATTTATAAAATCGTTAAATATTAATAAAATTGATATACTTTTAATTTAATTTTGCATAATATGAACAAATTTTAATTTTTGTAGACACATCTTAAATATTTTGTATTTTTTAAAAAATCTGCATTTGAAGTATGTTTTATAAAGAAAACAAGCAAATTAAATAATGAACAATAAAATCAAAAGGAAACTAAAATCTATATTGTAAATAATGATTTAATTTCATAAAAAAGATTTTAAGCATGCATAATTTACTGTGTTTTTTCTTATAAACTTTAAATATTTTAAGAATAAAAATTGTTTTGCAAAGGCATTTAATTTTAAATTATATTTTGATTTTAATGAGAAAAAGTATTATGTAAATTCTTAAACATAATTTAATTCGAAACATAAAAATTATTTTTAACTGTAAAACAGTTTACAAAAGCAAATATTATGAGCTGAATGAACTATTATGTCTGCATTATAACAGCTATTCATTGAATTATCAAAACACTTACATTAAAAATCGAAAATTAATAGCAACAAGAAATGAAAATACATAATTAACAGTTTACAATATACTGAATGAGATAAATTATTTGATTTGGTACCAATAAGAAGTTAATCTACTTAGAAAGTAGCATAAAAAAATCTCACTATTTAAGAAGCTCCAATTATAGAGAAGTATTTCTCAAAACTTTATAAACAAAAAATACTGGTAAATCTAATAAGCAGAAAAATAAATGCTTTCTATTCACAACTCCAATTTGAATAAAAGATTTACTTTTAAACACAATAACTTAATTTATTGTAAAAATTACACTCAACCTGAGTTGGTACAAATTTCTATAACACATATTTTAGATATTTTTTTAAGGAATCATCATAAATTTTTCCATGAAGTGGAAAAAAATTTAATTGGTTTCACTTGTCATTTTATTCTTTTTTTCACACAAACGCTTTTATACAAAGGTCTACAATTGTAAGTGGATCCCAAATCACTTCAAACTTCCAAGTAAGAGTTTGAAATCAAACCCACAAAATAATGAACTGAAAGGTAAAGTTTCCATGATAATTTTATACACACAAGGGCTAATTAGATTGTTACCTACAATATAAAATAAATTCTAAATCACTACATGCATCCAATATCAAGATGAAATTCAAATCCAAAAACTATTGAATCAAACACCTAAGCACAAAACCATTCATTCAATTTCCAACAGAGTAGTAAAAATTTTGGATTTGAAACGTAGTATATGTATACCATACTTTTATAACTATTCTTTAAATACTCATACAATTTTAAAGATTAATTTATTGCCTCAATAAAAGTGGAGGCATGGCATAAAAACTAAACTCTTTTTCTATATAATTAAAATCTATGAAACATTAGAACTTTACAAAAGTTTGCAAAAGGTACATTATTTTTATTTGTAAGATAACTCCAACTAAAAAATAGATAATTCTGTTAACAGCTTAGATTTTCAGATTGAAATAGAAGATCAGTTCGATTCTTTTAAAAAACATTCAATTCGAAAAATAAAATTTAATTTAGTAAATTTTATTTAGTAGCATTTCCAACTTTCAAGACTATTTGTACATTTTTAAAAGCATTTAATTAGTTAAATAATATTTAATTAGTATTTCTAGTCCTATATCAATTATTTAATAAAAATCATACGCTGAATCAAACTCAATGAAAATTGGATGGAAATTGATTTTGAAATAAAAGAAATCAGTTTTGATAAGATTAAAATCAAAAAGTTTCTTTTTTTTTAAAATATATTACTCAATATAAATAACTTTCTTCTCTTCCACCACATACACAACATATTTCAGACGATAAATAATTAACTACAATTATGAAACTGGAGAAGAGCTTAATGCTTTTGGAGTAATTTTACAACATAATAAATCTCCAATTTTATCCCATGACTGTAAGACATTTCCATTTAACCCAGACATTCAATTAAAATGCCTTAATTTGCAACTAAGCATCTCCTCCTGCTCATTAAATTTAAAGGATTTAACTTTGAATTATATAAATTTCCAGAGCCCTGGAAAAATTGATCAATTTCAAGGAAAGAAAAGTAATCAATTTGCAGTTGTACAAACTTTATTAAAAAGAAACACTTCTAATATTTTACATAACTTTTGTTGCATAAAAAATAATATTATCTTTATCAGACAATATTAAGAAATGCTCTTACTAAATTGTAGTAGTTACATAAAGGTTAAAGAGTCTGTTTATAAAAATGTTAGGGCTCAAAATGAATTTCTTCATAAAAATATGTTTAAGCATTTAAATAACTATTAACTTGTAAGTAAATTAATGCAATCAATTTTTAGAATGCAAATTAGAATCTATTTTTAGAATGAAATCAATCAAAATGAATCAAATTTTAGAAAATTGAAGACTATAAAATGCATTTTCTATTATAATGCTTTGTCTAAACTCACAACAAAAAGTTTTGCCTTTCAATAATTTCCATGTATATAAATAAATCCATTACCAACCAATAATTTCAACCTCATAAATATCATAATAAGAAAACATGTATAAGACAATCAATTTCTATAATATGAACTGTAATTCTATAACTATCTACCCTGCAGAAAAATAAATCCCCATTTGAATATGAATACAGTAATAAACATACTGAAAAAAATTTAAAAAAAACAATAATTATTATTTTTGGCAACAACTTTGTATTTGAAAGAAAAATTACTAGAAATCATTTTTAGTCATTTCATTAGTAATACAGGAGCATATTTACTAAATACAGAAAAAAAAGCACTTGTGTAAAAATCGAAGAGTATTTACAAAATTTTTATAACACTAATCACTGTTAAGGAAATTCGAAACTGAGTGAAAACAATCACCAAATACACATGTCATTATTATTAAGTATTACTTAAGTTTTATATAAGGTATCTTGCTTACTTTGGCACATCACTTCCATTTAATTTTGTACAACTTTTGAATGAAATTATATCTGCACACCAAAATTCTATCAAAGAAACAAATTAAAAGTTTTATACATTTCAATTTTAAAGCATTTTGATCTTTTTAATAACAAATCTTAACACTAGTATAAGCAACAAACTATGATATAATTCATTAAATTTCACGCAGTAATGAGTCATCAAAATGGTCTAAGCAGTTAGAGAAAGACATGCGATATGAAAATAGAAATACTGCATAACAATTATTTTATCATTATAACAAAAATCTTTTTAAATTTTGTAGCATATAAAGTTATGAGAAATGGGGAAAATGTGTAGCTTTAAAAATAAGCTATCACACTGAATTACCAGTAATTAGATAAACAAATTAATAAGTAAAGGAAATACATTTGATAAACATAAATTAATCAGTAGATATTAACAGTTATAGTATTTACTAAGAAAAATTAACTTCTTTCAACTCTTTAAAAAACATAATTTATTAGTTTTTATTATTTATTACCTGGGTAGTTTTTGTTTTAACGAGATTTAAATTCAAATGCATACAGACAACTTACTATATAAATGCTAAAACAGTAAACAATGTGAGAAAAATTTGATTTCAAATATACAATTATGAGTATATAAATATATCAACACTGAAGATAAGTATTAAAAATGAACATTGAATATAAACATCTGATACTCTGTCGAATGCTGCTATTTTATAAAGTAAAATACTAATATCAAAAGAGAAATATCAAATATTCTAAGAAATTCTAAATTATCTAATTTCCTGTCTTTTAGAATATTTGACAATAACTGTAAAAACACAATTTTTTGACACAAAAAAGATTGCACATTTAAAAATGCTTGACTAGAGAAAATGAATTTAAAAGAATATAAACTTAAAATAAAAAGAACATAATCTGGTATTATGAAGGTAAGAAAATTTATGTTATATCTGTAAAGTTCTGTAATATTTTATTTGCATTAAATTTCTAAACGTTTCAGATAATACTTACATACTAAATGTAATAAACAAAAATAATATTTAAATGAATTATCATATTTATGTTATTGTGGCATCAAATACATTTAAGTACATGATAAATACAGATTTCCCAATAAACATGTACATGTATAAAAATTATGCAAAACTTAGTACAAAAATGAAGTTCATTCCACTAAAAATTTAAGGTGAAGCATTAAATCAGAATTTTGCAAGCACTTAAAGAATTTAATAAATAACTGAGATAAGGAAAGAAGCTGCACTAACACACAAATAAAGTATAAACATAAATGTTAGATTAATTTAGAACATAATATGGCACAGAATACTTTTTTTTAAACAAATTAATGGACAATATATTTTTACACAGATAACTACATAAAGCTATATCAAAAATAATAATAAATAACAAATTGAGAAATACTAAACATTTTGAGAAACTGGAAAAATGTAATATTACACACAAAAGAAAGGCTTCAAATTAAAAAGTTGTACTCACTTTGAAATGACTTAGAGTAAATTTCTAAGCTGATATAATATATAATAAACTTTGTAATTACAATATTTACAGTGAAAATGAACAATTATTGCTATCAACATTAGCCAAAAATACATAATCATGAAAAATATTTTTTCTTAAATGAAATCATATGAGAAAATTATAATTTTAGAATGTTCTTTCTAATTGATATGAGGTTTCCAAAATAAAGGAAGCAGCTTTGAGAGTTAAAAAAAAGTAGCTTCTTCAAATAGTATAAGCATAAATGTTTTATAGTGTTTGAAGTAAAACTTTAAAATCCAATCTATTTCAACAAAATCTTGTCAACTTTTTCAATATAATTTTATTTTCTAATATACAACATATTAGGTTGGGAAATAAATTCATTGCACTTTTACTAAAGATATTTATTTAAACAAAAAACAATAATTATATCAATAAGTTAATCAATTATATATTCGCCGTTGCTGTTTACAACCTCTTGACCAATATGTTGATGCCGTTCCGCCAAAAATCGCATGGTCTGGTGTCAAAAAGTTTGTTGAGCCAGTTTTTAAGGACCTCTTTGTTATCTAAGGTAATGCTCTTCATATGGTTTGACAAGGAGCAGAAAAGATGGTAATCGGTCGATGCAATATCTGGAGAATATGGCGGATGCTGAAGGACCTCCCATTTGAGATCTTGGAGTACTGCTTTGTAGACTTGTGCAACATGGGGCCTGGGGTTGTTGTGAAGGAGTACAGTTTGACCATGTCGATCAGGTCTTTTCAGTCAAATAGCCACATTTATGCAGTGTAGCTGGGCAATGTAAAGCTCCTTGTTGACAGTCGCGATTTTTTTTAGCATTTCCCACTGCACCAGGGGGTCCTTAAAAACTGAATCAACAACTTTTTTGACACCAGACCAGGTGATCTTTTGGCGGAATGGCATAAAAAAATTAGTCGAGAGGTGGGAAGAGATTGTAAACAGCACTGGCGAATATATAATTAACTTATAGATATAATTATTGGTTTTTTTTAATAAAAGTCTTTGGTAAAGATGTTACAAACTTATTCCTCAACCTTATAGATCTTTAAATGATAATATGCAGAATAAAACTGATTAACAATGTTATAATTATAGTATCAAGAGTATTTTTCCTCAATTATACAATAGATGATTTTCAGAATGAAATTGAAAACTAACTGAATTTTAAGTAAAACTTCATTTAATTTTTTCCGAAATAAAAATAAGAATCACTCATAAATATATATTGCACAAGAAACATTTTAAGCCATTGTCACAAATAAGAGAATGATTTAAGAAAGCATATCAAATGTTTAAATGCAAAAAAGAAATAAAAATGAGCATTATTTTACCGTTTAGATATAATATTAAAATTTGAGAAAACATTTCCAATCATGGTTACTTTAATACAGAAACAATGGTACAGTTATAAATATGGAAGTTCATTACAACTTAATTTATGTGCTAGAAAATAAACATTTTACAACTGTATTTCAATACATTAACAGTATATAAAAGTATTAACTAGGAGTATGGTTCACATAATAAAGAAAAGAAAATACTTTAATATTTAAAGGACAAAACTCTAACAAACATAAATAGCATTCCAAATAATTAAAAAGCAAATATAGATATAGCACATTTTCTAGTATTTTATAAATTTGACTAAGTAATTTAATAATATCCTTTTATAAAATATGCATTTCATGGAAAAATATAATGGGTGTTTTCTAAAATTTTACTTCATAGTTATAACAAATAAAATATGTAAAAATATACAAAATATTTAACAAAATTGCCTCAACATGTCCAGGCTATATACAAGGATATAATATAAATAAGGCACCAATTACAGTTGTTAAAAAGACATCATAAGAGAATAAAAATATATTAAATTATAAGACACAGAACATTCACAATACTTCAAAAGTTAAAATTGACTCGTCTTTAATATTTAGGAAATAAAAGTAATAAAAAAAGCAAAATAAGTAGCTGCAGCACCACATACAGCAGCAACCATCATATAAGTAGAGGAGGATTTTGTGTATTCTACAATTGTTCCTAAAAACAAAGATGGAATTATCTGTGATAAGTAACATGCGACATCTAAAACTGCCATATCTTCTCCAACACCTCTTAGAGTAGAGTTGTTATAATATTTCTATAAAATTGAATAAATTTTAAATGTATATAAAAATATAATAAAAATACATAATTAAAATTTATAATAGCAAAGTTAAAAACTTACAGACATTGTAGTCTGAACTTCCTCATAACAGTCATGATATTGAAGAGTTTGAATAAAAATCCTTCCAATAACAGTTTCGTTTTCATTTATCGCAATTTAAACAGTGAATTTGTAGTGAGGTAAGTATATTAAATTACAATCAAATTTGAAATGTGATCAAAGTTGCAAATATTTTAGTTTAAAAACACAATGTATATGTACAATTTATAGCAAATATATATACAATTAGAAAAAGTGTAAAATATTTTAGTTATACAAACTTATATATTACAAAAGTATAACAATGATTAAAATATTTAATTTTTATAACTCATACTATATTTAGTTGATATTATATGCAAAAAAGTTAAGAAATTTCTGTCTGAAAGAAACCTACAACAGTGCTTAGATATATTGAAGTTATGCAAAAAAATAGAAACTAATATCTCCAAATAAATATTTAATTATGTATATATATATTTTTTACTAATAATTGAAATTTAGTTATGCTTTCAAATAAATTTACCCTATATTTTTCGTCATAAAAATGTTCTTATTAATTTGAAAAATTATCTAAAAGTGTAGAAATATTCATTACAACAGGCCTAATCTTGCTAAATTTTACACAAAACTTCACTTTTTTAAAATTTAAGCACAGAAATGAATACAAATTGAGAAGATCTTTCTTTTCCACATTACTAAAATACTTTAAGTATCAATCAAAACAAATATTTCATAAATAAAATTCTAACAGAAAAATAGTGAATGTTCTTAATTATGAATTAAAATTTAAAATATGGAAAACATGCATATAATTATTGTATGTAGCACTATAACAAGTATAATTGTGCCTTGCATTTCCTTTATTAATTTTCAAAGATTTACATGAAAATAAAGAGCACACTTGAAAACTGAAAAAAAAAAGCAATAGAAATTCAGACTATTACTCCTTAAAAAGGAATATTTTCTTAGTACTTAATACTTAAATGAATACTTAATGTTTGATAAATGAAAAAATGATGACTCTCAATTGGAAGAATAATCTATACTATTCATAAGAAAAATTATTATAAAGATGAAAATTTAATTGGATTAAAATTATTTTTTTGATTGCATTAATAGTTAAATTTGATAGCATTAAAGTAACAATTTTGTAATTTCATACTCTTCTGTTTTCCTGATGACTAATAAAAAATAAACACTTTTGTTTTACTTTCTTTTGAATACACTTCTGATATTAGAACTTGAAAATTTCTTTAAATTTTCATAAGTTAATCATTGATTTTGCACACCTGACAGCAAAGGTCATTAAAATTTGAAATTTGCAAGCTTTATTTTAAATTCAGATTCTAATTATTGTTTTATGTCCAAAATTAAAATTAATTTAAAGAGCAATTAAAATTGGGACAAAAATTAAAATTAAAAGTCCATATTATTAAATTACACAGACACAGCAAACTATCCCTTTACTATCGAATCCTTCCTTAGGGTCAACAGTCTGATGGACCTTGTCTGATTTCGTCAGACATTTGGAGGATAAGCCACAGCAGCAACTATCAATTCTCTATTTAAAAATAATAAGCTAATCAAAATAGGTAATACCAATTAAGAATTAAGTCCATAAATCATTTGAAAGTTGAAATTGTGTTTAAAGAATTTAATTTAATTTTAAGTTCTCAATTACACCAGCCTCATAACTTTCTTTCTCAGTTTGTCCCATTAAATTTAAACAAATTTTATAACATTAAGTTTTTTTAATGATGAACATTTTGATTGATGATGCTATTTAAAAAATGCAGTTCATTTAAAAATGACATATTCACACCAGGATTAAATAATTTTATAACTAATTTTTATATAAGTTAATTTACTTTCTAATTCTTCCTAGATTAAGAATTTAATTGCACCCCTGACTTTCTCATGAAAGACCATAATTATAATGCATATTAGAGAGAACTTATTGAATTTTTTCTTTTGGATTATCAAGAATAATTCAGAAAAAGGATAACTTATAATAATTCTACAATATTATAAAATAATTTTTACAATTAAGAAACAACCAATTTCAAATTACCTTTTCAAAATATAGTTTTTGAAATTCAAAACAGATTATTAACATTTGGATAAAAATTAAGTCATTAATACAAAGCAAAATATGGACTCAAATTAATATTTCCTGATTAGCTTAATAAACATGAATCTACTGTTTCATTAAAAGAATAATTCTTTTAAATTTTTTATAGACTATTCCTCATTTTTTAACAAAATAACCAATTATATTAAGAACATATTTCTGCACCTAATTTCCTGGTTTGGTTTATCACTTGATGACTTTTTACATACAATAATTATTTTTCTTAGATTTGATTTGTCCTTCAATATTCACTTTTTGCACGCAATGGCTACTTAAAGCAGAACTTACAATCTAATTTGCTTGGGATCTATAATTCAAAATGGGCTCTAAACTAAAGCATACGTCTACATCTGCTGTGAAAATCATATACATACAATATAAAATTAAAGGCTACAGCTCTAGAAATTAAGCTGTTAGTTCAGAAGTTATTTTATGAATCTGTTTAAGCAGATTACTGGTTGTAAGAAGACCAAAATTGCAAAAACATTTTTGATAATGCCTTGCAAATTGGAATATTTTTGTTTAAAATAGTAGTTCAAATTTCTAAAGAAATTACGGTTTGATTATTCATCATTTTTTAAACAAGTTGATTATTTTAGTAATAATTTTTATACAAAATATTTGCTTTCTCTTAGAATTATTACTGCAATAGTCAATTCAGTTATACATTATGTTAATACATAGTCAATTCAGTTATACATTAATCAATTTTTAATTCACAATAGTGATTTGAGAATAATTATTCAAACAATGTTTGTTTCTTCATTTTAAATGTTTATTAAAACAAATTTATGAGAATGTATTTATGATGTTAAAATATACAATTTTATGTAATAATTTTGAAATTTCTTTCATTTTGAACAACAAAGATCTCAAGTTTTGACTTTGAAATGGAATATCTTGTATATAATTAAAGTAAAAACTAGGTAGTACTTTGTTATCAAATCATTACAAATAAATATTTGATTGTAATGATTAATTGTTGGTTAATTTAGTGGCATGAATCAAAATTTGCTAAAAATTATTATTTTTTTTTTATAAAAAATGATATATTATGGAACATTTATTTCTAAGTTCAAAATATATTTAGTAAAAAATAAAATACTAAATATTATAAAATCCCAGGATTTATACAGTTTTTGGAAATTTCCGGAAATTAATTTCTTTTAATCCTCTGGAAATTTCTGAAACTTTGATCTCACTCCTGAAAAATAACTACTTGAAATCTGATTTCTTTAGAAATTTATATTTTTACTGGAAAATATTCCCAACTTTGTAATTTTTCAATTTATTCTTCTTTGAATTTAGAATGAAATGAACTAGAAAAAATTAAAGTATGAATTGTAACACTTGGTTCATGATTATAAACAGGGAACAAACCTATTTGTGTGATAATACAGGATAGTGTGGTAATCCTCTGGGAGAAAATTTTTTGAACCCAGGGTTCCTCTAGAAGGAGATTTCCTTTAAGTCTGACCAGAATTTGAAAACATAAAACAGTTTTGTACAAAATGTTTGCAAAGTAATCTCAAATTAAGGGCTCAATTTTGAGGCTGAACATTTTTTGCCTCCACGTAATCCTATGGTAAATAAGGACTTTTCCATACAACTTGGACTTAAACAAGAATTTCTTAAAAGTGACACAAGTGAAACTATTCTGAAGCCTTTAGCTTACAGAACAATAAATTCCTGCTACCAAAAGAGTGAATGCAAGTATATAATGAGGATTCAAGGATAAGTGACTCAATCAGTGCGGGCCCAGATGTCTATTATGAGTATTTTCTTAATACAAACCTATAGGCTCTTTTGCAATTGTCTCCAATGATAAAGTAGCTGTAATTCCTCAAGCCCTCTCACAGCTACAACTTCATCAAAGTTTATTTTTAAAGGTGGTTTTCTTAACACATCCTAAAACTTTAAGACATTGACTTACAAAGTGATTCCCATTTCTCAACTGTTAATGGCTGTTTCAGTTTCCTAAGTGGCTTCAATAGACCCTTGCCCATTATGATGTTCGGAAAAATGAGACAATTAACTTTTAGGCTAAGAAAGGAACTGCTGTCTTTCAAACATCACAACTTGTCCACCCATACAATTCAATCAAGTAAATTGTCAAGAGTCAACTTTTTCCAGGAACTCACATCCATTGATAGAAATAAAACATGAATTAATCATTCAAGCAATAACTGAATGGGCAAGAAAGTAATCTGTTACAGTATTTCACCTCATTTCTGTCCCCGCAACTGTACATCAGTACAGTATCAGACACTCTCTGCTTTTTGCACAACCTTACTGAGGATATGGATTTCCTCCACCTCTATAAGTGCCCTACTCTTTTACACTGGGAGCCCTATCAGGCAGCAAGTCACGCCCCAAGTTTATAGATTTACAAAAATGTTCTTATTTTTGCCCTTTTATGATGTTGTCTTGTAACTCTGCCATTAGAAATAAAAAAGTAAATAAAACAAATAGGATCATTGTGCAGTAATGTAGAAAAGATTTTTGTTGAGAAGTAGAATATATACAGTTGCAAAGTTGTATAGTTTGGCTATATTATATAAGATGTTTTCTCAAATTGTAAGGCTTACAGCATACTATAAAATGGTAAGGAATTAGAGAATTGTCAAATATGTTTGAAACATGAAAGTTTCCCATTCTTCTTTCAGCTACCATAAAGTGTATGCTACATATGTGTAAAGAACTACTAGCATATAAATTTAGGAATTTAACAGAAAAAAAATAATAGAAGATAATTTAAAAATATCCTTTTAAAAGATGAAGTATCCATAAAAGTTAGAAATCTATCCACATCTGAGCCCTTTTATTACCTAAAATTTTGTTTTATTGGAAATTTTACTTAAAAATTATTAAATTGAAATAATACTTGGATTTTTCTATTGAGTGTTCATAAAAGGAATTAGAATTTATACACACAATTAGAAGTTTCATTTAAAAGCAAAATTTATATAATAACGGAAAATTCAAGATGCTACTGTTGTTTTCTTTCTCAGTTAGAATTTCTTTTTTACAAATAATTGCAATACACATTTTATTAATTTTAATAAAATTATATTTTATGAATTCCATTTATAAGAAAAATAATTCAGTTTTTAAGTAATGCATTAAATTTTATTAAAACAATAAAGTAGTGATTAACTCGGAAATAGTATATATATTTAAACTTTGATTACAATTAATTATAAAACTTAATATGCACAAACTGTACGCTTAATATTATACTATTATTAAGCCTGCAGTTTGTGCATATTGTAATTCAGAGTATAATTTCAGAACTCTCTAGTGCAAATTTTGGAAATGTATTCATATATATATATATATATACATACATACAAATAAATGTGTGTTAAGTCAGCCACTTGTTATCATTTAAGAGATTAAATCAGATAAATGCTCTGTAATCCCATATATCTAAATGTTTTATAAAGAATCTCATTTGTAGAAAAGTAATTTGACTTCTTAAATACAAAAAGCATACATATTTTCTAATAGCAGCGTCTTAAATGTTATATTTTGTTAGTTTTAAATTACATCCTTAGAATATATTACAATAATTATGATAGTTGATTTTTGTTTCATGCCTTTATTTTATTTTTCCCCATTGTTTATGCATTCATTTATTGACTGAAATGAACACACTTGTTTTTTTATATTCGGAACTGTAAGTTAACTCAAGTATGTGAAAATATTTTTTGCTTTTGTGTTGGCAAAATGTAACAGAATTTTGTTTCCATCCTTAAGAAATTTAGTGCAAATGTGTAAGTTTCATATTTGGTGTGAAAGACTGCAAAAACTGCAGTTTCAAAAACCTACATATTAGCAAGTCTAAAAAAGGAAATAAATTTAAATTTCAGGAAATCAATAAAACATTAAAAAAATAAAAGAAAATCAATAAAGATACAAATAGTTTAATTTGTAAAACGTTCAATAAAATTTAATAGAGTGATGTCCACTGCAATATTCTATGGCACAATAAGTTTTATATTTAAGTTCTTGAACTGCAATGAATGACACAAGAATCTAAATAAAATGCAGAAGCTTCTTAAGGCATTGTCTAATGCATGTAAAATTATTATATCAAAACAATGAAAATCATTTAAAAAGAATTTTGTTTCTTAACAGAAGGTTTTAAAATCATTTGAGTGAACTGTATGGCTTTAAAGTTGTAATGAAGACAATTTATATACTATTAAAAGTATAATTTCTTTTTAACTTACTGCTAAACAGATAAAATTGTCTTTTTTTATAGTAATTTGATTAACATTTACTACTTCACTATGTTCAAGCATTTGTGTCAAGTGTGAATTTTATATAATGTCGAGATATGCCCCATACCATAATTGGCACTCTTTATTGATATAACACCATGTGAATATTTCCATAATTACATTTTTTGAATTTGAATTTCTAATCTGTGGATATGATAAGGTATAAATAAATAAAAATATCTGTTGAAAAAAATGTTGAGAAATTTACTGTGGTTACTGTTCATAAAATAATACAGTGGATATATTATATCTAGAAAGAGAACCTGAAGCATTTTCAGCAATTAGTTTTATAATTTTAAATAATCATCCTTGGAATCCAGTTGGTTTCATAATCAATCAGAAATAGTATTTATTTTGGAGAGAGCATATTAGGTACAATACTTTCTTCTCACATGATGTTGCAAATATTTATAAAGAATTGGGCAGTGTAACTTCCATTATTGCCTCACTTGTTTGGGGAAGTCTTATTCAAAATTTTATTGAAATACAAAAGAGAAAGGCTCATGATCAATGGAAATGATGAAAGATTTTTAAAAAAAAAAATACAGTACATATATAACAAAAATTATTTATTTTGGAGTAGAGCGACAAAAGTTTTTTAGTGTATGCCCTGTGTCTTGCATATTACTTAAAGAATACGAGAAGCTTAACAGATGAATCTGTCACTGTCTAATACCCCCCCCCATTTATAATAAATAGCCACTGTAGCAGTTTCTGAAACATCAGGAATGAGAAAGAATATCTTTGAGTTGAAGTTTTATATCCCAAATATTTACATTGGAAATAGCAAAAAACCTTAGGGCATATTGATAGATAAACCCCATGGTCATATACACTTTCAAATTTGCATCAGTGCAGGATTTTTTTTATCTCATTTAGGGAAGCAATTTGAGTCATCCAAACAGCAAAATGCAAAATTGAATCATGGTAATATCATATTCATGAATTCTTGGAATGTTTGTAATATGTTATATTAACCAAATGCTGAAAAAGAATTTTAAACAGCTCAAATGTAATTAAGATGGTCATTTTAGGAATGTTATTTTCACATAGTGGAAATTTTCAAAAAGTTCTAAGTCTATGAATAAAAACATTTTTTTCCATGTAAAACAGAAGTGCAGTCAATTAGTAAAGGTTGTAGACAACAATCTGAAATAAAAATATTCTTAAGGGCAAAGAAATCTCCACATGACCCTTAAGATCAAGTCACCTGATTTCCTTAAGATGTGAGATGTAGAGGATTAATTCAACCAATTTTTTAATATGTAAATGATCTCCTTGTAACATAGAATCTAAGTACAAATATTTTTTTAATATTTAGAATAAGTCTTTGAAAATGAGAGATACTTTGGTTTCTACAGAATTTTCAACATTATGATTCATAAATTGAATAAGAATTGCTTATAATTTATTTTTGCAAATATTACTCAACTGTCTTCACACTGATTTTTTTTATTTTCTTACATTGAAGTTTGATGTGTCAAAATAATAGCAAGGAATGAGAGAAATAGGAAATGGCATCATCAATTAATTTGTGATTTTTAATGTGGACCAATAGATAAAAATGAGACAAAATCAATACCTATTGGTTTAATAACATTCAAAATCCAATCAAATATTCATCTCACTCCAAAATCAAATTTTATCAATTTTAGTGAAAAAATTTTAATTTCTTTTAGAATGAAAAGTCACAGCTTTTTAATATATTTTTTTCCTTGGAGTAATTTTAGAATTGAAAAATTTCTACAATTGTATCAAATAAAAATTATATGGCTACCTTGTTACAAATAAAAAGATAACACTGCTACACTCCTTGACATTCTGTTATCTGTGAGAACTGTAGATCTAATTTTTGTGTGGCTGGAATTAGATTTTATTAAATGATTTACAATATTAAGCATTTGAAGGTCTTGTCACCAAATTTTGAAGCATAACATCATGTGAACATAAATTTACAGTGCCTGTTAAAGGAATTTCTTCTAGAGAAATTCGCAATTGAATTAAATTTAATTCAGTTAAAACTTTTGCGACTTCTGTAACATTACCTCTTATAGGGCCACATATGAAGAAAAGAACTATACAAATGCTTTCTAGAGAATTCTGCTGAAAAATCAAGGCAGTCAATTAAAGTGAACCAGAAAATATTCAATGCCCTACAAAAATTTCATAACTGAACAAAGGTCAATGTGTTATATGTGAAGATCCAAACATAATAAACATGCAAATGCTAACACAAAATGCAATAATTTTATTTGCAGAAACCATTCTTTATGTAAACACATAAAGAATGGTAATATTAAAAGCAAATGTTGATTGAGAATCTTCATTACAAGCACAATTCCACTTTCATATAATCTACTTTTAAATTAAAAATATTTTCACAAGAATATAATTATATTTTTCCAATTAAATAGTGTAATCATTGTTTATAATGAAATCTTTTCTTTAATTAACAGCTCATTTTTTAATAAAATTGATTAGGGTGAAGAAGTCACTATATGTGTCATCTAATGTCAATGTCAGGAGCATGACTTCTGCAAGGTTAATAATATTAGAGTTAGGAAAGTGAGTTTATAGTTAGTCTATTTACATGCAAACATGCAAACTGACTCATAATTTCTTAAAAAGTTAGCTATAAGTGATAACTAAAAATATTTAAATATAGTCCTTTTAGAAACAAATGCATAATTAACAGTTTATGGTTTATGCGGAATAAAATTTTTAGAGAAATATTTATTTGAGACTCGATCCAATGGTCAAACAAGAAATTGACTAAACATTTAATAAAGACTATTGTTTAAAAAGTGACTGAAGAAGAAAATGATATAAAAGAACTATATATACAAATTATTATTAAATCTTTGACAGATAAGCAGCTCAGTTACAGAAAACAAAACTATTTTCATAAAAACAACCTTGAATCAACAAGGTTATCATGAAAATTTGATAACAAATAAAATTTTGCATTCATACAATAAACAAATGATTTTAATTTGAAATCTATAGATATTTAAGAATGAAATACTAAGATTTTCACTAATAACATTTATTTGGTGATGGATCTTGAACACTGAATTTGTAGTTAAAAACCCGCTCATTAAATATATAATGCAAAATTAGATATATAGTATTGAAAACTAACATAAATAACATTTTAAATTTGAAAAGGGAAACAATTTTTAATGAAAAACTTTCATCACAAAAACATAAAATTAAATTTTAAGCACATGTTTAATGAAGGAGTACAGAATATGTAACTTATTATCAAATTAATATATTTGAACATTCAACATAGAAAAAAAAAAACTAATTTTTAAAGAAAAAATAATATTCAAGAAAGCAAAAATTTAAACGAATACTAACATGCAAAAAAAATCCAAGCAGCCTTACCTCCTTTTTATTATAATATTCAGTAATTAAAGTGTATGGCACAGTCGTGAGAATAGCCAATCCAATACCAGATAATGTTGAAAAAATATTTACAACCATCAAACTGGTAGTCATAAATGTTCCAACCATACTTAATGTAAAAAAATAAATTCCCATTAAGTATACATTTCGAGTTCCAAATCTTTTGATGAGCTTTTCATGAAATAAAGCAGAATAAAAGGCAGCTGAAAATATCATTTATTTTAATAAGTGATATTTTCATAATTATAAATATTAATCAAAATACTAATTAAAGTAATAGCAAAATATAAATAAAATATATCAAACTATAAACAAAATAGTATGTACAATTATTTTAGCTTACAAAAAGAACCAATAATTTAGTTCATGTTCACTCTATTTCTAATTCTAAAAAAGGAAATGACTTATTTCTTTTATTCTCAATATTATTAAATAAAAAATTTCTTTTACATATGAATTTAGATTTCTACATTTAAATAACCCTTCTACATTTGAAATAAATGAAATTATATTAGGATTACCAAATGTGAAAATACATCTAAATATTTTAATGACCTATGAACATAAATCCTGAAACAATTTGCTTCATATTTTACTACTTCCCTCTCATTTAAATATTTTAATGTACTTGCATTAAAATGCTTCCAAAATAAAGACATTGGCCAGTTATATCAACTAGATACTGTTCAATTAAAAGACATGCAACAAAATTCAAAATGTTTTGTTATAATTTCTTCATACCACCTCACATTAAAAAATTAAGAGTTTTAAATGCAAATTACAATATTTGATCAACAATTTCTCGAATAAATATTTATTGTAAAAACTTATGTTTTTGAACTTTTAATTGAAAATACATGTACAAAATTGAGATTTAAAATAAAAATTGCAATGACAGTTAGTTGAATAAAATTTTTTAATTTTATAAGCGATTGCACATTCATAGGGATATTTTCACTTGTAAAATTATTTGCTATTATCAACCTAAAACAATAGTAAAATCAGTAAAATGATAGTTGTAGAAGAGAACAAGCAAAATCTTAGGAAATGGATTATAAAATTCAATAAATATTTAATGATCAGAGATCATACAATTTTTTTTTTTTTTTTTTTAGAAATAAAAATTTAAATTTCAAAGTAACATACTTTTTCTTTATAGCAATTAAGATTTAATATTATTGATATAAATTCAGCTACTTAAGCTCAATAATACTCAATATACTCAATAATAATTAAGTATAGAGCGCTTATATGATTAGGATGTGCTAAGGATGACAAATTGTCAGCGTAGAAGAAATGATAAAACTGCCCAGCAATTAAATTTTTGAAAATTATGTGGTTTTATAAGATATGTTTATTGAATGTTATTTTTCCTGACAACAACCAATTTTCAGAAAAAAATGACTATAAATTGTGGTATAAAAACATTAGCCTTTTATTAATAATCACAATTGGGCATTTGTTTATGATCTCTACATTTGTGAGGAACACAACAGTATAATTTCTTAATTTTAATCCATCATATATTGGATTAAATCAATAAATTAAAATCAATTACAAGTCATATTCTATTTTATATTTTGTAATCAAAATTGCTCTTTCAAAAATACAAATATGTATATTTTTGCATTTTTCCATAACTGAAATATCTTAGAAATTCTGCGATTTTCTACAGAAATTACAAGTACCATATTTTCCTATAGTATAATAAGCAGCAGTATATTATCTGCAAGACCTTTTTCTGAGTAAAAGAAAAAACAAAACAGCCCGCAGCAATGTATAATCCAGGGCAACTTTTTCAGCAAATAGTGAAAAATAAATACAGCTGATAATGTGGGTGTTACATAAAATTTAAAAAAATTACAAAGTAAGATTGAAAATAAATTGTACAAAAAGAACATTTATTTTCAAAAAGGATCTGTTTGAATCCACTTCATCACAAAGTACGATAAACTGAGAAGGAAGCACAAGATTGATTGAGAGCAATAATTCTGAGAAGCTAATAAAACTTGTCAATTTTTATTTTTTATTAACCTTTAAATCGAGGTTAGACATTTTTTAAAAAATAAATTTTGATTCTTTAATAATTAAATGAAAGAAATATATTATTTTGGAGTTAACACATTGGATACATCTTTTGTACAGCCGATGCTTATCTTACTTTAACACGTTTGTTGCCCTTTTTTATTTCTCTCCTCTATAGATTTTAATTTAAAACCTGTTCTTCAATTTTTATTTCCATGTGATGATACAAGAAATGGAATATTTTTAAAACGAAACAACTCAAAACAAGACAAAAGGCAAAATGATGACAGCAGTTGACATTTTGCCTTTTGACAGCAATGTTTTAGCAACAGTGATATTTTTATGAGGAAGTAATTCGTTCTTGAACATAATTAGACAAAACTAATTATAGATGAAATAAGCCAGTTAAGTAGTGGTGCCATCTGTTATTTATTTTGTGAAAGATAAACGACATTTTTTTAAAACTTTATCGTACGCTTTTCTGATGGAGAATGTTTTTTATCAGATTATCCGCTACAACATGTAGAATGACCATTGAAATTTGAAAAATTTTTAACACACAATCCACTGTTTATAAAAAGGAAAACACAGTAATGTGAACTGAATTATGCAATAATTAGAAAAGTGTAACTCTCAATTATATTTTTAAAAGCAGCACCAAATACTAAAAAATCAGAAAATCTACACATTTTACAGCATTTATAGTAGCAAAATAGAGTTCACTTAACAGTTCTGAGATATATCGTCACTAATAACCTTTTCAAAAGCATAGAAAGTATGACATTAGCAAAGAATGTGATATATAGGCATTTCATTAGTAGAAAGCATTATTCTTGATTCATTGACATAGTTTATTTCTTGAAATGCAAATACAATAAGGAAAATACAAGAACTATTCTGGTTACTTTTTAAAATTCGTCAACATTTTTTTTGATTAATTCATTTTGGAACATTTAATCCCTTAACCGTCTGGGGTTCTGTGAAGAGAATGCATCATTTTTCCTTCGCGGTGGCAACATAGTTTTGGCTTTCACTGCAATGCAAGTTTTTCCCCCTTTAGCACCTGTCAAGAATACAAAAGTCTCTAATTCTTGATAGGACCTATTTCTGTTGTACCCTGGACCACCTCACAATAATCACATTCTAATGACTTACAGCGTGGAAGCCCATCAATCGCTGTCAGCTGAAGAAACACACATGTGTTCGCAGTTTGCTTTGTGTGAATGTTCTGTCGAAAATTTCTTCAAGTTCTTATTATAATTTTTTATTACACTAAATATGAATTTTTATTTAATCATTTTGTAAATTATTATCAGAAAATTTAATTTATTACTAAGCAGTTTTTGTATTTAACAAAATCTTAAACAATTAAAAATATATAAGAAGCCATCACAATGAATATCGTATTTCAAATTTTAAATGTCATATATATATAATTTTAAAAAATCATAAAAATACTTTTTAATTTCCCAGATAGTTAAAAATGTATTGATTTTAAATAGCTGTGCAGTAATAATAAGTTAATTTGCTGTTTATTTGTAATTGGTAATCCTTGTAGATACTTTTCAAAATCAATATTATATCTTGAAAATCATCAAATAGTTTTCAGAATCATTAAAAGAAACGTTTCTGTTGCTTTAATATATACAGATTGAAGAATTTAGCTTTTGTATGCTTTTAATAATTTAAAAATATAAAAAGCTTACTAAATTACCAAACAATAGATTTTATAGTATATAGTAAGCTACTGACAACATAAAATTTTGAAAGCAAATTTTCCATATTAAATTCCTCGTACTGAAAGATTTCCGTTTCTAGTCATGTAAAAAATGTCACTCCAAACAAGAACCTGTATTGTTATTACATATCTTTTAGTATTTCTTAAATTGCTTTACACAAATACTAAAATTAATGAGTCTCTCGTATGAATATTTGTTTTTCAACAGGAGAAAAATATCAAAAATATAAAAACAGGGACACACCTTAACATTATTGTTTACAATAGCATTCTAATAATTGAATATTTAATATAGAACTTGTCAATATCACATTTATTCACATATTCAAATTAGCCTTAAATTAAATATTTTTTGCCTTCCCAGAATTGTAACTTCTTTTTGACATACAAATCATTATAATCTATAAATTTAGAGAAATATTTTTTAAAGTACATTTTAGTACAATAATGATTTAACTTTATTCTTCTTTTGATGGTTATAAATGAAAATATTTAGCTAATTTTTATTTGGTTAATCAAATATTTTTAAATACTTTTGATTAAAGAAGTAAATATTCACAAAATTAGTTTTTGTAAACATAAATTCACTAACCAGAAATGGATATTTTGTCTAGCTCGAAAGTATTAATTTTACATAAAGTTTAACCTGTTAAAAATACATATAATAATTTATTAATTTATCACAAAAATAAATTTTATTTCTTATGTTATAAACATCTGATTGAAGATCAAATTATCGAGCTTTAATATTAGAATTAAGTCATTGAACTTTATTTTCGAAAATATAATATTCTGTTTCAAGAAGTTGAAAGTATATATTTAGTGCAAATCTTAGATATTGAAGTATATGAGAAAAAAGCTTAATACTTAAGATGTAATCACTAAATTAGTAAATGAAAATATTTCTTTTCCCTGATAAAGAAAATTTCATATTTTCCAGCATTTGTAAGTAACTTTAACTTTAATTTAATGATTTTAAATTATTCTTACAAAATATTAGTTTAAAATATCCTTAATTTTACAAAAAAAATATTGAAATAATTTGAAAACACACAATAAAGACATTAAATAATTTAACATGTTCTCCGCTGTTTTCCTTTTACGGAAAAAGTTTTGTGATTACTAAAGTCAAACATTTTTTAAATATTTAAATTTGATCATTTATTTATGATGAACTCATATTATAATGTTTCTGAAACAGAAATGCATTTCTTAAATATTTAAGGAAAAATTTTCAGTAATTTTTCTGAAATTAGCTGTTCTTGATGTATTTTAATATCATTTGCCAGTCCTATACCAAAATGTAAATTTAGTGAAAGTATTAATCAAAATTAAAATTTTCTTGCTAAAAATAACAGCTTTCTTGTAAAGTTTTAGATCTTAATCATAACAAAATAATATAATTTTCTGTGGAATAATGAGTAACATAAGTCCCATTCTAAAGCTAAAAAATAGTTATGTAAGAAGATTTATTCCTTCCTATTTTTCAATTACCTTTATCTTGGTATTTAAGCCAATACTTGAAATATATGTACTGAAAATTTGAGTAGTGAAATTTCAAAACATGTTTAGTCAATTTCTCGAGTAAACAGAAAATTAATGCACATGTAGTTAATTTTAAATTGTTTACAAGTAGAATAAAGATAGAAGAATGATAGATTGGTGTTTCTGATTATATTGATTTGACAACAGGATTGACAAATGCCTAACTAGTGGAACTTGGGAATTTTTTCAAATTCTGTGGGAAACTGCTAAATGTAAATTTAAATCAAATGTAGAACTGGTGTAGTGGATGCACATTTCAAATCAAATTATCTTGGAAACATCTGTTTCATGATGTATTCCAGGTGAGCATGTCAATAAATTGCTTTCAGTTGGCCAGAACAAATTATTGAAATGACATATTGTCACTTCCCTATCCTTGTTTGTATATATATACATATTTATATGTGTGTGTATAGTGTATATATATATATACATACACACATAAACATATATATGAGTGCCGTTTTACTCTCATAAGTTATTCTAGTAGGTAATTGTATATGTGAAAATATTACCAGCTTACGAACATTATGTCTGATTCAAACAGTGAAGAAGAATTTTATTTTTATTATTAAGATAACGTTTCGGACACGAACTGTAAATTCGTTGATCTTTCTGGGGCTCACATTAGGTACCCAGTCAACAGTTAAGCAGTTCCGATTTTTTGACACTGTTTTATAAATTAGGTAAGCATTTAAAATGAGATAATTAGTAGCAAGTTAATCAATTTATAAGCTAAAATTAGGTACTTAGCAAAATTAAATAATACCCGAGATATTACAAAGATTAATTATTCGCAGAACAAAATATATAATCTAATTTTAACAAAATGTAACTGTAAAAACTGAAAGAATTTCTCATAGTTGCATTTTATTAAAATTAGATTATATATTTTGTACAAAAATCATTGCAGAATTGTTTAAAATACTAAATTCATTCAAAAGTTAAAAAAAATAAGCATCTAATTTATTGCTTATTTTATCCCTTCTAATTTTAAATAAAATTTTTAACAAATTAAGTAAAATAATGTCTAATATTTTAACCTTGTTGCCAAGCCACATATTTTTATACAAAACTAAAAAATATTAATTATTTAAAAACTTGATAAAAAAAAAGTGAAAATTAGTATTGTATACGTTACTTATAAATTTCAATTGTTAGATAGGCTTTAATTACTATAACTAAATGTGAATAAATAAAGAAAAGTAAAACATAAATAGCTGTTCCTTCCTTGAAACACTTTCGTTTTTCACTCGCATTAGTTAAATCAACCATGACCGTTCAGTAAATAAATTCCCCAGCTACGATTTCACGGTAATTCGTCATTTCTGGGGGTTGAATGTGAAGCATTGCAGTGAAGCCAGTTGCCCCTACCAAGGGGCTCGGGATAGCCAGTTAAGGGGTTAAGACTAAGAACTCAAGCTCTGGTTCTATGAACTATATAAGATTAATGCAAAATAATACATTGTGTAAGGAATTTTGGATGAATGAACAAAACAATGTTTACTTAGCAATAACTTGTCTTGTTAAGGGGTAGAAAAATATTTCAAAAACATTTATCATTAAACTAATCTTTCACATCTACAGATAATTTTTATATTTATTATTTAAATTATATTTATTATTTAAAACAAAAATAATTTAAAACATTAAAAATGCAAATAAGATCTTTGTAACTTTCATGAGAAGTATAATATCAAGTTTGACACTAAACATTTTACAAGTAATTTGTTTTGAAATAAAATTATTACCACATTTTTCACACAAATTTTTGGAAGTTCTCAATAAGAAACAAAAATAAAATTCCCTTCAATAAACACGTATGTCAAAATAGTTTTTTCTAATGTACTTGTATTCATAATTTTTTGAAATGTTGACTCATATTTCCATTTGTACTGTACTGATCAATGAATCATTTTACACTTATTAGTCATAAAATTTTTATCAAAAATGAATAAAATATAGTCTTTTTTAGTATGAACAAACTCAGAGAAATTTGAATGTCTGATTTAATATGTGTTAATTGTATTATATAAGATTACAAAACTAAATATTGCTAAAATACACAAAAAGGCCATACATAAGAAATATAAATTAGTGGAATGTTGTGATGTTTGGTATAAAACCAAACCATGACCAACAACAAATGAGTAGCCATTTCTGGCCTTGTTGTGGCGAAGTGTTTGTTACCCAAGCGCCTGCCATTATTAAAAAAAAGTTATTAGAAACTATAAATATTTGCCAAAGATCAAAACAAGGGTGTATGCCTTCAAAAACACTAAATAAAGATCAGAAAAAATCAAATTATAAGAATTACTTTATTGCAATAGTACTTTCAGATTATTACTGGTACCAGTTTTAAATGGAATTGTTTGAAACTTGCTCCATCAAGTAAGTTTATATAAGAGACCTATGGATTACATTTCATTGACAGAAGACTGTATGCAAAGGGTGGGCACAAGAGCATCTCAGATAAAGGTGAAAGGAGTTGAGCATTATATTTTTCAATGACTTTTCCTGCTTGATTGTACAACCTGACAATTAGCAGATTTACATCTGGAAAGGAACTGATATTCAAAATAATTGCATAATCCTCAAAATAATCACATAAATCAAATAATAAGTGTAAAATTTGGAGGAAGCAGAATGATGGTTTAAACTAGAATTCCTATTAATGGTTTGCACTGACCTTTATGCTTTCAGGAAGGAAGAATTAATGGCTCAACAATACAAGAACGAAAGCACCATATCAATTGTAGTTCCCTACCAATTTCCAATTGGTATTTATTTATTTTTATGGACCACAATGGCAAGTCATTTCCTTTTCTGCTTATGGATAATTTTCTTTACAATGCAGAAATCCTTTGAATGAATTGACAGCATATTCCCCAAATATGAATAGGACATGTTTGGGATTTACTACAAAGAAAGGTTGCTAATCACTTATCACCAATTCAAAAACAGGAAAACTTAGGAAAATACCAATAGTTGAGAGAGTAAGAGAAAATAGCCCAATTTTTTATGGATTCAAAAACTCATAAGTTTGGTTAGTTGTTTGAAGTTCAAGTCGTTTTATGGATACTAAGACTAATCAGGAAGCCTGTTGGCGTAGTAGTAGCATATCTCGCTACCAAGGCACAAGTCCAAGATTTAATCTTTAGACTGTGCATGGTCAACTCAGCTTTTCCTCCATTTAGTGGATCCATAAAATTGAGTATTAAGAATGCTTGGGGACTTAACATTGGGGGTTTCATGTTAGGAGATGACCTAACTGAGAAATTTGAGTCACACCCTAGGCTTTTGGACAAAAAATGAAGTATGAACACTAAGTCTTGGATCCATGGAGCTGTCATGCCACTCAGTTTAAGACTAATTAGACAAAGTCCTACAGGACTCATAAGTGTGAAACAGTTTTGACTCAGGAGAAACAATACTCTTCACAGAAAATCATTTTTATCAAAGGAATCACATTTTCCTTATAATATGCATGACTTAAGCATTTTTATTTACAGATACAAACAATAAATCTGAACAACTCCTTATTCATTGATTTGCTTTTGTTGTGCATATCTTATATCACTTATATATCAGTCACCAAAAACACATTCCTTTATATATCCACTGTTTATATCACATATCATATTATTTTTTAATATTTTCAGTCATATGGCACATGCTACATATGCACTGTTAAAAATTTAGGAAGTAGCAATGAGCTTCCTAGAAATTAAAAATATAAGAAATGTGACCATCTTTTCTTACATATAAAATCATTTCTTTATTAAAATGAACAATTTCCATAAAAACTTTCACTTTAAAACCAACTCAATGAAAATAAGTGTCTGACAATTCAAAATGATTCCCAAGGTGCTTCATTTATTTAAAATTTTTTGGCATGAACTACCAGAGCTAGAACATATAAGAAAAAAAGAAGTAAATAAACAAGAATAATAACTTCCTTCAAGATTATTTTTACAACAGAGCAAGATTATTCTACATACAAATTCAAGTTGATTGCACTAAATAAAATTGTATTTCATACTTTAAAAATTAAAAAACAAATTCGTTGGTGTAACCATCGCTGCAAAACAAATAATGGTCTAAAAATTGATAATCAAATTATTAAATTATAATAATTGTTTATTAACTGCATACATGATGAAATATTATTTCAGAATACAATTTCTTATTCTCAGAAATAGTTAATTTAAAAAAAATATTAATATGACGAGCTTCATATTCTAATAACAAAATTTTCCTAATTTTAATAGATAATTTTAAAATAAAATTCCAATATCATATTTTAATACATAATTTCATAATTTAGAATAACAGAAAGGAATTTCAGATTATACATTTTTAATGTCTATATCACATGTGATGAGATACGAAATTTTATTATTTTAAATTTAAGGAAGTTATACATTTTTTAAACATATAAAACATTTGAATTTTAAAAATAAACATTTTCATTGTTTAGATCTAAGACAAAATTATTAATGTTTTTAAATATAACCTGTATTTCAAAAATTTCATTACTATATGTTGCTTATTTCACTTGAGCATATTTCCACTTCACATGAATTCAAATATAGGGAAAAATATGAGCAAAACTTAAAATAGCTATTACTATTTGCTAATATTCTATCCATTAATACTGTAAGGGAAAGTTCTGTTTCTTGTAATGATATTCTTTGGTAAATTTTTCTTAGCAAAAACTACTTCATTATTTTATTCATATCAAGAAAAACTTTTTATTTACGCAGTTTACTTATTTTAATATCATAAAAATTTAACAAACAAAATAAGATTGGTAAAATGTTTTGCTTACTTAATTTTCAAAATACATGTTTCTTTATTTTTTACTTTTAAATAAACCTAATGTATAATAATATAAATAATAAAGGAATTTGAAATCAATCAACATAAAATACTCAATAGTTCCTCTGAACTGTCTAAAATATAGAAGCTTTATTAATACTTACAAAAATTAATTTTATTTATTTAAAGTATTTGTAGCAAATTTTATATTTATTATTTTTAACATTTATACAGTAAATGCACATTGTGAGATTGATTCAAAAATTAATACTTAAAATTGAATATGCTTTAAAATTTTAAAACATTTCTAATGTCAATGAGTACAAGTTTTTCTATTTTTTCTGCACAACATATATATAAACCTGAGCTATCTGTAAATTTCAAATTTGATTTTTATGTTAGCCCTCTAACCCTTCTAAATACTGTTCGTTTAAAGTATTGGCCCATAGGTGGCAGAAGTGCAGAATGCGAAATAGTTCACGAATGTGTAGAATGCTTCAGAAACAAGCCAGTTGACACAAATCAAATTATGGGAGACCTTCCTGCTGAAAGAGTTACTTTAGTTCAGCATTTTTAAACATATATACTGGTTATGTGGGCCCTTTGAAGTAAAATATAAGGAACAGAGAAAGGTTACTCTACAAAAATTATATGCCGCTTTAACTATTGAAGCTCTAATCGCTACATTGAAAAAGTTTTTAGCACATCGTGGAAAAAGTTCCATTATTTTTAGCGATAGTGTGACTAATTTTACAGGTGCTTCCATAGAAATTAAGCATCTATACAAATTAATGCTAGCAGAGGACATTTTGAATATGCTTTCCTCCAAAGTATCAACTGGAAATTTTTGCCTCAAGGGCTCCCAAATTTGGCAGCCTTTGGGACTTTGGTAATAATTCTTAGTTAAAAATCATTGTAAAAGAGTGGTAGGCTCTGTAAGACTAACGCTTGAAGAGTTTTTAACAATAATCACTCAAATTAAGGAGACCTTTATTAATGACCCCTAGTTCCTCTACCCACCGATACTAAATGAATTTTCAGTTTTAACTCCAGGCCACTTCCTAAGAAGAAAACCTACAAATTCTACCCCAGAACCTAACTTTATTGACAAGGGATACAACCTTCTTACTAGATGGCAAAGGACTTGAAAATTAGTACTAACTATTTGAAAACACTGGCAAAATACTTATTTGAGTCATTTATAGCAGCACTCAAAGTGGCTGCTTAAAAAACAAAATTTAAGTCCTGGTATGTTAGTTTTAATAAGGGCATTCAGCTTCATACTTATCAGTGCCCTTTAAGTTGAATCATCAAAGTAATTTTAGGAGCAGTATAGCAGATATACAGATAGATAATGTCAGTGTAGCAGATATACATATGATGAAATCAAATATCAGAAGATTTATCTAAAATTTGCATTTTGCTTACTATTAAATGTGTAATCTTGTTTGTTAAATCTATATGTTAATTATTTTCATTATTATTGTTAAAAACTGCTGGACAATTGCTAAAGACAGATCACAAACTGCAATGTAGCATAACATTAAGCGAGACATGAGGCCTAGTAAGATAAAATATAGTTGCCACACTGTTCAGACTTTAGAATAAAGAATATTTATTGGAATTGGAAAGTACAAAAGCTGTAAAACATCTGAAAGAAAAAATGTTCATTTGATGTGCTGCATACGGAAAAATGGAACAATGCATCTGAAAGTCAGCACAGGCATGGTGAAGAAAGGTATCAGTATGGGATATGTCCACCGTGGAGTGTGATGCAACATTCCACTTGTTGTATCATACTTTGCACAACATTATCCAGCAGCTGTTGAGGCAATTTACCCTATTCCTCTGTGAGTGCATGGATGAGGGTGTTTTTGTTTGTCGGAGGATAGTTTCGACCAGCAACTTGTCTCCCCAAAGTATCCCACACATTTTCAAAGGGGTTTAGATCTGGAGAACGTTATGATCATACAAGGCGTTGAATACCTTTGCTGTCTAGACAATCCTGAACAGCGAGTATTCGATGACATGTTGCGTTGTTGTTCATAAATACAAATTTATCACTGACAGCACCTTGGAAAAGACGAACATGAGGAAGTAGAACTTCATTAATGTATCGTTGGCCCATCATAGTCCCATTCGCAACCACATGTAGGGGCGTGCGGAAATTGATCATGATGCCATCCCACACCATGACACTGCATGTCGGATATTGGCCCCTTTCCTGGATATTTTCTGGACGATAAGCAGTACCACTCTCGTGCCAGATCAGTTGGCGTCTACAATCCAATAGCAGACTGAATCTACTCCCCATCTGAGAATAGTCCTGTTCAGTCCAATTGCGATGCTCACGACACCATTGCAAACGGGCAGTACGGTTATGCCTGTTCAATGGGACACACACAACAGGTCTGTGGGCGTATAGTCCTCCTCCCTTCAAACGTCTGGCAACAGTTTTTCAGAAGCTCTGCTTTCCTGAGCCAGCAATAAACTGATTTGCTACCTGCTGAGTTGTGGTGCACCTGATCTTTTTAGCTGATAGTACGATATATCTGTCTTTTGCAGGCATCATACTTGTAACACGATTTTACCCGAGCCGCCTACTACACATTCCAGTAGTTTTAAATGACTTCCACAAACGTGAAGATTTAGATCAAGTTGTTCCAAAAGAAACTAGCACAGCGACCATAAGTCTATTGTACTATACCCCTCAGAAAGCCCTATTTGAAAAGACCAGTGGCGGAAGCGAAATTCAGAAGACATTTTACAGGAATTTCCTGCAACATTGAAGGTTGAATCAAGTGCTGACCCAGGTATTCAAATCTGTGTGCAGAAAAGGTTTCACATTCACATAAGATGTGAAAGGAAGTTTCTTCAATATAATGACAACTTCTATAAGTGGGATCACCTGAAACTCCAATTATGGTGAGATGTCTTTTAAGGTGGAAGTGTCCTGTAAATAGTCTCACTGCTTTCCTTAGACTGCTTCTATTGAGCTTTAATAATTCTTTTTGCCTTTTACTAGAGCATGTGGTATTTAATAGCCTTGCTTGTATTTGATCATTGGCATCGTACCAGTTCATGAACTGTTGTTTTCTGAAGAGATCAAAGACATTTTTTATGATCAATTCTTTAGAAATACCTAGCACTGGTTCAGGACCAAAAAAGTCAGTTGTTGATCCAGTCCTTTCCAGCTCATCAGCTAATTCATTTCCAGGAACACCAGAGTGCCCAGGCAACCACATTAAAGTGATGGGGTTATTATTAGCTAATTTACACAGAGTGAGATAACATTCCCAGACAAGAACAGAAGTTACAGTAGACTTCTCTAGAGCAAGTAATGCAGCTCGACTCTCTCTGTCAGAGCACAGATAATTATTCTTTTACAAGAATAGTTTCTGTCCAAGCATATTCTACTGCACATGAGAATGGCAAAGACTTCTGCTTGGAATACAGTTGTATATTTTACCCAAAAGGAATGATAACTTTGTGCCAACAGTAGGACAACAAATACCAGCTCCAGTGTTGGAATTCATTTTTGAGCCATCAGTATACCAGTAAATACAGCCTTCACTGATGGCAACATTATTCCAGTCTTCTCTCAAGGGAAATTTGATTGTATAAGGCTCATCAAAAGCATACTTAACAATCATGTAGTCAGTAGGCATACTTATAAAAGGATGACTAGCTACATCAGCAGTGAGGTTTCCCCAGGATAAAAATCTAGAGTAGTCCTTCTACTGACCTGTATTTTTAAGCCATAGGTAATAATGGGACAAATAATCATAGTGTAAATCCAATGAATAAATTTGGGATTTAAGCCCCAAGTTCTTCCAAATGCATTTCTACATGACCAGAAAGCTTTTTTTTGCTCTTTCAATACAAAAGTTGAAGTGCTTGTTCCAACTGAAGTTCATGTCAAAAAATACTCCTAAGAATTTAACTTCTTTGGAGTAAGTTAACTCTTGACCAAAAAAAGTTATCTTTTTCAGATTAAGATTCTTTTTCTTTGTGAAGGCTACCATAATGGTTTTTTGAGGTTTTACAGAAAGGCCTTTTTTACACGAAGTTTCAACTTGTTTGAGGGTGTTGGACATGATGCTAGAGATTGTTTCACCAAACTTACCTCTGACGATTATAATTAAATCATCTGCATATCCAATGGTGGTTATGCCTGGTTTTTTTAACACCTCTAAAAGGGAATCTACAACACCGCACCATAAGATGGGTAAAAGAACCCCTCCCTGTGGACAACCAGCTTTGGCTTGGATCATCATGTTTTCACCTAAAAATAAGGCACTGACAAATCTGTTATTGAGCAGATTTTCTATCCAAGAACAGATTGTGTCATTAACTCCCTTTCTAGCAAGAGATTATAAAATAGTTTCAATGGGTATCTTATCAAAGACACCTTCAATATCTAAGAAAACAACTAAAGCATGTTCCTTAGCCTTAAGTTCTTCTCCAAAATGAAGGATAGGTTGTAGATGGCACTGTCAGTGGATCTAACAGGTTGATATGCATATTGAGAGTCAGAAAGTGGTTTTTCCACTACATAGACTTCACTAATATATCTATAAAATTTTCAATTGCATTTAGTAGAAAAGATGTTAAGATGATAGGTCTAAAAGATTTAGCTTCATAGTAATTATCTTTCCCTATTTTAGGAATAAAAATTACTTTTGTATGCCTCCAAGCAATGGTATATGCCCAAAGGCTATACTTGCCCTAAAATTTCTACAGAGAATTGGAGAAATGCACAGGACTCCTTCAATATACAGATCCAGTACAATTCCATACATTCTTGGTGATTTAAAAGGTTTATAGGACATTATTGCCCATTTTGTTCGATCATAAGTTATGATTTTTTAATAACATTCCATTTACTTCTACCACAATTTGAGGTAGAGAGAGTAAAATTAGGAGTTCCATTTATTTTGTTGGATCCTGGAAAGTAAACTCTGAACAGCTCAGCCAGTGTCTCTCCCAGATTCTGAAACCTTAACATTTGGCAATTTAAGAGTGTTTAGAGAGCAGTTTCTTTCTTTAGACATTATTTTAACGTGTCTTGCACTAGCAGACACAGTTTTAATGTCAGTGCAGTAATTTTGCCAAGAATTCTTTTTAGAATTTCTGATATCTTTATTATAAGTGGTAAGTACCACTTTATATTTTTGCCACTCACCATTCTTTTTGGCTCTATTAAAGAGCTTTCTACATTATCTTCGCAATTTACTTAACTCTTTAGATCACCAAGGAACTAACCTTGGAGAGCAAGTATTGCTGACATCACAATTTTGATAAAATGCTTGGAGAATGACATGTTGCATATGATCAACAGCCAACTCCAAATCTGTTACCGAAGATAACTTACCAAAGTCACCTTCCTTGAGGAGATTTTCTAGATCTTTTTGTAGGAACCCCAGTTGGTATTTTTTGAGTTCCTACCAACCACCTCTAGTCTGTTTGCTCCTAAAACAGAAAAGCTATTGTATTGGTGGTCAGATAAGCTTATTTCATCAGACACTTTCCAATCTTTAATAAAGTCAGCACACTTACTGTTACATAAAGTGATGTCAATGACTTCTATTTACAGTAATAAAGGTGGGTTCATTACCTCTATTAAGAATAAATAGATTATAATACAAAATGTATTCTAAAAGATCCTCACCACATCTGTTGCAATCACTATTTCCCCACATAGTGTAGTGAGCATTTGCATCACATCATATGATGAGTTTCTTACTCAAATTGCTATAATCTAGAAGACCGACAATTTGCACATTAAATGTGTCTTTATCTTCGAAAGGAAGATATGAAGACATAAAGATGATTTCATCTTTGATTCCTTGCAATAAACAGGATACTTTTACAGCAACATTGTCCCCATTTAGGTAATTAACCAGAATGAGAGCATTTAATTTGTTGCTAATAGCAATATATGCTCTTGGTCTCAAACAATATTTATCATAAAATATGCTAAAACCCTGAACATGTAAGCCCAAAACAGAAACATTGCAAGTCCATGGCTCTTGAATTAAAACAATGTCAACCTCCCCTCTAGTCATTTTCTTGCTAAGAATAGCTGAAGCTGATCGACTATGATGAAGGTTGATCTGTACTACTTTGATGATACTTATCATTGTGGCACTAAGAAGAAGCAGTGTTACCCAAGTCTCCATAAGTAGGGAACTTACTTGAGTTTCCTGCACAAAACCTTTTCTATCTCACTCTCAGATAGAGGAGAGACAGGTTGCAGGGTTATATCAGAAGCAGAATCTAAATCCAGTTCCTCAATGTTAGGTAATTCCCTTTCCTTACTAGAAGGAGAGGATTTGCTTGAGAAGAAGTTGCACTTTCTTGTACAACTTCCATCTCTTCAATGCTCTGAACATCCTTCTGGTTTGGGTCCCAAAGAATTTTGAATGTTTCCCAATCGAAACCAGTATAGGTACCATAATTTGCCTTTTTAATGGCTTCTGAGGCTTCCATATCAACCTTGAAGATCTATCTAATAGAATGTGTCTCTACAGATTTCTGCAGAGTACGCCATTCTAAAGACTTAAACTCCGGGTTGAGTCTATTTAGCCGTTTCAGAAAGACAGCAGGATCCTTGGTATGAGGGTCCCTTGTCTTAAAGGCCACCTTTACCGGTTAATGTAGGTCACTGGGATCCAGAACACTGAGCCCCTCACCACCAAATAGACTCTTGTTACCATGGAAGGATTTTTTAATCCATTCCAGTTTCAAGTACATAAGAGAATTAGTGCCCTAGACACTAAGCTGAAGCCTCAAACCCTAGGCAGATGATTTCCTATGGGGACCTCATCTGTCCTGGTCAGAATCTCTAGCTGTATGGAGTCAACATCCTCCTTGTTGAGTTTGATGGTTGGGAAACCATCCTTCACAATAGCTGCTTTATGGCTTTTAACAGCCTGAGCAAAAGTCCCAGGTTGATGATCATCCCTGAGCTTTTTGGAGGCAGTGTTACTGGAAGAATGGGGTGACACCTCAAACCTAAGTCTTTTGTGCCACCCACCTTCTGAGCAATCTCTACCTACTCCCCTGCCTTAGATTGCGTCTTTGTGATTTTGTGAGAACTGGTTCTCCAACTGTGGTGTCTGTGTGTTGCCTTGAAGAAACTCCACTTCCTAGCAGCCAGATTGCCAGTGGTCTCCTTTTTGCCGGGATTCTGTTCCTTAGGAACCGTTTTGCTGGCTGATTGGATAACACCAGGAGATGTATCCAATCCTTTTTTATCATTTTTATTTTTTGTTTTTGTCATGCATAAGTGACATAGGAACTGGGAGGAAATATAAAGTCAACATTTGCATAGCCTTCCTGTGCATGTGGAAGGCAAACACACAACGAGGTTTTGCCTGGTTCCTCAAGGGGCCAGTTAGCGACACCATAATCCTGGTGCCAGTCATATATCAGCACGGAGCCTAACACCATGGATTGGGTTACCTTTCTGTATTAGTCAGGTGTATTAGCACAGCCTTCTCGCCATGGGTGACGCTACAAGGAACCTAAACTAAGTTTAGGTTCCAGACATTCATCACCTGTGCTACCTGTGTACACCCTCACACCACTTTAAGGTTACAGAACAGGATTTTGTGAGTGTCCATAGCCATGAAATAATGCTGTGAGCGATGTCGAACTTCCTGGCAACATCTGTTATTTTTCGCCCTTCTTCGATCTTTCCAATAATTTGGCCATGCATAAAATCATCTGAGTCATGTTGGGAAGACATGCCAAAAATTCCAAGTTCATCTATTAAATCTTTCCTGTAAAATTTTGACTTAAAACAACAACTGTCCACACACGCCAAAACATTTAAAGCTCTTATGAACGCTATCACGTAATGAACAGATGTGGAAAAAAATTTGCACAAAGGCATATTTCTCCTACTACATCCTGCACTAATTCTAATTTTCCCCATTTCGCTTCCTTTTATTTTGTGTTTGTTATGGATGATAGTGTTATCCGTCCTTAGCAATTGTCCAGCAGTGTAATTGTGTTATATTTGTGTTTATATGTCAATTAGTGATGTAACTTTATATTTTTCTTGGAAACATGCATATTTCATTGTCGGATGGGATGTTCTGTATCTGTTATGTATACCCTTGACTACGGAGCACCCTCCATGGCGCATTCTGTAATCAAGCCATTTTTGTCAACCTTTTTTCTTGTAAGTCTCAATGCAGTACTCATACACAAAACCGGGCACAGAAAACATGCATCAAAATAGACACTTTAGTTGCTGAAATTATTTATGAATGTATGAATGTTTGAGAATTAAATTTAGCATTTTTTATGCACTTATTAAACATTTAATTTGGTACCAGAAAAAGAATGTTACAGTTGCAGGGTGTCTTTAAATGATAAATTAAATTATAAATCCTTAACTATTTTTCAATTGAACATTTTCTTATAACAAAAAAATGCACGGAACTATATATTAATATTTGCTGGATTAACTTGACTTGTATCAACATTAATATTTGGCAAAGAAATTCACAAAATAAATTTAAAAACTTTACAGTAGAAATTAAGGTTAATTTAGTTAAACTTTGACATTTAATTTTAATCAACTAAATTGAACTATTAATTAATATTTAATTCCTGTTTTAATAAATTGAAAATTCAGAACTTCATATTTCATATAATTAGGAAATTGCAGAATATCATAAAACTTGCAAAATATAACAAAAATGAACATATATTTAAAAAAAACTTTCCCCAAAAAATGCAAAAAATACTAATTTCAAGAAATAAAAAGCAAAATAATTAATGCACATAAAAGCATTAAAATTCTCAAACATCAAGGGTAGCAAGAATTACTTAACAAATTATTTCATGAAGAAAAATTGCAAAACTGTACAAGCAGTCATGACAAATCCATACTGATGCAAAATCTATTCTTTTAAATAACATATTTCTTATCATGTTATTCTTTCATGTGCAAACATAAAATTCTCTTGCTTGCACAAAAATTAACAAATACTAGCTTCAATACAAAAATACTTAAATTTCTTTAACATAAAAATCATTTTTGTTTATAACAAATTTTTAAAATGCAATTCTTTTGTAAAAAAAAAATAATAATAATAATTATATTTTTAATAAAAAATTTAAATGTTCTTATAAAAATAAACAGTATAATTATACTTAAAATAGCAAAATATAATTATACTTAAACTAGTAAAAAACAGATTAATTATTTATATGAGCAATAAGTGTAACACATGTAAAATCTAGAAAACAAAATTATTGCAGTTTAAACCAGATATTGTATTATGAACTAAAATATAAAACCAGACATGTAAACATGCTTCAAAGAAAATTATTTTTAATCATAAAAATTGCATTTCATAACTTAAGAGATTCTAAATTCAGAGTTTTAAAAATCAGTAATAGAATATGAATTTTTATAGTGATCTGTACATGACAAAATATTCTTTAAACAATTGATGAAATTTTAATATGTAAACTTACAGCATAGACAGTGTAGTAGCAAACCACATGAGCCCATACGAATACCTTCATCATAACGATTAAATTCTCTACTTTCTTTTTCTGCTTGAGGTCTACCTTGATATATTACCTAAAATATTTCAGTAATATATAAGCTTTAGCTCATAATAGAGATTAATAATTATTAACGAAACATGGTAATTAAACAATGATTATGTCAAAAAACACAAAAAATTTATAACTGATATAAACATCTAATAGCAAAGAGAGAAATATGAAAACATTATACTATTTCCTAACACTTATTATTCATAACAAACCAACAAACTACATTAGAATGAGACACCACATTGAGAGGAAAGTTAATTTTTAGGCAAAAAGAAAGAATTGGAAAAATCTGAGTAAATTAAAAAATGAAAACATTGTTCAACATGCTAAGAAAACAGATAATTTTACTATACAGTTTAATGTATATTGATAATATATTTGCTCTAAAATAAAACTATCAGATTTAAAATATTCAACATACCTAGTTGATTTTTTTTAAATTACAATTAATATCAAAATTGATAATTTTATGATACAATTTAGATTGCCTCTATGATATATGGCCAATATGATACAATTTGATTTGCATCTCAAATTTGAATCAAACAAAAGTTTGCATTTTTAGCAAAATAATCTTAATATTTAAAGAACATCAAGTTTCTAGTCTAGTTAACTTTATAAAACATTATTATCATACTTACAAAACAATAAAAAATCATTTAATGTTTTAATAATTGTTTCTTCAAAAAGTAAATAATTAAGTATTAATTAACTACTGCCAAGAAAAATAATGAAATTTAAAGTAACATTTTCAAATTGACAAAATATCACTCTTAATACTGAAAAAATTCATAAAATTTTTAATAAAATTTCTTTTTAAAATTTTACTAGCAATATTTTTAAATTAAAAATATGAAGAAAATCACATATTTGCATTGAAATATTCAATAACGCTGAAAAAACTGGCTCTAACTGTTAGGAAAAGACTTATAAAATTTCTTACATTCTAAATATATATGAAACTAAATTATAGAAAGAACAAATATTTTGGATAAAATTGGCTGATAAGTAAAGTTATTGTTTTTGCTTTAAACTTTTTTAGGGAAAGGGAAGAATACAATATAAATTATTAAGCAACACCATGTTTTTATTTTGTTCCTTTTTCTCAATGAAGTACATCTTTACTATTTAAAACTGTTTAATTTTTAACTATATTTTCAGTAATTTCACTGTATAATAAATACTTTTCTAATTTTTAAAAATGTATTTTGTTATACTTGTTTTAACCTTTTCAGAATGGATAAATAATATATGCATTGCTGAATATTAGACTTCCTGAACAGGAGATCTATGGACATTAAAAATCTGAACAATTTATGATTACTAAATTACATACTGCACCCATTATATTAGAATTGAATGTAGTTTTAAGCTACATTCAATTCTAATATAATATTGTTCATAAAACTATAATAGTATACTAATAGTATACAAATTTATTTGTATACTATTATAGTTTTATGAACAGTGATAACAAATAAGTGATCCTACAAAATTAATGAGCAAGAAGTTACTAATGGTAATAATGAGGAAAAATGAAGTTTTGTATAATAGTAAATAATTTTTCTATTGTACAAAACTTCATTTACTCCATTATGAAACTAATTTAGTGTTTATATTTGTTACAATATAGCTATTAATAATAGCAAAATTATATTAAATTTTGATATCTTCCCTAAATATTCTTATCATCATATTTAATTGTAAAATATAGTATTTAAATATTATTAGACAATATACCTGCAGTTCCAATAAATTTTTATCAGTATTTTAAAAATGTTTTTTGTATATTTGGAATTCTTTTTTTAGGACTACTTATTTTATGTAACATTATGTTCATTTATGTATTTCAATAAATTATTATGAATTTCAATAAACATGAAATTGCATAAAATAAATCAGAACTCCTAAAAAAAAATCCTAATATGAAGAAAATCATTTTCATAGCAAAAATTTCTTAAAAAATATATTTTTTTCATTTTTGCTGAAAACTTTAAAATTAATCACTTGTCATTCAAATTTCTATAAATAAACAAATTAAGCATATTTCATAGTGCTATTAACCTCTTAACTGTGACATATATTTCAGAAAAATGGACCAAAAATGGAAAAAATTTTTTGACTGTTTAATTTTATTCTTTATATTATTATAAGAGTTGGAAAATGCTTTTTTATTACAAAAATTTTAAGTACAATAACTACTATATTTATAATTTTTACACACATATAAAACATTGATTACGCATATATGTTATTCATATTGAGCAAATTAAACAAAATTTTGAACCTATATATAACTATTATAATTTAAAAAACATGATTTTCAATACATAAATTTCACAAATTTTTTACAGTATGCTATATCCCAAAACACTGTAATGGTGCACAAGCCTATATATTGCACCCTTTACAATAAAATCTTGTCTCATGCCTTATTCTCTTCCCTTGTTCATCAGTTTCATGACAGCATATAAAACACTGCCTGGTTGGAGCAGACTTTTTACCCATTGATGGGGTGTGTTCTGGAATTTGTCGAACTGTGAGGCACAGTAAGCTTAAACTAGGGTGCCCTGGTCCTGGTAGCTGAACATTTGGTTTATTTAGTTCAATTGAATTTCTGAAGTTCATATTAATTTTCACATCTCCTGCTGAAATATACAAAATAAAGGAGTTATTTATATAACGCCTGGTGTAGGAGATGGAAAAACATTTTCTAGTAATATTTTTTACCTCCTTTTCTAGCAACCGGGTAGTCTGTAAGATGTTGAACGACTTTATCATCACCTCCCATAGTGTCGATGTAGTTAATGGACTACCTTCGGTTTCAGTTTTTCTTTTTTATCTTCAAACTCAATCATTTTGGCGATATAGACTGAAGAAAGCAAACATCCTTTTTATCAGTCCATTTTATAGCAGTAACTTTTCCACGTTGAAAAGCAAGAACTTCACCTTTCTTATTTATTCTTTTGAAATAGGTATTTGATTTTGAGGAACCTTAAATATACTCCTCATCGGTGTCTGAATCGGACATTGTGTAAAAAAGAAAATTATTTCCAAAAAACTCACCAAAAAGCAACTGAAACTAAATAAGAAAGCGAAACTCTGTTGTTGTTGTTGTTTATCAACCCAAGCATGCCTTTGTTTATCTGAGCAGCTGACACAACACCCACATTTTCCCTCATCCAACCGAAGACAGAATTGGTAAAAAACTAGGACTATTTGTGCTATTTATTAGGAAAATAGAGAACTAAGTATCCTAAAGTAGAAATGAACTAAGCTTGGACTTCACAAAATAGAAACGTTAATTTTTCTTCCGCCAAAACTGGATTCGGGCAACACTGGCAAGGGATTAACCATATATTCAAAATAATTTAGGTCTCATGAAAATTATGCAAAATATAAACTGAATTTATATTATGTTCAGTCATATTAATGCAGTCATCATTACTTTTATTACCCAATTAATATTGTGTATAACACAAAAATATATAAATATATAATACATAATAGTTTAATAATTCAGTACTTTTCAGCTTCATAAATGTACATTTAAACTCATTAAGCTAGCTCATTATAATTAACCTAACAATGTGTCAAACTTAACAAAAGTTGTAGTAAGCAAGTTTTCATTAGTATTTATAAGAATAAGAATTTATATTTTTTCCTATATGCAACAATTGTTAAATGGAAATTTAAATATAAATATTAAATACAATTAGTAAATATTAAATATGATTTAAATAAAATATTAGCAAACAATGTCAGATGGTGAAATTTTATTTTAGTTAACATTCTGATAAAAATAAAACAGTATTATATGACCATTGCAAGAAAATGATATATGTTTTCATATATATGAATAGAAAATGAAAATATAACAAAATATAAAATTAATAACGTATATTTGAAGAATAAACTCAGATCTTTTTCTTTCACTTTTTAATTTATGTGAAAAACTATACCAAATTATGTTTGATAAATATCAAAAATTATTAAAATATTAGAAGTTACTTTTTATTCAAAACAAAAATAATGTGCAAATAAATATCTTTTATTTTTTACCTCTATTGATTCTGGCACTGAAAATAATTTAATACGCTGTTTAAAGATTCATTCTAATTTTTTTAATCCCATCAACATACTCTAATAGGCTAATTAAATTTTCACTCTTTTATTAATATTAATTTATTTTATTAACATTAATTATTCCGGCTTTTCATAAGCATTTGCTAAATGAATTCATTAACAATAGTTGCATAGAAATAGTTCTGTAGCATTGTATTATTTAACACAATTACTAGGGCTTGATAAAAATATCGACATAAAAATAAAATTATCACAAATAAGATTTTCATTTTAGAAACAGCTATCATAACAAATCCAACATATTTTAATTAATGAAATTAGATTAATTTTATATTAAAAGTGGGTAATAAAACCAGAAAATCTTTCAATTATCCAAGCCTCTAGAAAATTTTTTTAATTATTTCCTTCTCCTCAACAAGAAACTGAATTTAGTTCTTCACATAAATGCAAATAAATCTAGAAAAGTTGATAGATATTGAATAAGTAATCATATTTTATCTGCTGATATAATATTAAAAAAAAAAATTCTATTTTCACGTATATTTTATAAATATAGCAAAGAATAATGATTTCAAGTTGCCATTGCCGTACTCTTGTATAAAAGCAAAAGTTATTGTATTCTTAAGTAGAATAATTATATCCTTATATAAGATATAATTGAATACCAAGTATACTTCAAAATCTCATCATATGAAAAGATGAGAAATATCAGAGCAAAACATAACATGTAAGTATAACAAAACAAGTGATATCACAACTGCAGAAAAATAGGAGTTGAAAATATTCAAAGCTAACATAAAATGTTTTTTTTTTCTTAC
>CM057809.1:9307911-9330411 GCA_030067965.1 Latrodectus elegans
TAAAAAGATGTCTAAAAATCATTAGTAAAAAGTTTTGTTGCATAGATTGTTTTTATAAAGAATAAACCATTAATGTATTTTGTAACCATGTCATTTTATCTCCTAACATAACTGAACATTCAAATTCTTTTATTAAAGCCGAGGCACTTCAATTTTTCAAAAAAATTAAATGTTAGCAGTTTTGCTTCAAATATATTTTCTAGAAGTTGTATGTGTAGGAAATATTTTTAAAAAGTCCATTTTTCTGTCCGCTCATTTATATATGACAAAAACCTTTGTTTCAATGCTTAGTCGCTTTTTTATCATGCTCCTCCTTAAAGTTTAGAACATACAACTATTCAAATAATATTCAAGGCAAATAGGACATTAAATTTTTTCCTCAAGCTTCTGAAAATATCAATACTGTGCTTGATAGAATTGGTACAAAAATAAAAATGTTATACCGATGTTTGTTTCGTAAGGTTTACTGCAATTTTTGGGGAGCCTTCCTATATTAATTTTAAGTGTTGTATAACTTTCTCGCTAACCTAAATTCAATACTTTCACACAACCTCTGATTTTGAGAATCGTAAAATTAAATTTAATATCATAATTTTAAAAATACTTCCTCTTATTTACTTACCCAAAGAAAGGTTTATCACTAAAGGCTAGAAGTCAATTTCACATATTTTATAAAAATACTCGTTACAAAAAAAATAACAGTAAAAAATCAATGTTGTTGTTAATGTTTGATCAACAATATACACAAGAATACCTTTTTAATTACTCAAGTAATATTAACTCCTTACAAAGGCCTTTTATATGGCATTAACATGTATTACAGCAGTTTTTATAAACCAGGCAGTAAGACAAAAATTAAAAAAATCCTCTGTATTGCTACTGAGTAAGAGGGATTTGATTTGATTTTGTAAGGTTTACTGATGCAAGGTCCAATACTGGACATTTCTGCACAGTACAATATTTAAAACTGAAGGTAAAAATTCTGTGTGAAAAGACTACTCAGATGTATACAATGGAATATATTAAAAGTTCAAGAAAAGTATATGTAAAAGATTATTTTGGATAAAAATCTTAAATAGAATTCAAGAAACCTATTGCACGTAAAAATGCAAACAAATTTCTATGTGGTTTAAACTTAATCAAGACTGATAAAATTAAATTTGTGGTGTAAAAAAACAATTTGCGTAAATTGTTGAAATTAGGACAGACAATTAAAATGTGATGTACTGTATATGGTACATTACACATGTCACAAATTGGAGTACTCCGAGACAAGAATAAGTGCTTGTGTGTAAATCTAGTATGTCCAATATGAAGTCGTGTGAGTTTTACATCAACTTTTCGCATGGAAGCAACTGGGAATGGAAGAATGTAGGAGGATATACTATATAATTTATTGTTCTTCTGCAAATCCCATGTTTTTTACCAGTGGGAGGAAAGAAAGTCATTAATAATTTGTTTAATGTCAAAAAATGTTAATGCTGTATGTAAAATGTCAGAGGCATTTTTAGCAGCATTATCTGCAAGCTCATTCCCAGCAATGCCAACATGACATGGAACCCAACAAAACAAGATGTCAAATTCTTTATTCTTCAATATATTTAAAATATCCAATATTTCTATAATAATTGGATGACACTTATCATTAAAATGATCTAATTGCATGACCACACTTATGAGATCTGTATAGATACAGTATTTTCCTTGAGAGCTGGATTATATTATTTCTAGAGCACATTTAATAGTAACAGCTGCAGCTGTATAAACAGAATATGATACATGCAGTTTATAGCTGTAAACTACATTTCCAACAACAATATCCCAACCAACATGACCAGTTGATTTTGAGCCATCTGTATATACAGTGATGTGGGAGGAATAATGAGAATGAATGTGTGAAAATAACTGTTGCAAAATAAGGAGAGATGTAGCTGATTTATTGCATCCAGTAAAGGGTTTGATTATATTGACAACAGGAATATTTCAAGGAGGAAATCTTAGAACATGTTTGACTAAAATATGTAAATCAGAGAACTCAGATGAAGATAGGAATGAATTTGTATGCTCATAAAATGGTAATATGTTATTTGGCCGTACATTATATAGCCTTCTGAAAGAGGGACAAATAACCATTGATCTCAAAGGGTGTTGCGATACTGATAGCATTTTAAAATGGTAATGTAGAGAGAAATAAATTTCAGATCAAGAGGTAACTTGTTGCAAATTACATAAAGGCTTTGGACAGGAGATGTCCGGAATGCTCCAGAGCAGATTCGTAAAATTGAGTGATGAACAGAGTCTAATTTGTGCAAAACTGATGATCTGGCTGATCCATAAACTACGCTACCATAGTCAATTCGTGATAGAATAACTGACTTAAACACTCAGAGTAATGCTTTACGATCAGCACCCCAAGAGGTATTCTAAAGAACTTTCAGAATATTTAGTGATTTTTTGGATCTTTTGTGCAAATCTAAGATATGTGGTAGGAAGGTTAACTTTTTATCAAATATAAGCCCAAGAAATGATATCTGATTAACTACAAGAATAGTTGTGCCTGATATGTTAATTTTTGGATAAGGATGAGGCCCAGTTTTTCTGCAAAAATGGATACAATTGCTTTTACAAGCGGACAATTTTTATTACACCAAGCAACTAAATTATTAACAGCAGTTTGTAATTGCCGTTCAATCAGTCGCATATTAGAACCTTGGCAAGAAATTTGGAGGTCGTCAACATATAACGTTCCATGGACAGATGGTTGCAATACATGAAGAATGTTGCTGATGCAAATATTAAAAACAGTAACATTTAAAAACACTTCCCTGAGGAACCCCCTTACATTGGATATTTGGATTAAATAAAACAGATCCTATACGAACATTAAAAATGCGAGAGTTTAAAAAACTCTGCATAAAAATGAGTAAATTTCCCTTGAAATTAAAATTATACAAAGTTTGAAGAATTCCATAACGTCATGTCTTATCATAAGCTTTTCTATGTCAAAAATTATGGACACCAAATGATGTCTCAAACAAAGGCATTCCTAATTTGTGTTTCTATGTATGCAATATTGTTCAGAGTAGATCGACCTTTCCGGAAACCACTTTGATAAAATGATATGTACTGATCGTCTTCAATTACATAAACAAAACGGGCATTGACCATACGTTCCAAAGTTTTAGCAAGGCAACTTGTGAGAGCAATCAGACGATAGTTTTGAGGATTAGCTGGATCTTTCCCAGGTTTAAGAATTGGAATAATAATTGCTTTGCTCCAGAGACTGGGATAGACATGTTCATTCTATATTCTATTGAATAGAAAAAGAATGTTTATTAAAGATTCATGATTAAGATGGGAACAAAGAATCTTATATGAGATACCGTCTGGTAGAGGACTAGTATTTTTGGTTAAGGACAGGGCTCTCTGCAATTCCAGCAAAAAGAAATTGCAATTATATGGATGTATGGCTTTATCATGAAACTTTATAGGTTTTCTTTTCAGCTTCCTCTTTGATTCTGAGAAATTTAGGATCATAAGAGGCTGGACTAGATACCATTGCAAAAGTTTCACCTAAAAGTTTGGCAATATCATATTGAGAAGAAATTGTGTCAGCTCCTATGTCTATTTCTTGAAAGCCGTGTCATTTTCCATGTTAGGGCACCTGCGAAAAACAGTCCACAACTTTTATTGTTTTTTGGCACTCACGGTTCCACCATGGTTTATGATATTTGCGTGGAATTGGGGAGCGCTTGGGAATTGTGTTTCTGGCAGCATCTAGAAGTATCAGTTTTTGCACAACATCATTGATATTATCACTTCTAACCATACAGTCAATAATCGCAGCTAATTGAGTGTAAAGAGACCAGTCTGCACAATGATAAGAATAAGAGGAGTGGAAGATTTGTGGTCTGCTTATACCAGTTTGATTTATAATTAAAGGAAAATGATCACTGTTATATAAACCCTAATCAACATTAAAATTTAATGAAGGTAGAATTGATGGAGAGCAAATAGCTAACTCTAATGAATGAAAAGTTCTTGATGGTTATTCCTATGGAATTTAGAAGGCAGATATTGTTATTAGAAATGAACTGTTCAATTATATTGCCACGAGGATTCATATTATCACTACTCCATAAGGTGTTATGACCATTGAAGTCACCAAGTAGAATAAAGGGTGCAGGTAGTTGATCCAGCAAACTGTTTAAATCGTTTTCATGGATGATCACATGGGGAGGTAAGTAAATGCTACAAATAGTAATGAGAGATGTTGAGTGTATGTATACTGCAACAGCCTGTAATGAAGTGTTAAGGGATTGTATAGTGCTAGGAATATTAAGACACAAGAATGCATACACCTCTAGAAATTGAATCATGATTAACATCTTTCCTCACACAATTATATCCATGCAAATTTAAATTCTACTGAGGTTTCTAAAATGTTTCTTGGATGACAAAACAAATTGAATTATACAGATTTATAATTGTTTTTATATCTTCTATATGAGTGGGAAAACCTCGACAATTCCAAGAAACGAAAGTTCCCATTAAGCTAAGCTGAATGCTCCGGCATTGCAGCACACCATCTGGGATTCAGATGAATCTCCACTTAGGATTGTTTCATCATCTGATGGGTCTACATTTTTTATATCTGTCTTAGAGACAGTTGAGCTTCTTTTACTCTTTAAATATGATTTATGAAGACCTTTTTTTCCATTCTTTAATTTTAGGGATCTTTGAGACTTTGATTTTGCGAAAGACAGTGAAGAAATTCCTTTCATAATAGGTGAGACATTTATATTAGAAATATTTGAGGATAAGTTTGGAAAATTTAAGAAATCTGTTTGGGTAGTACTGCAAGATTTAATGACTTTTTTAATTGCTTTTGAATAGCTAATACCTTGATTAGGGGTACGGAATGACACTGTATGCCTGGCTTCAGGGTAAGAATAGTTTTGTTTTACTTTGACAGTAATAATTTCCTTTTCTAATATCCAGGTTGGGCATGATCGCAAGTATGAGGGATATTCACCACTGCAGTTAACACATTTTTCTTGTAATTGACACTGACTACTGTCATGTCTAACAGATGCACATCGAGCACAAGTCAAATGTCACCTACAAATAGTTTTTGCATGGCCAAATCGCTAACATTTACAGCAACGTAATGGATTTGGAATATAGGGGCGAACACTACAATTTAGGTAGAGATTGATAGGTAGTATAGGAGCTTTTATAGATTGAGATAGTATAGGAGTAGCAAACATGAGTATAAGGTGTTTAGTTCTTATAATTTTGCTCTTTCTCCTGATTGTAATGCGCTGCACATGTTATACTTTTTGGTCAACAAGATTACCTAAAATTTCCTTCTCTGAAACATTAAATAGAGCATCTGCTGAAATTACTGCCCATGTAGAATTTAACCTACTATGAGGAGATACTATAACATGTATATTACCAAGGCTTTAGTTTTAGGATGGCTTTGGCCTGTTCAATTGATAAAACTTCAACTAAGGGATCACCAGATTTCATCTTGCGAACATTTTTGACACTTTCAACTGTACCAATAAGACACTTATTAATTAAGAAAGGGGAAACATTTTCAAAATTGCCCTCTGTTCTTTTAATACCAAAATATTTCTGATCCTGTATCATTTGTTGCTCTATAGGGAGTAAAGAGTTAGAAATACATTCCATAGAAATAGGTTAATTACTTCAAGGCCTGACTGCACCACACACCATCGAGCCCAACAAGGGGATGCAGTACAACAGCATCAGTGCTAGCCAAACCTTGTACGCTTTCAATATATCTCTGGCGTGGCCTCCACATGAGTAAGAGGTGAATACCCGAATAATAAAACTAAGTCAATAACCTACTTAATACCAGTTTTTTTTTTTTTCAAAACTCAAATTAACCAAACAATGCATATATTTTTAACAAAGTATTTTAATGTAATGCAATAAAACAAAGCTCAACAATGTTATAAATAGATGAAGAATAATTCTATATCAATAACATAAGCAATATCAGGTTCTAAAGCAGTCAATTTTTAAGTAATAGAGTAATTACACTCCTATTAATAATTACAAACTTTTTACAATCTAACGGCAAACTTAAGTATACCTCAACTATTTGTACACTATATTTTATCATAAAATAAATAATTTAACATATAAAATAGCAAAGTTGGCTGAATCAACTTATACACAAAATAAAAATATTCACACCAAACTGTCACACATTGAAATATCGGTATTGATTGAATAATAAAGAGCTATTCAAACATAATTTAAACTTAAATTTTTAAATAAATAACACCTAAATAAAATTCATTTTAAACTTGAAACATAATAAACTTCAATTTTAAAAATCAAAGAAAATGAAAGCTTGAAGCATAAACATACATTTAGTCTCAGCCAAAGTTAAAACAAAAAAAAAAGCGTTTTTATGGTTTACAAGGCTTAGGGTTCCCTGTTGAACTCTTCACTCCCCATGTACCTTTCACACTCCATTTTTCACAGCCAATTTCAGAATTTTAACTGGACATTACTTTCTCCAAGGACATTTAAGCTGTATCGGCATGGTTAACACGCCCTACTGTACTCTGGGTCCTGTTTTTATGGACCTTATTCATTTGACAAGCTGTCCTGCACTTTCTCTTTTGAATTGTTTACCCAACAATTTCCACAATAAGGCTAATTTTTATTGGGCTTCCAGAAGACTCATGTGGCCAATAAGGACGCTGTCCTAACGTAGGATAAAAAAAAAAAAGAAAAAGTTTCAGCCAAATTTCCCAAACTAATAAAATAAATAACATTGCATAAACGATTCAAAAGTGCATAAACTTTAAACAAATTCCATACTTCAGAGCTCATCACAGATTACTACACCAGTATCTATTCTAGGACAGACTTTAGATTACTGTGCCAGAATCTGTTCTAAGTAGCTCATTTGACATTAGTACCAAGTGATTTAATAAAAAAAATAATATTCATAAAATAGCTAAAACATTCAGTAACAAACATCACCACACACACAAATATTTCAATTTTACATAAAAACTTCAATCCTATAATTTTTACTGGTTAAACTACCAGCATAACTAGAATTTTACAAAACAATGCTTGATTGGATCCTATCTGGAACCACGTCATTGCCAATAGCAATATCTGAGAAGTAAAGACCCCACTTATGGTCAAGAGCTATAAATTTAAGCATTATTATTCATTGAAATTTATTATTAACTTTTCCTTCACTAATTTTTAAATAATGTATGCTCATTTTAAAAACTGCATGAAATTTTTAAATGTTACTCTGAAATAGATTATTAATATAATATAAATACCATATAATAGATATGATTTTTTTATGTATGCTATTTGCTGTTTCAAAATTCCATTTTTAAGCAAATATTTAATTTGTATTTATCATTAGTTTAATTATGTATGATTATTAAATGTTAAAATATCAAAACATGAAGTAAGTAATTTTGCAAAGTACTTTTAGTATAAAATGTAATTATAAATGTAAAACATAACATGAAGTAAAAATTTCTTTTTTTTTTCTTCACAAATTGAGCTTATTTGATCAAAGGTTTGAAATTTTCAATGTTCTTATTTATATATCTTGTATCGTTTATATGAAATTGCTTTACTTCATTGAGCACTGGACAATATTTTCCGTTCACACAGTGCCTACTTTCTATTAACTATACAATAGTAATATACATAGCAGCATATTAAAAACATTCTTTTTCCTCTGTTGTGAAGTAATTGGTTAAAGTAGTATTTTACCAAATATTTTTAATATAAGTAGTCTAAAAAAATAAGGTTAGACTTTTTAAAAAAAATCGATGTGTACTTGCATAAAATCCCGTTAAACAAGAAAATTTGCATAAATATCACCTAAGTGACACCAAATGATTCAGTGTTGTTTTTAGTATATATTTAATTAGAATTAAAACAGAAAGTTAAAAATATTATGATAGTTTATTCACAAAAATAACTAAGCATAAAAATATTTTAATATAAACAGCAACAAAGTTATTTAAATGAAAAATCTATAATATAACATTATGCCCCATTCAATAATTGAACAATAAATAAATCTTAGTGCAAACAGCAATACTAGAACCTTCCAACTAAGTTCCTTTTTAAATGGATACTTCTTTGTGTGTGTGTCACAGTTTTTAACATTACAATACCATTATTCATGAGATTCAAATGAACTTTTATATTGAGCTCACTGGAGCATTTTTTAGATGCTAGAAACCTATTTATATAAAATAAGCAATTGCATTTTGTTCAGAAGTAGCTAGGCTACAGATTTTTTTCTTCTTGCGGTCTCTTTCTGTTTCTAGAAAATTGTCAAAAAACAAGCTGAAATATTTTACTTTAAAGTAGTATTGACATGTATTTACTTATACTCTTTTCTTTTTGTATGACACTTTAGATAAATTGATTTGTTCTTCTCAGATTATAAATACATCTGCTATAATTGATTGTATTTAAATTATAAGAGTACTTTCTTAACTAATTATTAGAGTTTTAAATTTAAAATATGTACTATATTAATAATCCTAGTGAAATTTTACTGTTTTTTTTTTTTTTTTTTACACAACTCAGAATAAATTATATACTTGCATCAACATTAGGTATCTCCAAAATATCACATGTACTAAATATATGATAGTAACTTTGTCCAATCGTTTGTTTCTTTAAACAAGAGTTCAATTGAGGTTTATCACCTACATATTATGAATTTAAAATACCTTTATGTTTAGTTAACTTTTGCAAATAAACTTTGCCACAATAAAAAAAAAAACTTTCTTATTAGTATGTTCTAAACTACTAATTCCATTTTCTAATTCTTATTAAATATGCAATGAAGAACAATATGAAACTATTTGAGAAAAATTTAGCGGATTAAGTAGATTTTATACACACACATATACCTAAATTATATTCTTGGTAAACATAGTCACAATTATATTATTTTAGCAAGACAACAAAAGCATACTTTTCAACTACACCATAATATTCATTTTAAAAAATGTGATATTTTAATAGAATACTAAATGGAACAAAATATAACAAAAATATTACCTTATGCATAACTTTAAATGGGGATATTTCCGTAAGCAGATCTGGTCTGATTCTACGCCAAATTCCTTGCCAAACATGATGCCAAGAGGACGATAGCAATCTTGTTATGGTGCTAGCGCACCATAACAAGATTGCTATCATCCTCATGTTGATTAGACAATGACGTCAAATACAGAGGCGGAGTAAATGACGTTTTGTCATTTTCTCCCCCTTTCTATGTGACGAAAATAGGCGGAGTTAATGACGTATTTGTGGTAGTTTCTTATAAATCTCCAAGCGCTTTTTTTGAACTTTCTCTTGCATTTGATTCTGATTGTTTGTTTGTTACCAAAACCAACGTTTAATCAAAATGCATCCTTTTTTGGAAAACTTTTCAGTATTTTCCATAATTTTACTGGAAAATGATGCTTTAGTCCAAGAGATTTTGGAATACTATGGTATCATTCCGAGGAAAACTCATTTCATAAAATGCCCTAAATGCAATTCAACTATGAAAGGAATTTTAAAAAAGAGTACGAAAATTGGTTTTAGATACATTTGTTCGAATAATTATAAAAAAAAATGCACTGCAATGATAAATCCTACTGATAATACTGTATTAGAAAATAGCAAAATATCGCATAAAGATATTTTAACACTTATAATACTTTTTGTTCTTAAATGGAAGATAACAGATTCTTTAGAAAATATTAATAATTGGCGAGGTAGGAGAAATGAAGTAAAAATGTCCTCAGAAACTATATGCGATTGGTTCAATTATTTCAGGGAAGTAGCTGAAATTCATGCTTCCCATTGTTATAAACAACTTGGAGGTAAAGGTAAGATCTTATTTTAATTATTGTACCAGTTATTTGTAAATAAAAAAGTAACTTCAGATTGATGGAACTGAATTAATATTTTTTATACTAAATAGTCGAGTTTGTTATTTTGAAATATATTTTGGATAATTTTTAAGCTAATGTCATATTAATATGTATAGATGTTAATAAATATTTTTTATATGTTTCAGGAAAATCTATCATGGTTGACGAAACTTTTCTTACAAGGAGAAAATATAATCGAGGGAGAATAACTTCTAACCATACAACGACTGTATTTGGTAAAGATTAATTGACTATAAATATTTCTTTGATATTAATTTTTATTTATATAATAGTTAATCGTTCGATTATTTTCACTGAAAATTATGCAATTTCTATTATTAGGTTTGTTTTGTCGTGAAGACAAAGAAGGATTGTTCTTCATTACTAATGGGAAGCGAAAAAGAGATTTGTGGCCGTTGATTTCAAAGTATAGTCTATTTTAGTTAAATATATTTATAATAACTGCTGTTTTTCAACTTGCTCTTTCCTGAGTAATAAATATGTCTATAATGATCTCTTATAATTAAAAGATAAAATTTCCTACTTATAACATTTTACAGATCATTTCTATACATTTATATTATTTATTAAATATTTAAAAATTAATATTGATTTATAATCAAAACTTTATTGATAACCAATTTTAAAACAGCATGCGAACTTTTGTTTAGATTATTCAGAACAGTTATATAGATATAAAACTAAGTTATTTACTTGTATTTTTTAATTTACATTTAAATTACAGGTTCTGCCATCCAGACACGAAAACTATCTATTCTGATGCAGCAGCTCAATATCAAGGAGTTGAAAATTTATTTGCAAATGCTGTACATAAAACAACTAATCATTCAATCGGAGAATTTGTAGATCCTAGCGATTCCTTGAACACAATTAATCCTTTGGAAAAGGAAAATAAAATATTAAAAAAATCGCTGAATAACCGCCGGTCAAGTAAGTTTTTGAACTCATAAGAAATAATCAATTAGGTAAATAAATTGATTATAGGATGTATAATTAGTTCTTTTATAGGAAGTGTATTAACTGCATCTATGGCTCTGCACTTTTATCGAAGAAGAAAACTAGATCCAATCGCTACCCTTGGAGGAAAAATCCAGCAATTCTTAGATGATATTGCGGAGGTTTATCCAGGTAAATATTGAATTTGTTTACGGTTTTTTTTTTCATCATTTAATTTTATATTCTAATATATATTTTTATTTATGTAGGCTACAGAAATGGCGTTAGGGCAGAAGGCCTAAGAATGAGGGAAATTGATATTCCTACCGCTGAATCCGAGGGCATTGCGCATCTGATGCCAGAGCCTAAAAGGCCTAGGTATGGCGATGTTCACCCTTTGGATGATGATGAGGTTATGTTTATAGATGGTGCCCGTGATAATGATTGGGTTTAAAATATTTGTGAGCATGGCACCAAGAAAACATGCACTGGAGCTGCCCATTTAAAAAACAGTCGGTGCAACATGGTGAAGGGGGTCCACGTCCCTTGCGCTGGAAACCTATATTTAGGTTACTGACGCTTCACCAAACTTCATCTTAATGAAGATTTAAATAAAGTTCTGGAAATTGAAATTTCTTTTTTTTAAAAGTAATTTCAATGTAGGATTTGTATATTTTGTTGTTCATATAAATAAAATATACTTGTCTACATACATACAAACAGACATTAAATGAAATAAACTGAAATGAATATATTAAATACTAGTAACAATTGAAAATTTTCATTGTTTAACTCCGCATTAAGTAATTTTCAATAAGTTATGTATAATAAATTACTTAATAATAACTTATTTAATTTTCCTCATAAAATTAAAAAAAAACTAGTAAAGTTTTTCTGCAAATTTAATATTTAAATTAACTTTACTAATTAATGTAACTGATTCATAATCTAAATATAAAATATTTGAAAAATCGTAACTCAATAAATAACAATACAGAAATTCAAATAATAAAAATAATGCAAATCAGTTTCTTTAGATATTATAATACAAAATATTATTTCTATATTTTAATTGATATAGAAATACTTATTCTATTAATATTAAAATACTTATTATATAATTTAAATAATACACTGTGTATCATGAAAAACGCTAAGATACTTAACACTGATCAATTGGATTAGCATTGCTATACATCAAATAAAAATTCAAACTAAAATTTGACAAACACTTTTATTACAAAGTATATTTCGATAAATTTCAGTCTTATAAATAAAGTTGTTCAAGCAAAAATTGAATTTCTATAGCTTAACTTATGAAATAAGAAAGTGTTTTGTGACCACATAGTCACGTATGTTTTCTCTATTCTCGCATGTTATCAAGAAGAATGATAGTTATCTCACTCTTAATTAAATTCTCTCACTTTCATGTAAATAGGCATTCATATTGTGTGTCATTCAACGGGAACTAAATTTTTTTTTGCTGTATTAATCTTTTAAACAGTTTTCATTATCTAACTCCAAAACATTCAAATTCATCTTATTATTTCTTGTCCTTCTAGTAAATCTTTGTGAATTATATAACATTTTCAAGATATCTACAAACTTTTCTTATCCATCACAAATATGTAAGATTCTACATATGTATATTATATACAAATTTACAAGTATAAAAAAAAACCCATAAGTGAAAATGTGGGAGTTCTAAAACTTGACAGTTCAAAATTTTGAGGCAGGCCAAGTTACAAGAAAACAAAATTGCGTAAAGTGAATGCATTATCTTAGAACAAACAAATTGTTTTTGTGACGAGAATCAATATTAGACGATGATAAAATTTTAAATTACAGATTCAATAAGCAAATTATTTAAAATATAATTAAAAAACAATATGTGTATAAAAAATTTAAGAATTTCTGGATAAGAGCCTGAAGTCCATTATTCTTAATCAATGATAGATAGATAACCTACAAACCTCGATATTAATAAAATATTTTACAATTAATATTAGTGCATACATTTTATTTTAATTATCGAGAAAAACTAATTAAGCAAATGATACATAGAATTTTTAACTGATCACTTATCACGGTTCATTAAGCATGTTATTTGATTCTGATAACATGAAAAAATTAGGATGCATTTAAGGCATTATGAATTTCGCAGAATTGAAATATAATATTGCCGTACCGTCAATATTAAAATATTCAGGCTGCACGTAATAATATTTAGATCATAATTTCCTGAGAGTTTTTTAAATGCATTCATGGCATTCATTTTTAATGGGTAGAAGCACAATAGGAAGATAAATTGGACACCGGATATGCGGCGCATCAGCCGCGGTAAAAGGGGAGTCCCATCTCCGGTTGTCCCAGCTTTATCTTCACAAGCACGTGAGAAACTTCAACTGTGTGTTTTCCTCATCAATTGTCTAAAACATGTGTGCAGTAAAATACTGACCCCTAACGGTAGTCTTTCCCTTCAAAACACAATGACGACATCCGATGCAAAGAGAGCTTAAATAAACGAATTAGAGGATCTTGTGTGCTTATCTGAATGATATATGGTTCTCCTTGTGACAGTGAAAATGTCATACCATTTCTCAGAACACATCTGTGGGAGTGGGATCTCTTTCCTCTTTCCAGGGTTCGAATTTCGTCCCACAAGATTTCCTTTAAACTGAAGGGGATTTAATTGCCGGCCTTTGCGACCTGAAAGTCGTAAAATTTGAAATAACTAAGGCGAAAAGTTTTGGGGGAAAATAAGTGCATTGGCTCTTTTATTTAGCGAAATTTGACTTTATTTCGACAAATATTTTTCATTATGCTTAATTTTTTTTTAACGAAATGAACTTTTTTGTAATGGCTCCATAATTTGAGGAGTTAACTTATAAATAAATCAGAAAACTACTAAATTATTCAAAAATAAAACTTTGCAAATAACAGTGTTGATTTTCTATGATAAATGTGAATTAAATATTTTTTTGATAACAATACAGGTATTGATTCCCCAAAGTCATTTAACTTTGTTGGGCCATAATGCTAATAACAATTTTTTTTTTTAATTTACAAAATATTTAAGTTTTGCTGCATGAATAAAATACTGAGTAATAAATTTTATTTGTTTTATCGATGGTTATTTCAGATTTCATTGAAGAAACGAATATGCTTTACAAATCTTCGAATTTAGCTCAGCAATTCAAATTAAGTAAACAAAATAACAAAAAACTTTGCGTGAAAAATTGCTATTGATAGATTAGAATTAAAACTATATTTTTGACCTATTGATTTCATCAACTGAATAATGAATTAAATCTCCTGTTTTTCGAATAATCATGTAAAGTTTCTTATTAACATAACACTTCTATGTGTTTATGTTAATAAGACATTAGGAATACACAAAAGATATATCTTAATAACAATTGTAACAGACTATGGAAACCACCAAAAATTGTAAACTCTTCAGAAATCGTATTTAATGTTTCACCTTGATTTTTTTTTTTTTTTAAGTTGTATATCTGCTTAAGATTTATAGAATTATATCATTATTTTGCACTATAAATCCTCTGCATATGTAAATAACGAAAATATTTTAAAATTATTTATTATCATTCCCTTCATTTTATTCATTTATTTATTTATTTATTTATTTATTTATTTTGATAAAATTATTTAAATATTATACTGATCAGTTCCATTTTCATGTATTTGAGATATAAATTTAACTTAGTAAATGCAGCAAGCTTATTTTTTTTCACATATTATCATAGTCAAGTAACATGACTATGAAAAATTATGATGTTGATTAAGCAAATAAACATAATCTATTCCAATTATATCCAGTTAATATTGTTTCGACTTAAAAATTCATCATTAGGACCTCTGTCTTAGGGTGTGATTATTATATATATATATGCATCTTTAATAATCAATAAAAAGCACCTATAACTTACAAAAATTTTGTTTCGAATAAAATGAATGTGTGCAAAGTATTTCATTTATCCAATTCCTTAATAAATTACATTTATAATTACACTTATTGCAAATATTAAGTTATATCACAGTTTACTCACAGCAAGTTTTATTAGACGACAAAAAAAGGGGGGGCTGGAATTCTAGTATCATGGATTTTGTCAGATTAATGGGCAGTTTTTCAGGATTAGAATGCTAAGAAACATCTAAACTATCAGCTTCTTAAATAACCAGGCAGTCCATATTGAATACAATTAAAGAAAAAATTACAAATAGTTATTTAAATATATAATCAGATTCGATTAGTCAACAATCTAAATCAAGAAGGGTTAGTCACTCAAGTGCCCAGCATTATTGAGAAATATTTATATTCATTTCCGAATAATCTTTATTATTTTTGAAAGTTATCTTTTAATTTGTGTTTACCGAGTGTGTCTTATTATTTTTTATAAGAAATAAGAACATATGTTTTCAATAAAAATAAGTCCTCGAATTTTTGTTTAAACAACTTATGTTGTATCGTTATTACAATCACTATAGTCACATGAGTCAAAACAATGTAAACCTTCATTTTAAAAGGAAAAAAATTATATAACGTTTCATAAAAAGTTCTATTGATTTCATTTCATTTGCTGATTAAATTAATATACTTAGATTCTTTTCTTATCATGTAAAGGAAGAAACCCAAAAAAATTCCAAAACTAATCAAACAACTTAAAAATCTTCATGTCAATTTCATTCCCTAAAAAGGATTTATATGTGTTGATGTCATCAGAAAAATAAGAAATTCATTTTTTTAATATCTTGCTTTTATATTGGCATTTTATGTTGAAAAATTCTTTTTTCGAACATTAAAAGTTAATTTTTTTTTAATGTTTAAGTGCTTAATAAATGTTTCTTGAGAATTATTCTTGAGAAAATGCACCATTGCGCAGATGTCTGTCACCCGACAGTCGCATTTCACGAAGATTTATTAGTTTCAGACCAAAAATTTAAAGTGGGTTCGTAATCACTACTTACCAACAAGACCGGGGTGGGATTGTAACACATGAACATTTGAACCCACAGTCATGTAAAACCATGAGTAACTAATTCAATAAAAATCGCATAAAATTATATCTATATATGTATGTGTATATATATATATGTATGTATGTATGTATGCATATGTATATATAATTCCCTATTTAATAATTTCAAAGTAGCATTCATTAGGAATTGTTTGGGGTATCAAGATTTTAATTTCACCCATTTACAATCTGTGAAATAATAGTCTAATACAAATAATAATCTACTAAGGAAGAGTTAATATGTCTTCATTCCAAGGACTCTAAATTATATGTAAAAATCCCCTTATTGGAATGCATTGGACGCAACTGGTTTATAGTGAAAATGAAAGAATAGAACCGGTGACAGTTGAACGGGATTTTTATTTTATTCTTTAGTTAACTATTCACTTCTAATTGACCGTTGTACTTAATCCGCATGAATTCATTCCGACTGTTTCAAAATTTTTTACGTCTCCTGACCAATTAGACAAGGATGCTTATTATTACGCGTAAATCACAATCGCTTTCTTAGGGCGTAAAATTGCTCATCTTATTTCCAACTGAAAATCTGCTCTTTGTCCCTCTAACATTTAATACAAACATTTGTAGATGGGCGCATGCTGTTCTAATTTATTCAATTAAGTCAAATCTGCCTTCTGCAAGCAATTTCATGCGAGACTAAAACAGAAAAATATTATTGAGCATCAAAACAGGAAATTAGGACGCAATTTACATGTAATAACAATTATATGGTTGATGTTAAATTAAAATAATGTATATAATTTGATTACAGTAGCAAAATGGCTGATGATATTCGAAACGAAATAAATTGATATTATTTTCGGTTCATTCCGACGAAAATAACGGCTTTCTCCGGTTTTTGTGGTTCAGTTCTTGTTTAAAAAGTATTGAAAAATTTATTGTGTTGTATAAAGTAAGTTCTAGAATTTCCTTTATAATATTTCATTTATTTAATAAAAATAAATAAAACATAAAATATGTTTCATTAATTCTTATCTCAAATGCTAAAAACTGAAAAAAAAATTTAAATTAAAGGCAGAGAATATAATTACTACCATTTTCTCTGTGCGGATCTTGTAACTTTGGAACAAATTAGGGAAGAGAAAATTACGCGACATAAGTTAAAGAATATTAAAGATATTGGGTATCCATTAATCATCTTCTTTATCATTGCTGTGACTTATATAGACAGAATGATTCGATACGTAGAATTTTTATTTCCCTTTTTGTATAAATCTTCTTTTTGGATTAAATAAAAAAATATAATGCATCCATTTCGAATCAGAACCTGTCGATTTGGACATCTTGCGCATCCCGATTATTACTTACGATTTACTTCAAATAGATTTCTTTCTTATCTATAAATAAATTAGAGAGGCATTATTAAGCATTTTATTATTCGGTAACACAAAGGTATTTTCAAATCTACTATATTAAGCTTTTGTACATTAAAACCTTTTTGCAACACTCTTCCTAATTTTTAATTAAGAATTTTAAACATTTGATTGCTTTAGAGAACACGAACAAAAAATATTATACGAAGTTTTTGAAGGAATGTAATGCAATAGATGTAACGCTGATATTCCATATCTAAAATTCAATAAGTATTTAAAAACATTGAAATTTTTAAAGAATAGATTATTATTTGCAAAAAAAAAAATAACTTGAAGTTTATTTAAAGTAAAAAAGAAATCTCAGTTTAATTGCGAAATACATTAAGTGATTGGAATTAAAAAGAGCTATTAAATGTAGAACTTAAAAATTAGGATATACATTTATTTAAAAATAACGTCAAAAATATTGAAATCATGAAGATGAAAAGGAATATTTTATCTATGTAAATATGAAGAGAATAAATAAAATTGCAATTTGACAACTTTAAACTATGTCAGGATAGGTTATTGGCTTTAAAAACTTTTGATTTTTGCTGATAGAATAAGAAATAATTAAGTCAAGAGTTCATATAAAGGCTATTTGGTATTGGCTCACGTTTTGTACGGGAAGGAAAGCTATTGAAAAACTAATAAATGAACTACAATTTTAATAAATTAAGTGAATATTATTAAAATGAAATTTATAAAGCTCGTGTTCGTTTATACAAGTAATTTAAATGATAGATGCATACATATTTAATAATTCATGTGTTTCCAATTTTATATTTAAACATTCATTATTATTTTTGACCATTTAATGAAAAATTAAAATCATTCAATGTGTGTGCGAGACAATGCATAATTTTTTATTATGATTAATAATACAATTATTATTATGATTATTAAAAACCGTACTCAAATGAATATTTTCCTCAATATCAGCGGAAGAAGGGAAATATATTCTTCCTTAATGCCTGATAAGGTCTTTAAAGTGAGATTCCGTTGTCATTTTCGGTGACCATTTGAAGAAGCTCTTTTCTTCCTCTGCCCGTGCTCTAAAACTTCGGGGGGTAATTTTATTTATCTACTCATTAACGAAACAGGTGGTGGGAAACAGAAAGCACCCTTTTTGGTGTTGAATACAAAAGGACGCATAGTGTTAGCACATTTATTTTCGTAAAGAAGTAAAACATTTTTTTTGAAGAAAATATTTGACCTAAGAACAATTCATATGGGACATTAAGAAATATGAGTATGTGACATTAATAAATATGAGCATGTGGCATTAATAAATGAAATATAATAATTTTAAATACTTGTAATTAAGCAGATGAAATTTTCATGTAAACCTTGAATATTGAATCAAATTAAGATTTATTTTGTGTGAATTTTTTTAAATGTTTGTGTAATTTATTTTATTCTAAAAGAAACTTCTTAGGGAAAATCTGTATTTATTTTAAAATTTCTGTAAATCCAATATTTTTAATGTGGGACCTTAATTTAAGACATAACTTGTACAGTATTTCCATATTTCTCTGGATTTTCATTTCGCATGAATAATTATTTTGATGCGGTTGAAGTACATAACCACACAGAGAAATTACTATTTTTAGAAATAATGTTCTCATTTTGCAATCGGACTCGGTACTAAATCACTCAACTACTTTCTAGTAACGATATGGCATTTAATGTCTATAGATATCCAATACTGTTAGTTTCAAAAGATATTCTATTAAGTATTTGAAAAATGCTCTTTTTGTTTTAAAAACCTTTTATTAAAGTTACAACGTAAATCAATGCTTCAATAAAGTATACAGAATTGTGCGAATTTATTGTATATAAGAAGTAGTAGATATTGTGTAGAAGAAAATCAGCTGAATACTATTAAATTTTTTTTAATTTCTTAATAATAAGGTTAAATATAGATACAATTTGATAAAATTCTTTCTTTGTATAAAGAGAATAGAATATTCTAAATTAAGGTTTAGTAATACAATTTAAAATGATGGCGAGAAATAATAAAAATTTGCACTTAATATGTCACTAATTTAATAAATAATGGATGACATTAATTTAATAAATAATTGCAATTTAAGAGTAATTAATATTATGTAAACATGTTTATATTGAACAATAAGAATGAAACGTGTTTCTTAACATATAAAAGAAGAGTTGAGATTCTAACCATATATAAATGTTAAGAAATATTTAATAAAAAAATAAATAAATAAATAAAAAAAACGTTAAATTTTGAACAAAGAATAAAATTAATTCACAAAATAAAAGAGTCATTATACTAATGATTTTTTTATTTGTACAGAAATAAAAATTTTCTAACATAATTATTTTAATGGTTTAAAGAATAGTGTCATTTTCATTACACAAGAAATCACAAATGAAATTAAAAATTAAGTCATTGCAATATTTACCAGAGGTAATTTCTATATTTGGAGAAACAGAATTGCCTAAAAATATTTAAATAATTACTACCACCCTCCCCATGAATAGTGACGAGAATATTAATTATAATATTCAGTCCTATCATTTAAACTCCTTAGAATTTTGGAATCGAATGGTTTGAGTGATGAAATTTGTTTTAGTATTTTTATTTTTGTAAAATTTACTTCTGTATTTTCCTAACAGTTTATTATTCTCTAATTACTTCTGTATTCTGTATAGTGTAGAAGGAAGGATTAATACAAAAAGCTGTTCAAAATGAATCTGGTTCTATTACAAATTAAAAATTGAAGTAATATTAGAAATTGAAATTAAAAATAAAAAAACTTTATTATGTAAGTAAAATTATTAAAATTCGTTTTAATTGATTTATTTAAAAATTAAATCCAGAAATTACTTTAAAAGTATCTATAGATTAATTATTTACGGTTAAGTTTGTACATTATGATACATAAAAAATGCATGCAAATTTGATAGTGTGCAATTTTTCCTTTAGGAATAATTTATTCCATTATGTTATTTTATCCAATTAAGAAAACATAATAAAAAAAGAGCTTGACATCTATCATTGTGATCATATTGGTTTTGGTTTTCATTCATTATTAATATTTTCAATATTTGATGTTAAAGGAGTTATTATATTTGGTGATCAGAATATATTTCAATACATATTTTAATAATTGCATATAATATAGAGTACGATAAAAAATTGGAGAATTTAATTTACTACAATTTGTAAGAAATTTCCAGAGGGTATTTGTATTTTCTTAGTTTTCTCTAACAAATTTCATTTATTGTAAATAAAGTAGAAAGAAAACACTAAAATTTACTAACTGTTACTTTTACAAAGTTTATGAGAAATCTCAATGTCAAACTTTAGTGCTCATTAATTTGTTATAAATATTGGAATCTTAATCAATGTTCAATGTCTTTTAAACTTATTGTTTAGATAATAATCAGATTGGAATTTAAATTTTCTGAAAAACAAAAATAATGGAACTATTTGAGGTATGGTATATAATATTAACCCTGTAACGTTATGTTATATAAGCATTATATATATATTATAGTATGATGTGATTCGTAATAAATTTCTAAGATTCTTTTTCGCAAAATCTGGTTTTACTGAGAAAATAATAAGTATGAGTTATAATTTAAACCTTTAATATTTTTCAATTGTGTAGTACATAATCAATGTGATGGCTTAGATTAACGTTATTATAAACTCATATCTTAAAAGTGATTCCCAGGGAAATTCATTTCCATCAAAATATATAAATAAGCTAGTAAAATTATAAAGATATATGAAGCAAAAATTTTTTTTAAATTATACATATATATGAAGCAAAAATTTTTTAAACTAATATAAATTTTGGTTATATTAATTAAACTAATATTGAAAATAAAAATTATATTTATCTGTGAGCATTTAAAAGAATTACTTTGTTTTAAACTTTTTTCTGTAACGTAATTCTCGAATTTTGCTAATAAGTTTCCGTTTCCATTAAGTTTCGCTTTCTATTTCCTTTAAAATTCTGAGAAGATGAAACACTGCTTTTAACAGCTAAACTTAACCACGCCTATCTAAATGCTTATCTCATAGGTTTACTATATATCGATATTGGCAGAGAATACGGCAATGAATACGCCAATAGTAGTCTTGGCGAACAGTAATGGCGGACCAGTTCTGCTTACGGAAATATCCCCCTTTAAATAATGAAGTTAGTGTGTTTGTTTGTGTAATGGAAGTATACAAAACAATAGCAGCAGCATATGTTCTATTTACTACATGAATGTTTAAACTTCAATTCTGTGCAAAAAGAAAGACCTTAAGTGAGACAGGAAATCTTATAGTTAATTATTAAAAGCCAAAATTGTCTTTCGTTTTTTTTTTTTTTTTTTTTTTTTTTAATTTGAATTTTTTTTAAAAGAACAAATGCCATGCTTATAACAACTTAATCGTCTATTATTCATAAATTAATACATGTAATTTTGAATAATAGTGCATAACTTATTAGTTACAGAAATTAGTTCGATAAAAGTGACCGCTTGAAATATTCATAAAATAAATTATATATCAAATCTTCCTAACTAAGGCTGGGCGCATATTAGGAAGAATTCACCTGAGAATTGACGCCGGCAAAACTCCGGAGAATAAGTGACGTCAGAAAACGTGGCAAAATGGGCCTTCCGAGAAAACTTCCGAGAGAAGTTTTCCAGCGAGTTAAAGAAATATCTGGCAGAGGACCTGCGGCATCGCGAATTTCATTTGTGTTTTCACCTCGTTTTTGTGCGAATCTCGTGTAAATGGCTTCAAATAAATTATTAAATTTTCATTCGATGAAAGAGGAGTTTATAATAGATCAATACAGGAGTAAATATATTTAATAAATTTTTAAGAATCTATAATCTTTTTCTAAATTAATTAATTTTACTTTATGAGTAAATTTTGTAAATTATGTAGATCAAAGATGTCTACAGGACATAAAAGATAGCAATTATATTGATAAGCTTTAAAAAAGCAACATAATGTAAAAGATATTCAACATTTGTTATATGAAAGGTTTGTAAAATCTATAACAAATAGTTATATTGATTATTAAAAATTGAATTTTTATGCAAATGAAATAAATTAAAATCGTGCTTATTTTCTTATACTTAATATCCCTTTAAAGTGATTTCGATATAATGCTAAGCAAAATT